>CAKNYM010052826.1:513795-612515 GCA_932195095.1 Andricus curvator
ATATAAATTCAGAACAAGCTAGCTGTAAATTCGATTTCGGGTGTTTTCACTGTGTTTGAATTTATAACTTTATAGTGCTCATTTGCTGAGCACTTTGCTTCCTCATAGAGGAAGTCAAGGTATCTTTTCTATTCTTGCATGAACTTTGAATTATGTTAATGAAAACAGTTTTTCTGCAAAAAACAGAGTTTTATCAATATTCTATTTGACTATATCTTCCGTACTCTTTCAATACAATGTATTAATATTATATGTGCATCGATTCGTCTCAAATCAAAATTTGAACGATATAAAACCGATTTTTCAAATATATTATAAACGACTATATTTTCATCACTCTTTAATGAAATGTACAAATATTATCGGTCAATCTATTTGTCTCGAATCAAGGAATCTTTTCTGTTTTTTCATTAACTTTGAATTACGTGAATGAGACAATTTTTACTGTGAACATCGATTTTTCAAATACTATAAATGACCATAAACTCCTTACTCTCTAATAGAATGAATTAATATTATCGGTCAATTGATTCGTCTTGAGTCAAGGAATCTTTTATATCCCTGCATCAACTTTGAAATTTGTTGAAGAAAAAGGTTTAAATATTTAAAAAACACATTTTTAAAATATTATAAAGTGCGAAAAAAATTCGTAGAACATTGTATTAGACATTTTTTATTTGATGGAGGTTCAATTGAACGGATGAAATTTTTTTTGAAATTTTACTATTACAAAGCTTTCTCTATAAGGAAGCAAAAATTACTTATTATTAAATAAATCATTCTCGGGGATTTATTAGTTGACGATCGCCTTTTACTATTATAAATTTTATTTTAAAATCTGGATAAGAATAAAAACTTGTCAGGACGTAATGAAAAGTCAATTAAAAATTTTCTCGAAACACTCACAAAAAACCGGGTGACTTAGAAATGAAATTTGAGAAAATTTCTATACTTAATATTGATATAGAAATATTTTTAATATGCTTCTTCTCAAAACGATTTTGTGTCATATTTTTAAATGAAAAATTTATTTACTTTGTTGAACTACATCAACATTTTTTGGTATTTTTTTTTAAGTGACAACATTATTTTAACTCAGAACCAAGAAGTAAACAATGTTGAAATACCGTTTCTAAGAAGTAAACTAAAAGTTTTTTAAAACAGTATATCAAGTATTAATCAATGTTGAGAGATTTTAATGTTTCACTATTACATTTAGAAGTATTTGTAAAATAGGAAAGTACAAATAAAAGTTTTAAAAATGAATATATATTTACGAAATCTGTAAAGTATTGGCAAACAACTTTATTGGCGAGTTTAAAAATGTTAATTTTGTGAAAAAATATAATTCTGATGAGGTTCTTCCTGCAAGATACATACTTCCCAATTTCCAACACAAAGTAAACAATTTTGAATGTCATAATAAACAATCTTAATTTATTTAAGCAGTACAGATATTCTTTTTTTCGGCATGTGTTAAAGCTCTTGTCCCCAGAATATTTGTAATCTATTAACCAATGGAAATATGCAAAACCATAAAATTTTCAACTTTTTGGCAACAATCCCTGTATTTAATTTATGTAAACTACCGACGGAAAGTTTGGGTACATTTACTTCGACCGTTTGAAGATTCATACTTCACTTCAAAGACGAATATTTGTGCAGAAACGGAAGCTACGACTTTGTGAGTAGAATCATTTGAGTTACCATTGAGAATAATTCAAAGTCAAGAGTTTTTTTTTAGCAAAATGAACATTTCGAAATCTTGAGTTCAACTCTTAGCTAAATCTAGAAAATTGTTCCTAAAACTTTACCTAAATATTTTCCGAATCGTTCATTCAGCTGATTCTACTTACAAAGTCTTATTAGATTGAGCTTCTGCACAAATATTCGTCCTCAAAGTGAAGTATGAATTTTCAAAGGATCAAAGGAGATGTATTCCAATTTTCTGTCGGTAGTGTACTAACTTGTTACAATATTTATAAATATAGAAAAAGAACACGCGTATTATGCGTATAATTATTATTTGTATGACCCCAAGCAATTTTTTAATTAAAATATAAAATTAATATTAATTAATACAAAACTTTTGTATTTCGTAGAAAGTATCTATTATCTAAAATAATAAAAAAAAAGCAAGGAAAATATTTTTTCTAATTGATGAAAACTGATATCATAACTTCAGAATTAATATATAAAATATTTTGTACAATCACACCGTTGTATTTTTGTTAAAAAAACACCAATTTTCGACGAGAAACACTAACTTAAACTAATTTTGTGCAAAAATGTAAATTTAATTTTTAAGGCTGTTGGAGCGGGGTCCACAAAAATAGCGAAATCTGTGAAGCACTCAAAATTTACCAATAATATTCGATAATTCAGTTTTGAGGTTTTAAAAATGTACTTCGAAACTTTTCTAGACCCCGGAAGGGGTTTCGCAGTGGCAGAACATTGGTTAAGTCTCTGGTTTTTTGAAAAAAATACGGTAACTGCTAAAAAGTGAGAGTGAAATACGAGTAGTATAGCAATGACGTGAAATGTGAAAGAAGCCAACTGACAGCTGATTGCGCTGATAGTTTGACCGTACTGGATCGCACTACGAAAATGCACTGTCGGTCAAAGTCGCATCTGTCTTGGCGGGAATTTTAAATTTAAATAAAAAATGCAATTTTCTTTTTTTTTTTTTTTGTTTATTGACAATTCCGAATGATTGGCGAATGCAAGAGTGTCACTGCAATTTGAATAAATAATTAATTTGTTCTTAGAATGATAAACGTGGTCTCAGAAGAGGAAAAGTGTGCAAGTGATAAAGGGATGCCGCTGTGAACTCGCTGATAATAATCGATAATAATTTTTCAATTTTCTTTGAAATTATTTATTGAGCTATTTACAAATCTTGTCTTCACATAAAACATAATAATTTTAAAATTCATATAAAATCATAGATTTGTCATTGTACATATTTATTGTGTTGTAACGTACAAGAAAAATATGGAAATGGCGCATTACGTAGAATCTTATAAATAAGATAAGTATTGTACACCCTTTTCTCACTGAAAAATTGTAAATATTCTCTGAAATCTCATAATCTTTTATTAAAAATATCAATCATTTCCGGTGAAAAACTCTAACATAATATACCCGGAACTTCTTCAGAATTGTAAATCTCCTTCGAAATCTAATGATTTTTGTTTAAAATAACGGTTTCCCTGTGAAAACGTTAATATAACCTGAAACTTTTCAACATTTCAAATCTTGTTTGAACTATAAAGATTTTTGTTTGAAAATGTAAATTTCCGGTAAAAAACGCTAACAAAATCGAGACCTCATTTTTTGAAAAGTTTTTCATCTTTGAAATGTAATAATTTTTTAATGAAAGTACTCATTTACGGTGTAAAAGTCATACATAACCTAAAATTGTTGAAAATTTAGAATCTTGATGATGATTTTTGTTTTAAAATGTTAATTTCCGGAGAAAAATAATACTATTAAAAATGTACAAGATTTTCAATAATTTATTATACAATTTTTACATTCTCATCCTATAATGAGAAGGTATTAGATTTGTGTACAATTTGGATCCCCCCCCCCCGTTTTAGAACACTTTTTTTCAATATTTAAAAATTCTATGCAGGGATGTTAATATTACTCAAAAAGGCGGACAAAATATTCTCATGACTTTTTTCGATAAAAGAAAAATTGTCGGAGTTATAACATTTACAAAATTTCAAAAAACAAACGAAAATGAACATTTTAAACTACACTGTAAAAAAAGTTGGTGTAATTTTACATCGTACCACGATGGAAATTATTTGATCTACGTGCGACGATGTAAGTTTACACACTTTTATAAAAAAAAAATGGAGGACGTAAATTGTCAGGACCACATTTCAATTTTGAGGTTATGTTCGTGAGGTTATAAAATTTTAAACACTCTATCAGGATAAATAAAGCGCATATAACTTTTCTTAGGTATCGTTTTGAATAAAAAAGACATATTTTTTTTATTCACATAGAACTCATCACTATTAGAGCAATATTAGAGGCTCTGAGACGTAATATTATGATAAAGTCCAAAGCGCCATGTCTTTCTGTCAGTTTGTCGATTTATGTACTGTTTGTAATTTCTCAGGATGCCAAGACTTAACAATACTACCCGTGTGTGAAATTATGCTAGATACTGCAACTTTACCAAAAAAAGTGTTAATTTATAAGCACATTTAAATTTATTTACTAACGTAAATTGACTATGTGCCACGCTGATCGAATAATTTCCATCGTCAGACATAGTAAATTTACATCGGGCAGTTATTTCATACTGTTCCATGGGGTGAAATTGGAGTAGATCGTGAATTTCGGAGCGACATTGGTATATTTACCAGGTTATACATTGTAATTTAGAATACCCTGCTCGTGAAATTACAATCTAATTGTAAATACAGTAAAGTCTCACATATTCCCGCGTCCTTGAAACATAGGTATTCGTTATTTTCAAGCCTGGAGGGGCCCCCGGCACTACCGCGAGTGGGCAGGTTCTTTTCATCAAGCGCCTTTCATTGGCTGCCTGGCCTTGTATCGCTGCGCATGCTCTAAGCAACTTTTTCAACTGCGCATGTGTCGAAAACCGCGGACGATTTGAAATCAATAAATACTATCAATAATAAAACACATAAATAGACCCGAGATTCCTAGCACTGCTGGCCCACCCAGTTTTTCAGCTCAAAGCGCGAGAGACGGTTGCGACTCTCGCACGAAAAACACCAGCAGCATAGGGACAAAGATACAGTTACTCACATGCTGAGATTGCACAATATTATGTATTCCAATTGCAAATGTTTGAGACGGCCCCGATTTGTGCAGTTGAAAATGTCGCGGTCTCAAATATTTCGCGGCAATGCTAGGCTAGGTCGAAATGTGAGCCGTCAGAAAGGTTAGGTTGCAGTATAGGACTGCAACTAATGCACACGAGTTTTTGGAGAAAATTTCTAAAGTTAAAGGTAAGTGATAAAGGTCTAAAGAGTAATATTTCTCAAGTGCAAAATCCACTTTCTCAGTCATGTCCCATTCCCTGCTCGAGTGACGACCTTTCAGTGTCACGAAATACAAGCAACTTTCCGAAATTTGAGGTTACTAATTTGACGTGCCACTAATCTGAAATTTAGGATGTTTTATTTTATTTCGTGAAACTGAAAGGTCGTGAATCGACAAAAGAATGGAACGTGACTGAGAAAATACATTCCACACCTGCGAAATATTACTATTTGTACATTTACGACTTTTACGTTTAGAATACTTTCTCCAAAAAGTCTGCATTCCCATGACGTCATCCTAAAATACTCAATTTAAACCAACGAGGGCGCTGTTTGGACCTATTTTTTTCATTTGTCAGCCACAGAAGCGGAGGAGAGTGTACAGGGACCGTGGTGGGGGTTGACGGAACTGCGTAATTTGAGATAACCGCATACAGGGGGCTTGAAATAAGCGGGTCTTGAAATAAGGGGGACTTGAAATAAGTGGGACTTTACTGTATCACAAAAGATTTTTTTACAGTGTAAACAACGCACAATATGAAAAAAAGTCAAGAGAAAAAAAATATTTATTTTTGAAGATCCTACAATATTGTTGTAAGACTTTTTGACTTTTTTCAATTTCTTTGAAAAATCGAAAATTCAAATTTTTATCGCACAAAAAAATAATGAAAAATCGAAAATTTCATTTTGCGATCAAACTATACAAGATACGAAAAAATATGAATAGAGAAAAATTGTGCACTAAAAAAAGATCTACAAATTTGTTATCAATCACTTTTTGATGGGATGCATATTTTTTGTTACATTTGTAAAAAACTGATTTAAGAATAAAATAAATTAAATTTGTGGACAAACGACACAAAGCACGAAAAAAGTTAATAGATATTATATTATAATATTTTCATATTTTCAAAGCAAATGTCGAGTGCGAAGCGCGAATGTCTGGATGAGAATGTGTTCCTTAAGGTCGATAGAACCTTAAGCAAATTAGATTTCCTCTTTAACAAATTCAATAATCACTTCATATGTAGAGGTTTTGATAATTTTATAATATTTGCAAATAAACTTTTTCTTTTCTTTTAAGTCGAACACAAAGTGCAAAACCCTAGAGAAACCGAGCGTAAAGCGTGAGGTAAATACGTCCGAGCGCTTAACGAGAGGATAATACATTATCGAGCGCGAAGAGCGAGATCCAATAGCCGCGCGTCCTAGGCGCGCTCAAACTTGCGAGCGAAGCGCGCGATGAGAATGTGCCCGCTAAGCGGGCAGATTTTTTTGTTTTAAATTAACTGCGGAAGAGTATTTAAAAAGCTCAATTGTTTCTCAATTCTCATAAGGTTTTGTGTGATAATTCTTAGATCTAATTTCCAAAATTAGAAGTTTAAGATATAAAGCAACTTTAAGCAATGAAAAACCAATCAGGATTTCAATAACGATGATTGCGAGATTTTCGAGACATATCGTTACACCACTTTTTTTTAGACAGGAAAAATAATCTTTTCAATACGTTGCGAACTGTTTTTCATATCTTCTATGATATTTTTAGCGTTCCAAGCCGTATATAAGAACCTCAACACATAAAAAGAAAAAGCCTGTGCTGTTTGAAGCAAAAAAAGGATTCGATCCCAGAGGACCTAATTATCCCCTTCTTTATATTTTAGGTCGATAAGAGGACCCAGCGCGGCCAGGGCTGCAACGCCTCTGAACGGATCAGTGATGGGAAACGGTGCCGCGACACCTACTACCGCGACTCCGACTTCCGGTCATTTCGAAGGAGCCCTTCTGAAGAACAGAAACCTCGGGCAAGATATCCTGCCAAGTCCTGGACAACCAAAGCGGACGGAGAGCTTATATGTAGCGCCTGCTCGTGGATCGGCCGCTTCCGGAGGAAGTGGTGGAGGCGCAGGGATCAAGGTGAGTCTAGTTTACATTTTCTTCTTTCTTTTTTTCGAATCGCCTTCACCTTCTCACAGTCATTGGCACACGATCACTCCACTACTCTTCTTACATCTCTCAAATACTCGCATCCGGATCCGGTAACGACGAATGACCCCGGATCCGGTTTCAGAAACGCGAAATTTCCTCTGAAACTTAGACCGGTTTCTTCACCTCTGGTTCGTAGAAAATGGGTGCAAAGAAGTTTATTTTTAACTTGAATAAATAAATACAGAAAAATATGTATCAAGTTTCTGGTTTTGTAAAGTTCTAAATACCTAGTTAAGGATTTTTTCATTATCAAATTTATACAGAGAATATCGAAAATAACGTTTACACTCCCAATTTAAATCAGTCAAAAGTTGATCATCCGGGGGAGACCAAAAAAGTTTGGTATTTTGCCCAAAAACACAAAAATATTTTAAAAATTAAAAATAGGGAAAAATGACTTTCATGAATAATTCTATTTATGCTTTGTTTAAACCACTTATGCTAACGTGGTGTTGCGATTATTATTACGAATATGATCATAAAAATATTCATAAGTGACATTTCCGAGGTCAATTCGAAAAATTACTCATCTGTTTGCCAAAAATAACAGTTATTCGTCATTTTTCCACCTGAAAAAGTGGTAGGGTGTCACCAAACTCACCCTTCCCTTTTTCCAGGTCTCCCCTTTAAAATTAAAAGAAAAAAAGTTTTCATAAACAATAAATCACCTGAATATGTCCGAATACTTTAAAATGCTACGCACTTCAGGAGGCTAACTCAAATGTTGATTAGGCCCCTTTTTGATGCCCAGCTTCAATTATGGAAATTTCTATTTTTTAGTATTATAATATTTCCAAGTAATCAACTGTTAAATAATAAAATTACGTAATAATTATTAAAATTAATCAAAACAACTAATTGAAATCTATTAACATATAACATTAATAAAATATTTAAACGATTCACACTTCTTTCTATATAATAAATTCCTTCAATGATCGACAACGATCGACATTTTTTAGTAATTTAATACATAGATTACATTTACATTCTGAATACAATTATGTTGAGAAATAGAAGAAAAAAAATCAATTAATAGAACAAAAATTTGATCATGTTTGCCTTTTTGGGGCAAAATAAAAATGTTTTTTTGGTCTCCCCCAACTGATATTTTACTTTTGGACTCGAAAGAAGATTCTTTGAAAGAATTTAAACCATATACTGCAACATTCGGGAAAGTCTTGAAAGTAAACAATTACCAAATGAATCAAGCATGCTTTGATAAAAAAATCAGTCATTTCTACTAACAAACCAGTCATTTTAACAGATGAATCTTTCAATATTTCTGATTCAATAAAACAGTCATTTATTGAAATTACTTATGTTTAGCCAATAGAAGTGATTGGTTTGTCTCCTATCATAAAATAGTACAATTATTTGTACAATAAAATTCTTTATTAAATTCCTACATTTTAATAAATAATTGAAATTTACCAATAATGACTGATCTATACATTGAAAGTTACGGATTAGATCAATAAAAATGCCTGATTTAATTAGGGAAAGGTACTGATCAGACCATTCAAAATAAATTATTAATCTGTGAAAGTTTAGATAATTTAAAATGACTAATTAAATTAGTAGAAGCTACTGATGAGAACATTCAAAATGACTGATTTATTCAATTAAATCTACATTTTATTATTATATTATAGATTAGCAGTTCGAACTCGAAAGTTCATTGCCTCATCTACCCGAGACCGCCACACATCTCTGTCTTGTGCATTCTCCATCCAGTTTAAGTAATCATGTCCTAGTTCTTTTAGATCATCCCTTACATTTTTCTCCCATCTGTTTCTCGGTCTGCCTAGGGGTCTCTTACCAGTCGGTCTCCCTCTTAAAACTTGCGCCACTGTTCTTTCATTGCCCATTCTTGCTACATGCCCCGCCCATCTTAATTTACGCGCTTTCATTACTCTATTAATATTTGCTGACCCGTAGAGAGCGTGCAGCTCATCATTATGCAGTTTTCTCCACTCGCCGGTCTCTTCGTCCCTTTTTGGACCATAGATTTTTCTAAGTACTTTATTCTCGAAAACTCTAAACCTATTCTCTTCTCCTTTCGTCAGCGCCCACGTTTCACACCCGTACATGACGACCGGCATTATTATCGTTTTGTAAATTCTTACTTTGATGTTTCTAGATAGCGATCGCGATTTTAGTAGCGTGTTTGCTGCATAATAGCACCCATTGCCAGCGTGTAGCCGCGCATTGATTTCCGTTTTAATCTTATTTTCGCTAGTTATAATAGACCCGAGGTATTTAAACTCGTTAACCCTTTCGAATTTCATATTTCCGGCCATTAGATCCCCGTCTTGATTACTTTCTCCGGACCTGACGACGGTCATATATTTTGTCTTCGATTCGCTAACTTCCAAGCCAATCTCTTTGGCTTTTGCGATCAAGATTTCTGCATTTTTAGCTACCGTTTCTTTATCATCCCCTAGTACGTCGAGATCATCCGCATATCCAAGAATTTGTATTACCCCATTGAGGGTAGCACCGGTCGGATTCGCCTGCACTTGCCTAACCACGTATTCTAAAACTAAGTTAAAAAGGACGCACGAAAGTGCATCGCCCTGTTTCAGGCCATCGCGGATCGAAAACTCTTCAGATAAACTACCGTTTACGCGTATTCTACCCTTACTGCCGCTTAAGCAAATTTCGATAAGTCTAACCAATTTTCTTGGCACACCCAAGAACTCTAGGATCCAGTACATTCGCGCGCGTATAATAGAGTCGTAAGCTTTTTTAAAATCGATAAATAGCTGATGTACTGCTTCATTAAATTCCCATTTCTTTTCTAACAGTTGTCTAATTGTAAACATTTGATCAGCATTTATAATTATTGATTTGCTCAGTGGACGTTACTCTTCAGATCATGCAAGTTGACTGAATTATCAACGAATATCACAGATAAGATAATATAAAATGTCTTATTTCTTCAATAAAAGTGATATATTGGGTCATTTAAAATAACGGATTCTATCAGTGAGAGAAATTGACTGATTTAAAAAGTCACTTTTGACAAATTTAAATTTAGAGTGTACCTTTAGATAAACACGTTGTAAACAGTTGATAAGATATAGCTGCCGTATTTTAATGTCGGATTTTACCGTATATTCAACAATTTTCAAATTTCTTCACTCCATGTAAAGTTATTTTGATTGAACATCCTTTAACCACAGGTGAAGAAAACCAGTCTTGTTCAAACTGCCATTACTACACTATATCCAGTACACTAGTTTCAAGATATCAGATATATAGTAAAATAGCAAAATTTTTACACGAAATCAACTTTATAACACAACTTATTGTTAAAAAATGTACTTAGTTACGAGTTTAGAGATGTTGATTAGATTCTTAGTTAGAATAGAAATTCTAATTGTAGAGCTCTCAAATATCTCCTTGATGCTAAGAGGGTATTGAAACAGATTAACAATAATACAATACAAAGTATTTTTTATCTTCATACTTCCACTAATATTATATAAAAATGTTATATTTTAAATTCTCTCCAGAAGAAAATCTCAATTAGCCTGAACATTGATACCAATTACTCTACACTACCGACGGATAGTATCGGACCACTGACTGGGTGATCAATTAAAAATTTGCCTTGATTTTGAAAGGTATAAATATAGATAAAAATATTTATAAAAACTCCGTTTGAAAGCTTATTAAATTTTGCGTTAAATGGGCCCTAATTGAAGTAATTTGGCCTTGTTGGTATTGGGTATATTAAGTTTAGCATGCTTGTACAAAAAATTATTATTTCCTGAACCCATGAAGATTTTTAAATATATAACGGCTCAAATGAAAGATAAAATCTTAAAGACCACGTTTGTAAAATATTAAATTAATAAATTAATTTTCTTAGCTTCTGCTAGGAGTTGAAGTTGGCGTACAAACCTTCTTGTATACACGAAATTTTATTTTTGTCTTTCTCACGAGATAACTCAATAACCCCGAGGCTAAATTACTTTAACTAAGGCTCATTTAACGCAGAATTCAATAAGCTTTAAAACAGTTTTTAAAAGAAACTTATCAATATTCTGAACAGCGCTATCACCATTCAAAGTCAAGGCTAATTTTTAATAGGTCACCCGGTTAGTGTTCCGATCTCTCGGTAGCGTAAATTAATCTTTTATTCCACTGATAAATTTTGTACACCACAAATCCAAAATTTTAAAACAATGTTTCTTTCTATATTAGTAGGAATTTTAAAAAAGTTCAAGAATCGTGAACCGGAAAATAAGGTTTAGCTTGAATTAAAATAAACAGAATAACTTCCAATTCATGAAATTTCGAATAACAAGATTTATTTTAGTCTAAATGTCCCATTGCGTAAGAGTGAAGAATCTCTAGCTCGCATATTAACCCATTCAACGCTATCCTATATCCACCTATATCTGTACCACCCAAATTCTCAACCCATCTTGCCAACATTTTTTTCTCTGACTTTCTGTAACTGTGTGGCGTTTTGTGCTGTGTTCTGTGCATGCCAACCCAGGACGCAAGCCGGATGGTCCCCGCCTTCACCGCAACAGCAAAGGGCCGCGCAACCCTATAAGTATAAGTATCACAAAAAATACATCGATATGCGAATCGCAGAGCTTACTAAAGCGATTCGAGCCTTAAAGAAAGGTCGCATCCTCTCTAAAACTGTCTGTCCTATTACAAATGCCTCGCTGTGTTATTGCTGCACCGTTCATTTACCAGGGAGTATTCGCACAAAGTGTACATCTATACTAATTAAAATGGTCCAAAAATATTATTTTTCATGATAAGAAATTTATGGCTTGGGTGATTCACTAATTTCTTTTAATTCAAAAGATGAGATAATAGTTACTTTCATAATTTTGCTGTAATATAATATCCATCCTAAGATTTCTAAGTAAAAACGTCTTATCTAAGGGCGATTGTCAAAAAGTTGACCATTTTAGGCAATGAGATTTTCGAAAATAAAAAATGTCCTAAAATATATTTTTTTAATCAAGGGTAACCTAAGAGAGTATGAAAATATAAAACTAAGAGGTCAAGGAATGTATTTAAGTGGCCGGATTCTATAATCGCCAATAAATTTTTCTCGCTGAACGGCGTGGGGCCGTGGACACTTTTCGAAAAAGTTACGAATTTTAGTATTAAAAATACATATTTTTTCAGGAAATTTAATTACACATCTTTTTTATCTGGATAAAAAAGTTGCAGCTTTTGCCGTTTTAAGAATTATACCGAAAAACCCCGTAATTTAGCTAGTTCTTGGGATTTTTTATCAGATTTACAGGAAATATTCTTTATGTTGTTTTACGAGTAGTAGCGTAAATAAGAAATGAAAGGATTCGTTTAAACAAAAGTTATAAATTTTTACCAAAGACATTGTGTAATTCATGCATTTATGTCCTTAAGCTCATGAGGAGTCAAGCGAATTCTGATTTTTTTTTTTAATTTCTAGGTGGAAAGTTATTCAGAATGGTATAAATATATTTTCTATGGAAATAAGTATTTAAAAAAGATCATCAATAGGAAATTAGGAAGTTTTTTTTCAGCCGCTCGATCAATTTCTTTGCACGTTTGTATCAATTCGACGCGTTCCAGAGTGTGCCAAAAAGCACTTTTTGTTACAAAAATCGCTGGACAGTTTAATTTTCAACTTATTCCGATGTATCTTTCTAAATGGCCAGTATGACGGGCAAGTGCTAATAAATAATGATTATAGCCAAAGCAGCATTTTTTGTTTAATAACAAATAAATGTTTTAGTTTTTATTTAACTGTTTAATTGTACCACTATTCTAAAGATTTTCAAGTTCAATGAACAAGTCTTAAATCAATATAATAACGATGCAGAAATAATTTATAATATTTTGAAGAAATAAAAAAGTGTTCATGATGTTATAAACAAATTAACGAACAAGAGTCATTTTTCACAATTTGCAATGATTAGTTGTTGAAATTACTTGTTTTCTCATAAAATATGAGATAAAGTAATGTATGATTAAAATTAATTGAAATCAGCTGCTCTTTTTCATTTATTTAAACAATTTTTGTAAGCAAATACACAGTTTACAGTTTGACAATATCTTCATGAATAGACTCAACTTTTTTTGCAGAACAAACTGAACATTTTTTAACAATGACTCCTTGTTGTCAAACTTAGTAATTCAACTAAAATTTTTATTTACATAAACAATTCTTATAAATAAAAGCCTATCTTCACCATTTCTCCATGATTAGACACAATTGTTTATACGGAATCGACTAAAAATGTCTTGCAAGTGACATCTTGCTATCATATTTTTCGCATTAACAATAATTGTTAATTATTCGAATATTTTCTGTAAACAAATGCACATTTCGATCTTTTTTTTATGAATAGTCTCATTTTTTTAACGAGCGAAAATGCATTTCCACGTCAACGCGAATAAATAAACCGCGCAGCCGAAATAAAACATTCCTAATTTCTAAATGGTGATTCAGTTTAAATAATCATTTCTGTAGAAAACATATTCATACCTTTCTGGATAACTTTTCCGCTGGAAGTTTTTTGTTGCTTAAAATTCGCTCGACTCTCCATGTGCTTGAAGATATGAATGCATGGCATGATTTATGCAATGTCTCAGGTAATAATTTAGAACTTTTTTTGAAAGATAAATGTTCATATGTTATTTAGTCTACCTGTGTTAGAACATCATTAAGAATATTTTATATAAATTTTATCAAAAGATTATAAAAATTTGCCCAATTACGGCGAGCTGAAGCAAAAAAAGGCATACAAAATATGTATTGTATATTATGAAAAGTATAGAAGGTGAGAGTTGGGTATGGTGTCGGTACGGGGCACGGCGACAATTACAAATAATGCCCGTGTTTGTTATGATTTTCATATTAGTTATTTTCATAAAATAGCTTTCTTTGTTTGGAAAAATAGTGATGTGATGCAATTTCTGTTTCAAAATACGTGTGAGATGAGTAATTATGAAAAAACAGTTTTGGCGGAAACAGGTGAAAAAGTCTTTGGCAGAAATTAAGTACTTACAGCATATTTTGAAATACTTGAATCATAAAAAGTTAGATTTTAATACATGAAGTATTTGCTTAAGCTTCTGGTATCATGATTTGTTTCTATTAACGCTCTAAATGTATTTCAATTAATTAAATCTTGCACCGTCGCACACGGTGCAGGACGTCGCACCACGGCGATCCCTATTTATTTCAGCAGGGAGTAAGAGGTTATAACTGCTTCGCCACATACTTCACTTTGATTATTAAAACAACATTTAATTAGTGTTGAAAATGTCTGGAGTAATTTTTCTTCGCTACATTACACTCTCCGGAATTATTATATTGTACAATTTTTATACTAAAATGTTCATATTGTTTACATAAACGGCAGCAATGTGACGGCCGTCGTACCCCAGTGTATGGGGCACGCTGGCCGAAATACAACACTCAGCAATTAATTAAATGTCAAATAATGACGTAATTGAAAAGCGGTTTAAAGTAATAACATATGTTTTCTGATAATGTGATCTTCACCTTAAAAAATGCACATTTCAAAATCACACTTTAATCATAATTTATAGGGCATTCGAGTTCGAGCGCGGCATCATACCCTACTCTCCTCTATATCATGGAAGGTATAGTATATTAAAGGTAAATTTTGAAAACGTCAAAAGCTACAAACTTTTATGTAGAGAAAACAAATTTACAATTAGATTTTCTAAAAGAATATACACTTATAAAATTAAAATTCGAAACTTTTTTGAAAAGCGTCTAAGAGCTAACGCCGTTAAGCCAGAAAAATGTATAGGCGGTTATAGAATCCGGCCCCTTATTTTTCATTGATGATTTTACACGTTGCTAAAAGCCGCGTGACACAAGTAATGCGACTATGATAAAACAACAAATTTCAAGCATCCTTTTAAAATATATGCAGGACAAATAAAAATATCTAAAAATGTGGGGAAAATGACTAATTTTACAATTTATTTGATTTTCACTTCAGCGTTTCAAAACATTCTCTCATTTTATATGTAGTATGCTAAATTAATATGGATCATTACCAGACATTTTATACAAAATATTAAGCAAAAATAGTGATAATTATTTACTGTTATTTGGTATAAACGTTGATAACTCGATTTTTAACTATACTAAAATCTTCTCAAATATAAAATTAACAATTTTAATCCGAATTATGGAGAATCTGAATGATTATTTTTTAGTGTTATCTTAAAACAGTCATGCAGCGTGACCAGACAAAAACATGTATGACAGACTTCGAAGTGATTTTTAAAATCCTCAAGTCTAAAATAATTAAACTCTACTCTTGATTTTTATATTTTTCAGCTCGATATAAGTGATATCTGTGAATCTGAATTATTACAAAAATGTTGTTAACATTATTTAGCAATTTTTCATTTTAATTTTTTAGGTTGGGACAGGTGCGTGACAAGACATTTTGCGTACTTTTTTATTTATGATTTCTAAACGAAGTCGCGTCTAATATTTTGAAACTTTACTACATTTTTTTTAATATAAACAATTTACTGAGATTCTTTTAGAAAAACTTGATTATTTAAAGGAAAAGTGGAAAATGACTGGGACTTAAAGTGGTCAACTTTTTGTCAATCACGCCAGAGATATGACATTGTAAGGAGTCTATAACTTCTGTAATCGGAAAGAATACAGATTTTTGTCACTTTAAAATTATAATTTATTCCAAATTTCTACGTTTTCTAATTTAAATTTTTCTTTCAATACCCAATTTTATATTTCTCATGTTTTAAATTGACAAAGTTGTAAAATTAATGATAATTGAATCATATAAATTTGAAACATTGCAAAAAAAACAATTTAATCTTCTCTCAATGAACAATTTTTTTAATTATGGAGTTTTCCGATTCGTTCAATTTTAACGTTTTCAATTTCAAAATGTTAACATTTTTTATGTTTCAATAAATGTTCTATAAAAAGCTGAGTTTTTAAAACTTTCTCTAAGCAATTACTCGATTGAAAAAATGCTTAATTGATTTATTTTATGTATGATTAAGTTCAAGTTTAATATTGCTGAATATTTAACGCACCTTATTTGAAAGTTTTTAAATATAAAAGTTTGAAATAATACATTAATTTCTTCTAACAGACAAATAGTTGAAATTTTAGATACTAGTAATTTACAAAAGACTTACATTTTAAAGTAAACAGCGTCTTACACGTACAAAAAAAAATTAGTTTATTCGCACATAAATTTTTGTTCAAGTATAGCTCCTTTTTCAGGTCCCAATATTCATACCGAAAAAATCTGGCTGTTTGTACCGAACTTTCGGTACACGTATACACGGCCTTCAAAATAATCAAATTCAGAATTCGCCATGATTTCAATTAAAAATTTGTTCTAATTTAGTTGTCGATTGAATTTTTGATCGCTTAAATTTGAAAAATTTCAATTTCAAACTTTCCCAATGAAAATGGTTGAACTGAGGAAAGTATAAGGTGCAATTTGAAAACTAAAATTTTGACAATAATTTCGCGATTGTAACAGTAAGAATCATTTTTGAATTTTGAATTATTGCTAATCAATGTCAACCGATAAAAACATACTTAAGTGATGTGGTTTAGAGTTATTCTTTTATATCTGGAAATGAAAAAATCGACCTAAACGACAATGTCACTTACGTATCTTTTTATATTGGACGGTAGTAATATAATCACTTTCAGTCTGAAATGTTGAATTTGGAAATTATGGATACCTTCTCAATTGAACAGTTTTTATTCCTGAAAGCTTTAGTTTTTAGTGACAGAATATTTCATTTCCAAACATTTCAGGTTTGTATTTTTCACGGTTCAAACCATTTTTGAATATTTTGATTTCTGTAATTCTGACCGGTTCAAAAATAGTTGAATTTTGAACGCTTGAATTTCAGTCGTTACATTTTAAACATTTTCATTCAAAATTAGTTAATATTAAAGCTTTTAATTTGAATAATAATTTGAAAAAGTCAATTTGGAGTTTTCTGCTTTTGTATTGTATTGTTAATATTTGGAATCTTTCAAATTAAAATTATACAAAATTAAAATTAAAATAATTAATAATTAATTTAAAGAAATCATACTTAATGAAAATTAGAACGTAATTTCGAAGACTATAAAATCAGATTCTTAACCCTTTAAAATCCAGCGACCTCAAAGTGAAGAGATTGACATCACTGATGTTCAATTAATAATCAAATTGATAACAAGAGAAATAAATGAATCCGCTAAGTCAATAAAGATTCTTTACAACATTTTTTGGGCCATCAAGTTCTGTAGGTATAGAAACTAAATTTAATTACTGATATGCGATCTGATAATATCTTCCTATATTTAAGCCTTAGGCGTATTCTTTCTCGCGCATAAGATACATAATCGAGCGATAAATCCTTGATGAACGATTATTTTTCTATAAAAAATGTATACATATATATTCTGAAATGCTGAAACACACTATAATCGAGGAAGTTATCGCTCGCAAATGCTTTAATGTCGTTGCAACTGCTTTGTACAAATTATTGTTATTTTCCAATGGAACGATCAATGTTATCGATTTTTCAAAGTTATCGGAGAAAACTGGTAGTGATTGAAGCACTATTGTAGGTGACTTAACTACTCAACAAGTCGTGCCTCCATCGATCGTAAAAGATTTTTTCAAAAATCTATAATCGATCTCGCACGAGTTATCGAGAGATCATTATCTTAAAACAATAATTTCGCGCTCGCAGAAAAGATTACAATAATTTGAATAAAAAGTAGAAGCATGATCATTTCTTATTTACTTTTTCTGTTAATAATGTTAATATCTTTCTTTATCAATTCATTTTTTTAGAGAAGTTAATTTTTAAAGTATTGATAAGTACTTTTAACATATACAGAATGGTTTCATTTTTGATTTGAAAAAATCTTTTCTCTGGGAGCAAATGCACGGTTCCTTCACAGCAAAGTAACTGATGCCATCCAATTTATTTTTATCGACAACGGCCATCAATGTACTTTACTACATTAGAGAGTTAAATGCAAATTGATATACACATATACACGAATGTATAAGAGTATATTATTTATGAGACAAGGTAATGTTGAAACCGCACCTATGTTCGCGCATGTAGAAAAAACAAAAGTACATGCGTGCACTACTTGTATGCTCTGTACTCTTATAATTACATGCGAGGAAGAGTGAATGCTGTTCGATGAATCTCGTTCGATATATAGAGTTATAGACACACAAAAAAACCGAGGAAAGTGAACGGTAAGGTTGTGCGCGGTGTGGAGGCGGGGACCAGTTTTTTAAGCTCTTCTACTTTTTTACACACCTCTACACTCCTCTTTCCAACCTGTTACCTTGATACTTGACCCTTTCTTGTTAGAGCTTTGATCCAGCAAATTATTGTAATGTCTTATTAATTATTATGACTCATTATGAACAGTGACATATACCAGAAGATATTAAAAACCAAGACAATCTGCACTGAGAAAAATGGATACTGAAAATTAATATCTCGATACTAAACTAAATATCCAGATGTCAAAGTTTAAATGCCTGGATATTGAATTTTAATATATATATATTTAAATTTAAAACTCAATATCCAGACATTAATTTTTGATATCCACTTTTCTCAATGTTGACAACTTCACGTAAAGTAATAACCACACGAGCATTTATATGATTGCTCTTAAATCTGTCCTCTTGGTCTGATTCAATATGCGAATTATTTTTTTATTACAATAATCCTTGTGTTTAAAAAAAAACCGTGTCTTCTACCTCCACACCGCTATCCTGTTTGTCAGAGATATTATTTTTCTAACGCATGAACCTACACCGTACTGCTATTATATACATATTGTATAGTATTTACACATAGACCTTGTTGACTCCCCAGGCTCGGATTAAAGTTTAAATATCTTATAATTTTACAAATGTAAAATATAAAAAATTGTGTAATTTACTATTTAGAATTTTTATAGGAGTTCCCTCTACACAGAGAAAAATGGATATTGTAGGTATTCATTTCTGGCCGTTTAACTATGAAACGACGATCTGGATAATCAGGTGCAATATCTAGATATTAAAATTTAATTTTCAGTACCCAAACATTAAAATCTTGATACGTATATTAAATTGTAATCTCTAGATATTACACCTTAATATCTAGCTCGTCGCTCCACATTTCAATATCCACAATTTAACTATTGACAACTATTTTCCTCAGTCTTTCTGAGGATCATTTTCCCAAATATTCACTTTCAAATATTGTTATTATTATAAATACCTAACCTTCTTTATTCGAATTGTATGCCAGAAAAGTAAATAAATTTATTGTTCGTGCCTTTATTGAATGATATTTAAAACAAAAATAAAAAACAATAAAAATGATATAGTTCAAAAACATAATAAGAGAGCCGGGTGTAATTAATCCGCGCCTGAGCACTTAACACATAATTTCTAGCACGATAATTATTTGAATTGCTAAATTATTGAATGACAGGGCATCAAATCATTATCAGTTTCACATATTTTGTATTTTAATCGTTATATCGTGAACAATGTTAAAGAAAGCACTCGTTTGAATATTTTGTATCTGAAATAAAAATTTACTTAAATTATTTTTACGTATACTGAAGTACAAGATTCATAATTTTAATGCCACTCAATTTTGATTCGATGTCCTGCTAACGGTGTCTTACATAAAATAAGTAATAAACATTAAATAATAAATATATTTTATGTACAGCTTTATTCGTGTTGCGTCTTTGTAAAAGATACCTTTAACGGAAATTGTGAGAATTTAAAGTGTAGTGCGTAAAACAAGTTATAAAATGTTACGTGTAATACAGATAAAAATGTACAGGAAAATTTATCGGATTTACCGACCATCGATAACGGCTATGACTCAAGAAAAACACTGTTGTACGTTGTCCGCATACAACGTGTTGTAAGTACCTATATATACTGTAAGCACAAATACTCGCCTTAAGGTAGTGTCGTGTCGAAAATCAGACTGCTGAAAAAAAGTTTTTCTATTATTTTTAGAATAAAAATAATATTACTTATGGTGTAATTTAAAATAAAAAACATTTTTTATGACAAAATTTCAAAACTTAGAAAAAAAATTATTTTAACAATGTTTTTTGCAACTGAATTTTTTCTTATTATCGCTTCTCACCAATTTTTCAAACATGGTTGAATTTCAATAATTGATGGCTTATTTTTAAAAGGAAACATTTTTTTAACAAATAACCATATTTGAATATTATTTACTTATTTCCAAAATTGGTAACGTGACAGGGAATGTTTTCCCCGAAAAAAATAAGCCATGATTTATAAAACTTTAAACATTTTTTTTTTGAAATTGATAAGAAGCGCCAGTGAGAAAAAATCAAATTACAAAAAATATTGTTTAAATCATTATTTTACGTAAGTTTTAAACTTCTTTTCATGAAAATAATGTTTTTTCTTGCATGAGGCATGACGGACAATATCATTTTAATTCTTAAAATCATAGAAAACTTTTTTCCAGAGACCTCATTTTTGACACGTCTACTACCTTAAAATACTGAAACCTTCATCTTCCAAGCAAGGCATTTAACTTAACGGAAATTGTTTCACTTAAGTAATATACCGCTAGTGTCATATGTATGAAAAAATTTATTGAATATGAATAATATTTTTAGAGTCAATAATAATCCCTTATATAAATGTGTATTGTACAGCTAGATGTAAAAAACAATTGGTTGACAATTTCGTACCTGATGCATTTTTAGTTAGGAAATTTAAATAACCAATTAGCAACACGTTTTGTTTGTTGCTCTTATGTTTTTACCATATATAGGAATCCTGATTTAAATTATTGCAATTGTTTCAATGAGATTATGAACATATTTTATAGTTTCTGTACAAATTATGTTCACATTGAAAAGAGACTTAAATTTTTTGAGGAAAATTACGTATAAACGCAACCCTGGTCTCAAAGAAAGTCCAAACCGAATAAAGAATCTCAGTATTAATTTATGTTCTGTATACTTTTGATTTATATTTTGGTATGCATTTTTTAAATCTTCAATAATATTTAAAATGCTGTGTCTAGTCGTCCCGAAAAAATGGGGGATTTGGAAAAGGGGATGAACTAGTCGTCCTGAAAATTCGGGACGATTAGTCAAGCTTATGAAAAATATTTGACTACTCATCTCGAATTTTGGGACTACGAGGAACTTCGTATTTTAAAATGTGGTTTATATTTTATGATTTATGTTTACTTGAGGTACATGTGCAATAATAATTTATAAATTATAGAATCGAACGTGTATGTGATTGCCTAATCGCCTTAATTCGATCGGTGTCTTTTTCCCTTTATGAAGAGAACGCCTTATAAGAGTGCTGTATATATTTATACCTTTTCAGAAAGATCGGATTAAGAATACCCAAAACGTGCGAGAATGTTAATTATTATTTAAGTACTTCAAGATTTCAGTAAACCTATTTTATAATTTGTTAATATTTAATCAATTGTTAATACTATTTCAATTGTATTATCTCTAACACAGATTTTTAAATTAAATGCTGCACTTATTTCTAAAATTGGCCTAAATTAGACCATAAATTATACTTAATCCGAACTAGCTGCCTGGTGTTGAAATGAGTGCTTGGTGAGACTGGAACACTTTAATTAGCATTTAATGAGGGATTCAATGAAAAAAGGTTGAGAGAAACTCATAAATTGTAAAAGACAAAATTTAAATCATTATTAGATGAGAAAGCTGCGCTTTGGATTCTGCAGATTTCTCTTATCGGCACTTACCGGCATCGGCCATTTCCAAGGGTTTGTATCCGTGCTAAATCGCTCAACCGTGTTGGACCCCGGACATTTTTCAAACAAGTTTTGAGTTTTAATTTCAAAAGTAGATATTCTTATAGGAAAAATTGCGCATTTTTTCTCTGGATAAAAAATTGTAGCTTTTTCCGTTTCCAATATAAAAAAAAAATTTGTATAAGACTACCAGTTTTCCAGAAATACTTGGATTCAATCTGAAATACCTAGAATCAATTAAGCAACTAGCCAGGAGAGTTGTCTAATAGCTTAGCGAATGTTTAAAAATGTATTGAATTTGTTAAAAACAAATAAGTGATTGAAAAAGGATTCATTGTAATTAGCAGTGATTTGTCAATTGATTGGCACTAAATTTGAGCAATTTATGAACAAACACAGTTTTTTATTCGAATTCATAAAATATAATACATAATATGTTATTTTAAAAACAAATTTAGAAACAAATATCCACAGCATGTATTTTTGATGAAATAAATCGAGTTTTTTTCACTGAATCGGCAAAAAAATATACGAAAATGTCACTTGCTTTTTAGATTTAGTCGTCCAATAATAATTTATGATGGTTTTCACAAATTTGTATTAATAAATGCACTGTCTGGCTATTTTTAGAGGTGAAACTTGGTTTTTTCAACGTAATGAAGAATAAATAACTATTTTCTAGACCTTTAGGGAGCTACATGAAAATCAACCATTTTCATCGTTAACAACAATTATTTAAACAAATTTTTATCATCTTAGGCATTTTTTAATAAAAAAATTGCGTTTCCTTAAGGTAATAGCAGCCTGTTATTTAGTAATGACTCTGTGTCTTCGATCAATAACAATTGATAATTGTTTAAGCAAACCTTAGTATAAATAAATTTTTCGTTTATTTCCAAAGGTAAAAACTTGGGTTGTATAACGTATCCAACTGTTAATAACCAGTTTTTAAACTTTTTTTTATGAAACCTCGATAACGATCCACTATTGTTATTGGCATTAATAATTTTATCGACAAGTTTTTGTCCTCTCATAAATTTGTGAACAAAAGAATCCGTTTTTTCATCGGATATATTGAAAATTACTTAGACATAATCCCTTGCTATCATTTGATAACAAACGATGATTTGTTCAACAAATCATCAGATTTTGTACTGCTGGGCAGAAACATGACATACCATACACTAAGTAATTTCTAGAATCATTGTTCCAGCCTCTGGAAGCAATGGTCTTTCTGGCTTTACGAAATCTCTTATCATAACCTGCTGTGGATAATTTTTTATAAAATTTGCTTATAAAATAACAAATTATTTATTATATTTTATGAATTCAATTAAAAAACGGGTTTTGTCTATGAATTGTTTAAATTTATTGCGAATCAATTGACGAATCACTGGTAATCACCATGAATCCATTTTCACTCACTTATTTGTTTATAACAAATTCAATACATTTTTAAACATTCGCTACGCTATTAGAATTTCTGAATAGCTGCTTCATTGATTCCCAGTGACTTTTTGATGTCATGTTTTTCGAATTAACAATAACTGTTAATTATTTAAACAATTTCTGTAAAATATGAATATTGCAATCTTTTTTTATTAATAGTCTCATTTCTTTAAGAGAATAAACTAAAAATGTCATACCAATCATTTCTTCATGTCATATTTTTCAAATTGACGGCGAATGTTAATTATTTGAAAAATTCTCACAAACAAATACTTATTTTTATCTTTCTTCCCATGAATAAGCTGAATTTTTTCACGGAATCCACTACGAATATATGTCTATTCACTCGTCACTGCCACGTTTTTTAAAAAAAGACATAAAATGTTAATTTTTAAAACAATTTTTATAATTAAATGTTCATTTTTTACCGTGTTTCCTTAAAAGACTTATTTTTTGCTCAAGAAAAAGTATTATTTATTAGTTGGATTATAATACACTAAATTAATTTCCAGTAGAAATTTTCGACGTGAACGCGGGATGTTCATACATACGTTAGAATAAACAAGCCGCACAGCCGAAATAAAACCTTCCTAATTTCTTATTGATGAATTATTTAAAAGAATTATTTTCGTGGAAAACCAGTCGTAGAATATCATAGAAAATATTTTTTTTAATTCGAAGAATTGCCTGAATTACTGCGAGTTAAAGTGAAAAAAGAGAAAAAAAGATCGTTTTATAAAAAACGGGATTACATCAAAAACGTCAAAGGCTACAACTTTTTGTGTCTAAAGAGAAAAGATGCACAATTAAATTTCCGATCAGAATGTGTACTTTAAAAATCAAAGCTCGAAACTCGTTTGAAAAGTTTCCATTTAAAATGAACGTATTTGTTATAAAGTATTGAAAATAACAGGGGAAATCATAAACTAAAAATTGGTCTCTCTATATGCAACTTTAAACGTCCATATGTATTAAAGATGTAAAAAATAGTATAATACTGCTAAAGCTTCCTCTTCGTGAAATTTGCGAATTATAAGGAGCGATGAAGTGCCAAATTTCGTATATGAAATGTCTTTCCTCTTGTTAATGAAACAAAAATAACAATTATTAAGGGGGATGAAATAATTAGGGCGAATCACTTGGCTTTAATTTCTCTTCTCCATACAAATTACTTACTTCGTAATACAGAAATAGTTCATTTATCTTCGAAAATAATATTAATGAAGAATGCAAAGGCGAATTAGGTACATGAAATTGAAAAAGATACCAAAAGTAATCAGTAAATGCATTAAAATAGTTGTTTTAAACAAAAAAAAATATTATAGACGTTGAATAAAAGTCAATCACTTTAGGGCCGTTCAAAAACTACGTCATACTGGGAGCAGATCATCACAGATGGAAAATATAAATATAAATAACCATTTTTTGAAATGCTTGAAAACATTAAAAATAGTGATTTTGTTATACAAGTAAAGCATCTAAATAGAGACTTCAAACTCATTTTCCATATTTCCCTCTTCACCCTTTTTTTTATATAATTCCTCTTTTTTCCCTTGTTTCCCAGAAATTCCCTCTTTTTCTCGTTCGAAGTTAATTCTTTTGATTTGAAAAATCTACCGACCGAATCCATTCCAATCAGGCAGGTTCGACATTTGAAGTCTCAGAATCTCTCGGAGAGGAAATATGTTGTTTCCTAGAGGAAATTAGCCGATACATATTTTGCTGATTTGCAAAAAAATATTCTACAATGTTATGCGTATTTGAAGTTTGTGCTTTGTTTTTCAAAAATACCTAATTTTTTCTTTCAACCTCTCTAACTTTTGACCTAATTGAGATACGTATCTGTTCCTTTCTTATTCTAATAGCGTTTATCTTATTCATTCGAAATCCGCCGGAAAGTTTTAAGAAATATTCAAATTAAAAAAATGGCAGCAATTTTTCTGAAAATATTATAAGTTGATCTTCTCAAATAACCCACACTTATATTTTTTGCCAATTTTTTGTTGAAATTTTACGTTCGTAAGGCAAACATCTTGTGAGTTTTATGTGGGGTAAATAACTATTGTGGCCAGTAGATTCTTTTTTCATAAAATCGAATTTTCTAATTTTTCTCGTAAACAACAGTTCCTTTGTTAAAAATTCATCTCATTGGTTGAAGATTGAACTATTTTGTTGAAAATTTTTTTTTTTAGTTAAAAATTAATTTTCTAAAGTGAAAATTTAACTAATCTATTTTTGGCTAAAAATTGATCGTTTTTACTTGAAAATTCCACTACTAAATTTTTCATTGAGAATTCATATTTTTTAGTTGAAAATTAAACTTCTTCGTTGAAATTTAAAGTGCTTAGTTGAAAATTCATCTTATTAGTTGAAGATTGAACTATTTTGTTGAAAATTTGTTTTTTTAGATGAAAATTAATTTTCTAAAGTGAAAATTTAATTAATCTATTTTTGGCTGAAAACTGATCGTTTTCACTTGAAAATTCCATTACTAAATATTTCATTGAGAATTCATCTATTTTGATTCAAAATTCAACTACTTCGTTGAATGATGAACTACTTTGTTAAAAATTTATTTTATTGGATGAAGATTGAACTATTTTGTTAAAAATTGTTTTTTTTTTTAGTTGAAAATTAATTTTTTTAGTTGAAAATTAATTTTCTGAAGTGAAAATTTAACTAATCTATTTTTGGCTAAAAATTGATCGTTTTTATTTGAAAATTCCACTACTAAGTTTTTCATTGAGAATTCATCTTTTTTAGTTGAAAATTAAACTTCTTCGTTGAAAGTTAAAGTACTTAGTTGAAAATTCATCTTATTAGTTGAAGATTGAACTATTTTGCTGGAAATTTGTTTGTTCTTTTAGATGAAAATTAATTTTCTAAAGTGAAAATTTAATTAATCTATTTTTGGCTGAAAATTGAACGCTTTTACTTGAAAATTCCACTACTAAATTTTTTAATGAGATTTAATATTTTTTGGTGAAAATTCAACTACTTCGTTAAATGTTGAACTACTTTGTTAAAAATTCATTTTATTGTATGAAGATTGAAATATTCTTTTCTATTCTATTTTTGGTTGAAAATTTGTCACTTTTAATTGAAAATTCAACTGTTCAATATTTATTTTATAAGTTGAAGATTCCACTATTCTGTAGAAAATTCGTTCTTTTTTGGTAGAAAATTATTTTTTTAACTGATAGTCTAACTATTCCATGATTGATTGAAAATTTAATCGCTTTTAGTTGAAAATTCAACAATTTAACTTAAAAATTCAACAATTTAACTTAACAATTCAACTTTTTTGTTAAAAATTGATCTTTCTCTATTGAAGATTCATATTATTCGGTTGAAACTTCGACTTTTTGGTTTGTAAATTTATTTATTTTTTTAGAAATTTGATCTTTGTGTTAAAAATGCAACTGTTTTCGTTAAAAATTGATTTAGTTAAAAATTCAGCTATCTTGTTGGAAATCGAATAATATTGTTGAAAATTTAACTGTTTCATTAAAGATTTGTCTTTTTGGGTAGAAAATTCATCCCTTTGAATTGAAAATTCAAATATTTTCTACAAAAATTCGTGTTTTTGGATTAAAAATTCAACTATTTGGTTGAAAATGGAACTGTTTTTGTGGATGTTTAATCTTTGTTGTTCAAAAAGTCTTCCATTTGGTTGATAAATAATTTTTTTATTGTTGAAAATCCAACTATTTTGTTGCAAATTGAATCATTTTGTTGAAAATTAAGCTACTCCTCTACTTGAAAGTTCAACTATTTAGGTTTCAATGCAACTGTTTGGTTAAAAAATAATTTGTTTGTTTATCGAAAATGAAACTATTTTGTTAAAAAATAATCTTTCTTTGTTGAAAATTCATCTTTAGTCTACTGTTTTCTAAAAAAATCGAATTTTTAGCTTGAAAACTGAATTCTTTCGTTGAAATGTCATATTTTTGGGTAGAAAATTGATCTTTTTTGTTTGAAAATTCAACTATTTTGTTGAAAATGCAATACAATTTGGCTTGAAGTCTTAAGCGTTTTCTATTGAATTCAATATAGTACCTACACATTAATTTATATTAAAAGAATATTTTTTTAATATTATTTTTTCCCTATTTTCGTGAAAAACCACTCTATTTTCCTTAATTTGAGATCAATTTGGACTGTAAAGTCTGTTAAAATGCAGTATGTTTGTATGTTTTGTGTTTTATTTTAGGCGTTTATCAAATTGAATCGGAACAAAGATGTTCACTTAAAAATGGGAGGGAGTGTTCGTGTTTGTGATGTAACCCTGGGGGATTCAAGCTTTTATGATGATCTGTGACGAAGAAGGGGAGGGGTGGAAAAAGTGTTAAAAATAGCGTCACGTAGTTTTTGAACGACCACTTTACTAGAAAATGAAAAAAAAATCGTTCAATCTACCGATTTGCATTATCTAAATTCTAGAATCTTACGTGAAAAATATATGATTTCGAAACTTAGCATAATAAATTCGTATAAAAAAATATTCTTAGGTAAACATAATAATGTGACTATATCGTTTTTTTAAATGAATATTGACTCATTCCTTTCTTTCATAGATCTACGTACGTTAGTTTTTCCCAAATAACTATCGGTTTGCACTGGAAGTTTCACATTACTTTACTTCAGTCATAGTTCAACGTGATTCCTAAATGTCGTACAAATTAAGCAGATAAACGTAATTAATTACGTTATAGAAATACTTATGAATTGATGCGTGTCGACGTTGATTTAATGTAATGGCTGTATTTTATGTGTGCGAAGTAAGTTTCAAGTGTAAATAACAAGCGGGAAATTGTACAATTCACTGTTAAAAACTCAATACTCTGGACTTACATCAATATGTTTATGTTACGTCATGCAATAAATAACTTTATTCACGAATACTTTTTAAACGAATTATTATCTTTACTATAAAACCGCCTGTCGAATTTGGTTATCATTTTTCAGATTCTTTTCCCTTAGTTTTTTTGCCTTAGAAAATTAGCAAACTTTTAGATTTATGTAGAGAAGTTTGTATTCGTAGAAATAATTCGAATATGTGCATGTGTTACTGAACTTGGAAATTAATGTAGCCAATAACATAATTCCAATATCGTGTACATTAGCAGTTGAAGATTTAAAATAAGAATCCTTCTGGATGAATTCTTGTAGTATTTTTCAAATTCCTATTTTCAAAATTACAAGATTAAATTTTTTTAATTCTGTTAAACATTTATTAGTGCCTTGATTTGGGTTTTCACGTATAAATAAAACATATTTAAGGGACTGTCTAACACTTTTACGAAACAATTTACATGTACATTTGTAAATGTTCGATATTGTCGGTTCGGAGCTCGTGCCAAAATCTTGCGAGGTGGAAGGCCACTAAAATACAAGAGTATGTTCTAGTGAAGACAATAAACGTATCGGAGCAAAGTCAAAACGCGATGTCTTAAAATATTCCACGTGCGAAATTCGCAATTATTATTATTATTATTTTCGAATTATTGCACAATTACCTTCATATCTAATTTTCTTTCTACATCTATTTTTTTATGAAATTTTGTTGAATAACTTAAAATATTTTTAAAAATTGAATGAGATAATGTTTCAGAGTACAAGGCTTGATTAAATCACATCTTTGTAATAAGAATATAATTTATAATGTCGTAATTATGGTCCTTAAAATTATAAATGTACTTGAAAATACTGCACATTTTAATTAGCGATGAAGATATTCAACTCGATCGCGATATGTGGCGCAATATCGCTGACATGCGATCACATCTTCTACCTCTAATTGCCCTGGGATATCATTGTTATTTACAAACGTAGATTACGTATAAAACTCACAAAATTTTAGCTTAAGCATAAAAAATGCTGCAATTTTTTTTTAGTTAAGTTAAGATTTATTTGTAGATTAATAAGTTCTGAGAACTTTTGATAATCCATGCTTTATTTGAAGATTTGAGGTATTTCAGGGAATTATCTAACCCAATTATCAATAGTTTTTCATCACATATGAAGCACCCAATTCACTTTTCATAATGTCTAGAATGAGCTTTTGGAAACAAGAAAAAAAAGAACGTTTTTTTTTATTTAGCTATATCTGTTTATTGTTTAATGAATCGTATACAAGCATTTTTGTAATATTGAAATTTGAAAAATAATTTCAAGAAGTTTGAAGTAAGAAATCAAATAGAATACTTGAAGCCAATTTTCTGAAATCGAAATAAATGTATTAAAGGGTGTACTTTTCTAACAAAGAACTTGTTTAAATTGATTAATAATATCCGATAGCATACGATAATAATTTGTTACTGACTCTCTCCCTCTCTAGCTATTTATGAACGTGAACGATAACGTTACGAAAGTAACATGAAAAATATACAAACATTTATTTTATTACTTTTTATTGTGGTTAATAAGATCATTTTTGTCAGAAAACACAATCCAAGAGATTTTTTTTAATTATTTATATAATTAGCTCATTGTGTCCAGCATTGTATTTCCACAAAAGTTCAAAGCATTATTTAAACTTTTATCGAATCAAAAAATAATTCCTATACAAATGAATAAATAATGAAATGCTTACGAATATTTCAAAAAGTAGACTCAAATGTATAAAATTACATTGATCTTAATTTTTGTAAATCAAAAATTAAATATTAGTTCAAATACCGGATTTTTCTTTATAATTAGTTGAGTTTTCTCACATAAACTTTGACGAAGAAACACTAAGAAGGAAAGATTTCTTGAGGAATACAAAAATAAAATGTTGAAAATTCAGGCAAGTCTATTTGTAACGGATTCTATGAATAAAATCTGTTAGGAAATGTAGCAAAAAATGACAAAAAGTAAAAATAGCTTTTCAATGTATCGTTGTACTGTCAGTAGTCAATACTGAAAAAATAATGAAAGAACATGGTTTACAAGGTATGTAATGAAAGTTTCGTAACTTTTCTTAGATCAATTGCATAAATCAGAATTATTCCGCCAATAAAAATATATTGGAATATTATAAATATACAACAAATAAAAATCGAAGTTTCTCAATAATCTTCAATACCACAAAAAAATAAAAAATTGTTTAAACTCTGAACTCTTATATATATTTCTGTAAAACATGAGACATTATTACAGAGACATTTTTACTCATAAAATAGACTCTTAGATTAAAAGCAAATTTCTTTGAATAAAGTAAAAATATACATTGGCTCTCAGTCAAAAAGAAAATTTCTTTGGTTCAAAGAAATGGTTTTTTGTTCCAATGAAAATTTTTCTTCAATTAAAAGTAATTTTTTCATTTTAAATTTATTTTTGGTTAAATGAAAAAAATTATCCTAATGAAACGGTTTCTTTAATTCAAGCCAAGTATTTGTCTAATTTCTGCCTGTTCAAACTGTACTTGATAATATTAAATGAAATAAATATTAAGCAATTATTTGGATTAAAATTCATTTTTGATCCAAAAAGAATTAAGATCAAGGTTAGTTGGGTGCAAAATTAATTTTTTAATTAAGCTTAGTTATAAGTTCATGGTTTTTAGGATGGATGGGGGTATTCGTACGGCCGGCCGTATACACAATATTGCAACATGATTGGAGGAGCTGGAAAGGGGTTGCATGGTGGGGGATGGTGGACAAAATTTTCATTATTCATGATTCATGACACTATATCTCGTCTATCCGGCCGTACGAATAGACACTTCGTTTCAAAATAACTTAAGCTATAAGTTCAAGCCTCATTAAAAACTTTAAAACTTCAACTAGCTTACGGACTTAAAAACTCAAGCTAAATTAGGTGTTACTGAAACTTACGATTATCTGCATCTAAACAAGATAATTATATGAGCTTAGCTTAATGACTTATTATTTCAACTCAAATTTACTACATTTTTATTAGTGGATTGCAAAAGCATTCAGATTTAGTTAAGCTGTGTTCATGATTATTATTTAGACTAATTTAAGCTTACTTATAAACTTACTGAAGACCTTAACCTAAAGTATAAAAGTATCAATATTAAGCTACCTAATAAACTTGAAAAACATGAGCGAGCTCACAAACATGAAAATCTGAAGCTAGCCTGTAAGCTTAAAAAATCGAATCTAGTTTAATAATTAAAAATTTATGAGCTAAATGTAGTTTATAATAACTTCTAGGTTTCACGAGAACTTAGTTTAACTAAGCTTCATTAAGTTCTATGATAACTTAAATAAGCTTAAGGTATTTATCGTGCCAAAAATCAGGTCTCTCGGGAAAATGATATCATCAGTAATATATTATTTTGATTCTTAAAATCATAGAAACACTATTTTGTTCAGAGATCTGATTTTTGGCACGACAACTACCTTAATGAAGTTTTACGAAAACAGAACTGAGCTAAGTAAGTTTAATTTGCTTTTATGAAAATATAACTTAAAATAATCCACATAAAAGAACTGGCAAATCGAGAATCTGAAATGGTGAAATTCCATCTCAAAATCTACTACACTTTTCAAAAGCATATCTTCCTTTGCATTACCTCTATTTAAATAATACGTGGGCCTGGGATGTCAAGTTTACAAAGTGCAGTAGTACAAACGTCAAAAGCATGCCAAGGATGATTCTGACTCATATCAAAAGCTGATCGTACATTCAACTGACTTTTCCAGCTCCATCCCAGGAGACCAAAATCGAATCGCCTTCACCTTGACCAACCGGAAAAATGATGACATTCGAATGATTAATCGTTTTTCAAGGGGGAGTTTGGCAGCACTGTATTGCCGAAGCGTCGCGACGCCGCCAGCTATTTTTTTTGCAAGTAATAGTGGGGCGTCGCTCTATTTCGGTCAGACCCGAGCAGGGACGTTCAGTCTGCGGCCTAGCTTCTGCACCAGGAGTCGCGGAGGTCGAAAATCGACATGTCGGGGTTGATGTTTCTCGTAAACTCGCGATGAGGTCGCCCCGTTCAGCTGGTCGCTAAAATCGGTGTCGACCTCCGACCCGATCGCTGAACCCCAAAAGTTTTGAATTCCAGAAGTTCTCATTTAACGTCAAACTTCAAGGACAGTGAAATCCATTTTCATTAAAAAAAAAGGGGGAACAAGAAAATTGCATAGATAATCGTGAAAAAAACATACCTTGCCTGGAACAAGCAGCAGAAAGCGAACCACAGATATTAAACAATTAATTCCAATAAATTGGTATGTTTGAATTAGCATTTCAGAAATATTGAATATTCTTCGATTTATTTTGAAAAGTCAACTAAAGTTCTAAAATCACCTGTGATGGTTTGATTCACGAAATAAATAAACTTTATGAAAATTTCGAATATAAATAAAACCCACATTTTTTTATGTTGTGTACAAATCAGGTATGTTAAAAAAAACTTTGTATAACAAGCCTTATCTTAGCGTCTTTAATTTGAATATCCCTCTGTTAGCTAATCACAGTGTCTCGAATGGCTATAGTTTGAAATAGCTCATTTTTCGTATCAATATTTAATATCTCTGATTTGAAAATCAGGGTTCATCCACGAATTACGTAAAACATACATTTTCGAAATTGTAAAACGATTTCCTCGCTAAGTTGTGATTTGAAGGTACCAAGGGAAAATGATGTTTTCTTTTACAGAGGTTCCGGTAGTTCGGATTCCACCTTAAGCTATGGGTACCTATAATAGTAGCATCTGTGCAACGGAAATGATTCAAATCAATAGCTCAAATTGTTCAGAAGGCACGGAACTTAGTATGTGTTCTTTGGGACCTAAAAGAAGTGTTAGGATCGGGTGCCAACACATTTTTGTATTTTGTTTCAAAAAAGGAGAATTTTTTGAAATGCTGGTATTTTTTCAAATAATGAAGATAATTAAAATTTTATTCTTAGTGTCCTCCATGTCTTACACAACGCTTTTAGGGGCAGGGGGGTTCAAGAGGAGCTGTTATGGTCCTGTTACGATGGAATGCAAAATTTGCACCATAAAAACTTGTAAAGTTTCTGGAAACGAAACGAGAAAAATTTGTTGTTAGAAATTTTTTCAAATCAATGTTCCATTAACTAAATCCAAAAAAAAAATGAATAGTTTTGTTGATATTTCAAAAATTTGAACATTTGATAAAAAATAATTTTTTCCTAAAATATGATTTTATAGAATTTTTTATCGAATACTATACACATGAAAAATTGGCAGTAATGTTTGAAGACATACAAAAACGTTGTATTTATAGTGAAAAAATTAGATTACTGAAAGTTACGCAACAATGAGGGGGGTGGGGTCATTATCTATTGTTACGGAAGCATTACAGGGTGAGGATCCAAATGTCGTCCAATAAAGCTTTACGTAATATATGGACGACCCCCTGTGAGGGATTTTTTCAATTTTGTAAATCCACAGACGAATTTAAAACAGCTTAGAAATTAACAAATTGGCTGCCATATTTCTCAAAATATTTTTTTTTCAATATGCTAGATGAACGAAAAGGTCAAACAAATTTATTTTCAGAAAAACGTCCGCCAATTTGTTAATTTTTAAGCTTTTTTAATTTTTGTTTAGGATTTGGAAAAACTAAAAAAAAACAGTTAAATGCCTTCATTATTTTTTAAAATACCTACTTTCTGAAAAAACGCACTAAATCAGTATCAAATAGAATGTTGCAGAATATTTCAAGGGATAAAATCAAATATTTAAAATCGACAATACATACAGATGACAAATTTCTTTAAATATACGAAAAATACGAAATTCTGAATAAATATTTTCTTATACACCCGCACGGGAAATGCGATTATGGGACCCTTCCGCGAAACAGTAAAAGTGATCGACTCCACTATCGATGATGAGTCCGTGTGATAAAACTTACTTTTCCACACTAGTGACGGGAAAGTTTGGAAATATTAGACTTTCAACCTCAATGCCAGGACTCGACTCGGGCGGAACAAAAGGCCCCCCAACGAGAGGGTCAAAGGGCTAGATTCGAACCATGGAGTACCTTTGAGCCCATATTTTCGTGGTTGCATTAATCGATCGTGGAACTGATCACTTTTGCTGTTTCGCGCCAGGCCCCGAACTCGCATTCTTCCTCGCGGTATGTAAACAAAATAATGTTAACCAAGTGGGGCACTATTCCATTCCGCACTCGGTTAGCAATGTACTATTAAATAAACATTATCACCCGATAAATTTTTATTTTGCAAATTGACCAGTAAAGTTCGGTTTCGAATTCATTAAAAGTAACATTTTTAATATATCCTTACGTCCTTAACGCAATTTATATCTTGTATTACTTCATTAGTAACAAATTTTGTCTATAGTAAGAATATATATTCTTAAAAAAATTCTTTTATATTCAGTGAAAAGAAGTCATTCCTGACTTAATAAATAATTTATATTAATATAGTTTTTTAATTAATTCAAGAAGAAGGAAATATCAATGGCTTTTTTTACGACTTGGTTGATATACTTATCTTAAATTTCAACTTAATCAGCAAATCGCTGTAAGGAGAGGGTACTACAAATATAAATAAATAATTAATTGAGGAAGATTTGTGTGCATCTCCTTTCTTGATGAAATACAGTGGGTCACTATAGAGTGAATGAATTTAATTTAATATGAAATGCTAGTGCTAACTAATATGCATATGTATATGTAATATTTTATTATATATATACAATATTTTATTATGTAATATTAGTTAATTAAGGCGTTTAAATATCCCCCCATCCCTATCACTCCTCCCACTCATATAATATCCGATCCTATCTTATCATCCCCTCCCCTACTTTCCATCCCCTACTCTTCCCTATTTATCCTTCACTCTTCTCCCCGACTTCCAAACCCTTCCCCTTCTTATCCTCCATGCTCCCCATCCTTTTCCTTCCCCTCACTTACCACTCCTACCTACCTTCCCCACCCTTATATACTTTCCTCCTTCCCTCGCCTCACTCCCCCTCCCCTATTCCCCGTCCCTACTTCATATCCCCTCCTTTCACCCTTATATACTTCCCTCCTTCCCTCGCCTCACTTCCCCCCCCCCCACTTCTCTGTCCCTACTTCCGATCCCCTCCTTTCCCTCTCTCACTAGTCCCTCCAATATTTTCCATTCATAACTTTCCCACCCCTTCCCCTCAACTTTACTTCCCCCTAATTCTCCTCGTCTGCTTCCCCCTCAGCTCATCACTAACTCCCTCCACTACTTCACCTTCCCTCACTTTTCCCTCCCCTCGCTTCCTATCACTGCTCCCTCTCTTCACTTTCCCTTCCCATACCACCCATTTCCCAGGCTCCCCCTCACCTACTTCCTTACCCGTGAAAAAAATACGACCGACGGACACAAGGAGACCCGACCGAAATTATAAGGGTTTCTGCCCAAGGCTACGAAACCCGAGAAAGAGCTAAAATCTTATTGTTTAAATAAAACCGACATTCCAGATCTTCTAAGCACCTCTCCTTTTAATCTCACGTAATTTGTGGATGACCCCTAATAACACTTTCGTTGGATCGTTTTCAACGAAAACAATAGTTCAAACAGATAATTGTTTTCCTGTTTCAGATAATTTTCTTTTCCGCATGCAGTTTGGATTTAATTTAAGAATTTAAAACGTTTTAAGTTCATTCCACAAGAGAAATAAAAATGTTTTGGTCGGAGCCTGACGAGGAGGAAGAGGCGCTGCTTTGCAGCCCCGCGTTGATGGCTAGGAGAGCTTCGGAATCCTGGATTGTTGCGCCCCCCGTCGAGGTACTGAGCCTGTCCTTGACATAGTTTAGACTTTAGCAGAACCTAGACCGGAAATTGAATCTGGCAACCACAGCCACTAAGCGACTCTTATTTCCGTATCTCATCCTCACTCGATGGTGCAGACGTGATTCAAACGTGATCGATTTATTATTTTATCATTTTATCATTTAATCATGGTGGAAAGTCAAAGTTCGAGAGGAAGCCCTGCAATCCGCGGATTTCTTAGTGTTCTTCTGGTCAGGAGGTCAAATAGCAGGAGACCGATAAGTAGCTTATTGCATATTTGCATGATGGCAACATTTCTTCTTTCGCACTGTCATCAAAGGGGTAATGATAATCGACACGGTACAACGGTCTCGATTGGTCTACATCTACATTTTAATAATAAGCTACATCATTTCTTTCATTAGTCTTAAGTCTAATGAGTCACTTTGTATATTGATAAGAGGGGACGTTGAACTTTCTATTTGGAGTGAAAAATATTAAAGGAGTGAACAAAGTTGTTGATTTCATTTCATCAAATGGAATCATTTCTTATTCCTTTTATTAATTTAAAGATCCATTAGCTTGAACTTAAGTAAACATATATAGCTAAACAATAATTTCATACAAGTTTATTAAGCTTACTCGTACTAACAACAAGTATTTTTAATTCTTAATGAAACCTCGGGAAGTTAATTTTCGATAAAAATTTAAAGTTCTTAGTTAGGTGCCGCTGATTAGCTTGAAATAACCAGAAAATGTTAAACTGAAAAACTCAAAGGCCAGCTCAGTATTGACAAGCTACCCTACTGAAAAAACTATAAAGAATTATAGAATTTGATTATAAACTCTTCATCCAGAGAAAACATGAAATTAAATCAAATTCTATATGTTTAGGGAAAATTCAATCAAAATCTATGCAAGGAATTTGAATAAAGTTCTATGAGCACATTCGATATCAATCCTATCATATTAAATCGAACAAATTACACTAATCAAATTCTATCAGCACATTTGATAAAAATCCTATCTAATTCAATCGAACGATGTTCATGAATAAAAATCTATCAGAACATTTCATAAACCTTTCTATCGAATTATATCCATCTAGAAATCCTGTACTTTTTATCATCACATTTTCAATACACATCCATCAAATCTTATCGGTACTATTCTTGTACCAAAACTTACGTTTTGGAATCTAGGATGCTTCTATCAAATCTATCCGCTGAGCAATCGTATACTTTTCTATAAAAAGTTTCTTATTGAAACTCGATGAAATCTCATCGGCAGAGAACTTGTATCAAATTCTATTTTTTAGAATTTCAGATATTGCTATCAAATTCTAACAGTTGAGAAATCGTATGCTTTTCTGTCAACATTTTCTCATTGAATTTCTATCAAATCGTATTGGCACAATGTTGTATGAAATACCACGTTTCAGAAGGTCGGATATTTCGATCAAATTTTAGCTGTTTGGAAATCTTATACTTTTCGATCAACAGATTCTCATTAGAATTCTGTCAAATCTTAATGGTAGATGACTTGTATCAAATCCTTTGTTCCAGAATCTTGGAAGGTTTTATCCAATTCTATCCATACCACGCTGAAAAAACCAGTTCTCGTCAGATCACTGAAGTTAAGCAGCGTTGGGCGCGGTTAGTACTTAGATTGGTGACCATTCGAGAATACTACGTGCTGTTGGCACATCGTGGGTGTGGTGAGCCCACACTTGTAGTTATTTATAACTACAAGAAAACTATCCACCTAGAAACACTACCCGAATCGGGTAGTGTCACGCCTACCCTGAAAGGGAAATGGCTTAATGGTATACATCCAGCGAGAAATCTTATACTTTTCTATCAACAGCTTTTCATTGAAATTCTATCAAGTCTTAGCAACTCTGCACTTGTAACAAATTCATTGGATTTATATTTAACAGGCGTATTCAAATGAATAGGACTTTGGGAGTAGCATATTTAATAGGATTGGATTGAGTTTTTATTTAAGAAATGTATAGGAATGTATCGGAATTACTGGAACACTGGCCTATTTCGCTTTGATAGAAATTAATAGCAATTCTATCTTAACTTTTGATAGAAATTTATTCCCTTTTTAGTGGGACACCGCGGGACACTTCTAATAAACATGATTATTTATTTGGATAGACTTTCTATTAAAACCGTTTGGTAGAAATGTTAAGGAAATTACTCTACTAATTGATATTTTTTATCGATATAACTGACTTGTAAGTTCATTCAACTGCAAAATTTTTAATAAGCATAATTTCGAATGCTGTCTATTTTGATCGATTTTTATGTACATTTTACTTTTGGTGATAAAATAAGCAAAATGAGACTGTTCTGCAGCACGTAATAAAATTGTATGGAATGCTCTGCAATATTTACTATTGTGTATAGCGTATTATGATTTTATCACGTGCTGAAAAACGGTATGCTTGTTTTTTTATTACAAAACATCCGCATGTCAAAAAATGGACTTGATTTCATATACAGAATCGTTTTTAACAATAAACTTTATTCTATTATTTGTTTTATAGATAATTCTTGTATTAATTGATTTCTGAAGATATTACTATAAATCATAAATACATTATTAAAATTTTCACTATTTTTTGTTTTTGAAGAAAATATTTACTTTCCAATTTCTTCTATTTCATCTGTCTCATAAAATTCTTTGACTTACATATGTAAGAGTACTAATTTTATGCTTCATTCAAATCATTTATGCAACTGACAATTAGAATAAGATAAATGGCAACATAAAACCTTGTATTTCATCTGACAACAGTAAATGTCTCATGGAAGTTTTAATTGCCTGTATGCGGAAACCGCATATATCGCGTATACGTAATATGCGTAACTAGAAATAACAGCACATTGTTATTCCGCTACACATATCTATAATTTTTTTTGGTTACATTAGCTTCGTTTTTGATTCGTAAAATATCGTTGAGGTGGTCCAATCAAACTAATTTTACAGGGAAGAAAAAAACCTTTCTATAGGATCAATTTACATAGGATTGAGTAAACTATTTTTTTGTATACTATTTAGAATAAACAAGGATCATTTGTAGTATTTGTAACAGCATTTACTAATTTTGATAATAATATCTCCAACTGTTAAATACTTTTTCAAATCCTATAATGACCCTCGACTTGTTTAAAAAATGTAAGTTTTTTGTATAATTCATTCATTCAGTTTGAATTCTTTGAAATCCTAAAATATTTCAATACATTTACACTACTGGTCAGGATTGTATACATCCACCTGTTTTTTAATAATTAATTAAGTTCTCCTAATTTTAATTATATTAGATTTAATTTTTTCTTTTTAACAGATTGAAAGCTCTCAAAATTCTGTACAAAATGAGCCCAGGGTGAAGCCAATTTGACCTTTTCTTAAAAAAGATATTGCTAAAATAGTGCAGATTTGAATGTTTTCTTAAATTTTCATTAAAGTCCGAAATAATCAAAAAAATTTTATCTTTCTGGAGCACACAACCTTCTTTTCATGTGCATTGCAGGAAATTAAAGTTTGAATGAAATAGTTGGAAAAATTTCGATATTCTTTTTCGTGAGAAAAATATTTTTGTAAGATACATATAATCATGAAGCTCCTATAAATGTCCCTTAAAATATAAATTTATTTAATTTTTATCATGATTCGCCCATAGATAAAAACTCAAGAACATTAAAAAATGTTGACTATTTCGGTTGTTATTTAAAATTTTTGCTCTAATATAATTAAAATTAAGAGAAATTAATCAATAATTAAAAAAGAGATTGACGCACAATTCTGACCGTAGTATAAGTTCTTCATTTTAGGGTAAAAAATGTCAAACCCTTAAGTTTTCAGTGAAATAGGTGAGAAAAAATGGAAACAGTTTGATTTTGGAAGAAAACTCGTTTTCGTCAAAAAGTGGACTTAGCACCATTTAGCTTTCCGAAACTGCTTCAATTATTTGCAGAAAGACAATTTACATTATTTCTTAATTTTCCTTATTTCAAAAAGATAATTTTTTAATTTACTTCAACATGTTTTGTAATTAATTTTTATGAAGCAAGGAAATACTGTGGTTGGTAAATTAAATGGTAATACAGTACTGAATCCACGATGAAGGACAAACGCAGAAAAGCATATTGTCCTGCGTCAAACTAAGGCTATATGTTTGATAACGCTGTTATTACAGTGAACGCCAGAACCAGATAATTTTCAATTCAATTTTCAATGATTTTCTAATGAAAGCTAAATCTATGAGGAATTTTCAATCTTCTTCAAGCTTTAAGAAATGATATAAAATCAGTTATTATAGTAAGTAATCAAAAGATGGTTAAGAACTGGTATATAGTTATGGCAAATAAAATCAAAGACTTTTACTACTTTATTCACTGATTAAGGAAAATTAAAGCATGTTTACGTTTTGGCAACACTCCAATGATTTCGTTGAACGAATAACTGGACACGTAATCACATACACTGGCTGGGCGCAAATTGCATAGTTTAGGAATCAACGATTCCAATTATAATACAACTTGCTCTCATCTAAGTACGCACTAATTCTGCAATCATTAATTAAGGCCTAGCACTCAACTATGAGCACCTAATGACCGTCCTAATTTCGTCAAAGTTTTCTCTATACGAGGATGCAACATATATATAAATATTAATTTTGTTAAGGGTTTCAAATAATAACTATAAGGTTAATTACAACCCATTTCTAGCAGGGATAGAAAATCATATGAAGAACTAGTTGGTTAGAGTTCAGTAACTGATTGGGTAGTTCCGTGGATTTTAGCACTTTAGAACAAGTTTTCTATAATTGAAGAACACATTTCCAAACCATCATGTTTCAAAGAAATACCGTTTTCTACAAATTATTATTTTTTGATTTCGTCCCTCTATTAAATTTCTTATAGAAACTCCTAAAAATGGACAAAATGATATATAGAACCATATAGAGCAATATAGAATTTATAAAATTTATATATGGCTCTATATGGTTCTATATATCCTGACGTCCATTTTTATAAGTTTCTATGAAACATTTAATGGGTCTTTTTCATTTACAACCCGTAGTTTTGTACTATACCGTTTATACTATAATATAGTATTCGAGTTCGTTTATTCAGTGAAACAATCCTGCAACTTTGAAAGTTATGTTTATAAACAAACCATGAGTGAATATAGGACACTTTGTGCACGAAACTTGGATATAAGACAATTTTAAAATGAATTGAATAAGACACCTTTTTTAAGAAATAAAATAAATTATTTTTTGTTCATTAAAAACTGTAAGTATACACATTATTAATCCAAAAAATGAAGTTTATAGCCCAATTTTCATGTTGTATAGCACTACTACACGAATTTCTAAATGAAGGCCCTGGATACGTGTACCAAAATTTCGGTACAAATAGCCGAATTTTCTCGGTACGAATAGCGGGACCTGGAAATGGGGCTATTCAATTGTACCGAAATTTTTATACAATGATTGCCCGTCCCCCAATGAGTGACTATTTCCTTTAAGTATACTTTATCAAGTAATACTCAAAAATAAAAGTACTAATAAATAGTCCAAGATTGTTCGCGATACACTCTGCACATATTTATTATTAGTTTTAATTGTCAAAATATCTTAATATGTATATGTGTGTCTTAATTTAAAGTCTTTTTGTAAAATGAGGACAATATTAGTGCTGGGTCAATCCATTTGTTAAATATCACAGGTTGTAAGGGGGTCTAGCAATTTTGATCAAACTTGGTGAAACTTTAGTGTTTGGTGAGTGCAGTTTATGGTTAAAATGGTTTTCCAGAATTTGTAAAATTTAGAGAGTTGAGGGATTCTTAATTCTGAAAACCGACTTTCTTGGAAACCCCATAACCCAAAGTACCAAAATTTCAGTACGAATAGCCGGATTTTTTCGGTGAGAATTTGAAGTGCTGGAAAAGGAAGTAGCCGGTTTTTTTTCGTTACGCGTAGGCACTGCCCAAATTTTAATGATTTCACAGAAAAAACAAAGGTAAAAAGCGTTGCAGGTAAAAATTCTGAGAGTAATCCCGCCATGCAAAAAAATGAAGATCGATAAGGGTAAAAAAAGGAAAATTTAGTGACCTTTCATTTTACACTTTCCGATCTTCAGTTTTCTGCATGCCGAGATTACCCCCAACACTTTTACCTGAAACGCTTTTTAGCTTTTGTTTTTTCTGTGTGTTTGCATATTTAGCAGATTAGCAGTTCTCAAACAACAGAAATTTCAAAAGGAGGCGATAAAAATATTTGATTACATTTTTCGCTCAAAAGAATGTTGTTTAAATATACATATTTTGATGTCTTATAATTTTATTATTATTATGATTATACCATTAAGCCAAATCCCTTTCGGGGTGAGCGTGACTCACTCGGTTCTCTCCTCGTTATAATGTCCGGGATCAAGGAATTCATATGAGAAAAGTGAGAGAGGGAAGTGTACGAGGAGGTATAGGGGTGGGAGTATAGATTTGTGGAATAATCTACAATTCCCGTGCTGATTATTTAAACAACACATTCGTTCCACAACACTGCTCCGACCAGGTCGTTGATCAATCTCTCTAGCAATTACCCCAGGTGGAGAGCTTTACAAAGTCATCATGTGTCATAGAGCCGACAAAAATCCGCAAGCTTGCTAATCATCACATAGTAAATCCATACTTTTTACTCTAATCACATCCACTAAGTAAAGCTCTCCACGCGGGCCCATTAGTATCCAAGGTCTTTCGTTTCAGGCGTCTCTCACTCCACAGACACTCTTCATCACACATTTCTTATGAACTATTTGTCGCCATACTTTCCTGCCCTGCTATAAAGCTCTAGAACAACCGATGTTTGAATTGATGTTTAACATTTTATGTTAATGCAAATAGCGAACAAATGTCGATTCCAATCATTTCTATTCATATAAGAAATTGACATTCAATATTATGTGTTAATTTTGTAAACAAATATATGATATGATATTTGTTAAATTTATAAACAAACAACTAAACATCACTTGCAATTTTACTCAGGAAGAATTAAGAAAAAGCGATTTTTCTCTGCCCATATGTGTCCACCGTATATATTTTTTTAATATAATTTGTTTATATCATTTTATGTATAATTTCTTTATAAAATTAACAAATTGTCCAAAAATTTAATTTTTAATTCAATTTTTCACAATTAAAACAAAAACTACGCGTTCCATTGAAAAATGATTTATAACAAAATCGTAGATCATTTTTGGTTGAACAACTTTTGTCTATTTTTTTATGTACCTTGCGTAATTTTTCCGAAAATTTAATTTTTTTTATTTTTAATGCTATTTTTCACGATTGAATCAAAAACTACGTATGCTATCAAAAAACGAGTAATGAAACATGTGTAGTTCTTTTTGAGTGAACAGCTTTTGCCTATTTATTTTTTTCGTAGCTTGTTTCGTTTTTAGAAGAATTTAATTTTTTCATTTTGATGTTGTTCTTCACGAATAAGCCGAAAACTACGCGCCATATCAAAAAGTAATTCATAACAAATTCGTAGATCTTTTCTGAGTACACAATTTTTGTCTCTTCATCTTTTTTCGTGTCTTGCATAGTTTGACTGCAAAATGAAATCTTTCATTATTTGTTGTGCGATCAAAATTGGAATTTTTGAAGGAAATTTGAAAAGTTGTTATAGTTATCTTGCAGGGCTTTCAAAAACCAACGTTTTTCTTCTCTTGACTTTTTTCATATCGTGCGTTTTTTGGCTTAAAATTTTCATTATCTTTTTTTTTAATTTTGCAAATGCAAACTCGGATAATTGTTTTTTATCGATAACAGTCGTGAGGATAAATTGTTCGAATTTCCGAGTGCTACAAATAGAAAATACATAGAATTTTTAAATCTTCAAAAAATGGTCACAACAATTTTTTATATGCTCTAACTTTTTGAATTTTGATCCAAAATAGCTGGCTAACAAACTTGAAGTTTGGTTTTCGACACTAAAAGAGTGTACCAAAGGCCAATCTATTACATTAATTCTTTCAAAAGTTGTCGTGCTCACAGAGAGACATACATCCAAACATACATACATCCATACATCCATACATGCATGCGTATTTACAGGCATACATACATACGGACACATTCGTAAAAACCTGTTTTTCGGGTTCAGAGGATCTCAAAAACGTGGACATTTGGCAAAACGGGGGGGGGGGGCTCAAATTTTACACAAATCTAAGAAGGACAGGAGAGATAGGAGGACACTGATGGACAAAGTCCGAAACGAGATAATCCTCAAAGAATGTGGTGTAAAAGAGACAATAGTTAACACATGGGAAAGAAATCAGTTAAGATGGTTCAGTCATCTTGAAAGAATGAAAGATGAACGACTGACCAAATAACGAGTGTATAAAGGTAAAGTAAATGGCAGAATGCCCAGAGGTAGACCGCCAAAAGAATGGTTAGAATCTGTGAATGAGACACTAACCCGAAGAGACATAAGAAGCCATAGAAACACGAGAGCTTGCATGAAAAAATGCATGGACGTGAAGGAAGCTAGAGTAGTATGCCAGGACAGAAAAGTGTGGCGACAAATAGTTTGTAAACAGAGTGACAATAGAGTGAATGACGCCTGAAACAAATACCTTGGATACTAATAAATGGGCCCAAGTGGGGAATCACACATAACAATTTTGTGAGGCTCTTCACCTGGGGTGATCGCTAGAAAGATTGATCAGCAACCTGGGTGGGAGCAGTGTTGCGGAATGAACGTGTAATTTAAATAAATAACACGAGAATTCCAGATCAATCTAAAATATATATACCTAACACCTATATACCTATCTACCTTATACCTATATACTCACCTACACACTACTATTTTCCAACCGAGCAAGTCACGCCTACCCCGAAAGGGAAATGGCTTAATGGTATAATAATAATAAAAATAATACCTTCTCTGATGAGAATGTAAAAAGACAGAATCGACATTTGTTCGCGATTTCCATTAACATACTATTTTAAACAAAAATTCAAAAATCTCTTGCACATAATAATTCTTAATTTAAGTCTAAATTTTTCTTTAACAAAGTCTAAAATCGGTTACGAACTGCGTTCTAAAAGTTATTTTGAACTTCGTCTTTCTAGTTCGCACCACTGCTGTCCATTGCTGCTTGTGGCTAGTGAGGCCGCGCGGCTACACTAAAAAATTAATGTATGCGAAAGTTAGAGTGTGCATCAATTTTTTTATCAGGCCAGAAAATTATAAAGAATCGAAATATCTTTATTACAGAAAAAGAAAGAAATTTCTTGGAAATTTTGTGGTTTGGATTTGCATAAAAAAGAACTAATATAAATTATACGCTGCACCTATAAAAATAATTCAAATTCAATCAGTGGTTTCAAATATATGGGGTTTTAAAAAAGTTGGGTCACAAAATGCACAATCCTGTAATTTCCCGAATTTTTTCATTTTTTGGAAACCCATTTTAACCATCAACTTCACTCACCGTGAACACTAAGGTTTCACAAAGTTTCATCAAAATCGCTACAGCCCCTACAACTCTGATATTCAGGATATGGATTGACCGCTGTCATCATGGTTCTTTCTTATTTAACTGGATCACCGAGTAGAAGTTTTTAAACCATTTTTAGCAACTTTACAGAAAATGTACGGAACCTGGATATTAGGGTGGTCCTTACTTTTTTTATTTTGGAAATTGTTTGATCCGACTAGCGATTCAGGTGCGAATGCCCAAAAATACAATGTCCTTCAAATTGTATCCAAATCAGTTAATATTTACACATAACTCCAGGCACTTAAAGTTTTAAATAAAATTAACACGAGGAAATTTTAGCAAAAACGTTGAATTTATTCAACTCTTTCATTTTTTATTCAAATCAATCGGTCACATAGGACGAATATCTCTATGTAATGCTTAAAGTATGCTATTTTAAAAAACTTAAAATATTTAACATTTTAAAAGTAGCAGACTAAGAATTAAGGTCAAAAATTGCATTTTATTGGGTCTGCCATTATGTAAATTCTTAACATTTCATTTTTCTTAAAAATTAGTATATTTTAAGTATCAAATGGAGAATATCGTCCAATGTGGGCGATTGATTTGAACAAAGACAGAAAAAGTGACGAAATGAAACGTTTTTACACAATTTCCCCAAAGTTAATCTTATGAGGGGCGATGGGCCGATTGGGCGATTAACCGATTTTGATAAAAATTTGCAGGATTTTATAATTTTGGGCATTCGCATCACAATCGCGAGTACGAGCAAACGATTTCCGAAAAAAGTAAAATAAGAATCACCCTACCTGGATATAAGAAGCTTCGTTTATTGTAAACAAAATAAAAACTCGTTAATGTGATAATAAGTTTATTTATTCTACTAATATTACCGCGAAAAGTAAAATTTGTTGAAAAATGGATAGAAGACATTTTGGAAACGTGCTCTTCAATTTTCTTTAGTATCTTTTTTGATTTGCTAGATTTTGCATCTTTGTTTGCATCTATGTGAATAGTTCGCTGGTTTAATGTGAGGCCTATGTGAACGATTTTCCTTAGAGGCTTAATTAGAAAAATAGACTGATCCTACAACGCAATTCCTCTCCTTGTTTAGGCAATGCCAGTGCCTGCTGTGTCCCTGCAACGAAAAAAATCCCTGCCGGATGTGGCCCAACCGATTCTGCTGACTGCGACCGCTCCGTTGTCTAGGGAGGAAGTCAGCATTCTGAGCAGCATGAGGCGCGAGGAAATTCGCAGACAAATCGACGAAAGCGAAAGGCTCCGGGCCAATCCCCTGCTCTACTTAGTCAGTCCTCAGGTTAAAGTGAGTGTCACGAGAACGAGGACGCCTCCCTTTGATCTGGCACTCGTTCGCGAAACCGAACAAGAACAGATAAGAGAGCGCGTTTCATTGTTACGGGGTTTTATGGGTTCCTTCCTAATCCTAATTGCTAATTGTCAAGAGAAAACAAGGCGCAAAACAATTTTCACTGAGAAAGCTATCCTCATTTTCAAATTCAAGGTGCCCGAAAACATCATTTTCAAAATTCCCTGATTTTTCCCTGCCCATTTTTTCACTTTCCCTGACCATTAATATTCAAAGACCAGAATTTTAATCTTGCAACATTTTTAACATAGAATCTTTTATAATCGGACTAAAACAATTTTAAATTCAAGTTTCTTAAATTAAATTTATTTATTTATTTCAACCAAAAAACATGACTTTTTTACAATAAAATGTGAATTTTCAACAAAATATTTGAATCTTTAACAAAAATTTTAAATTTTCAACAAAATTGTTAAATTTCCAACCTACAAAGACGCATTTTCAACCAAATGGTCGAATTTTCAAACGAAAAAGATGAATTTTTAACCAAATGGTCAAATATTGAAACAAACAAAGATGAAAAATCCACCAAAAACAATTGTATTTTCAAACAAACAATTAAATTTTTAAAAAGACAGTAGAATTTTCAAGAAAAAAAAGATGCATTTTTTTATCCAGAAGTATGAATTCTCTGTCCAAATAGACAAATTTAACAGAACAGTTCAATTTTCGACCAAAAAAGATTAAACTTCAACCAAAAAAAGTTGTATTTTCAACCCGTAAAGTTGAATTTTCAACATAAAGATGAATTTTTAACTAAGATTATGAATGTACAACCAAAAAATTCATTTTTAACACAGTAGTTCAAGTTTTAATATTAAAAGATCAATTTTCAACTAAAAAGACAAATTTTATACAGAACTGTTGAAATTTTAGATCAAGAAATATTAATTTTCTACCGAAGCGTCTAATTTTCAAGAAAATGGTTTAATTTTCATCCAAAGAGATGAATTTTCAATTAAAATGATGAATCCAGAAGTTGAACTTTCAGCAAACAAAAATTTTTCAGCCTAGAAGGAAAAAAATATTATCCAAATTTTTGAATTTTCAAACGAAAATACCAATTTTTAATAAGAAAATTGAATTTTTAATGCAAAAATATGCATTTTAATCCTAAAAGTTAATTTTCAACCAAACAGTTGCATTTTTAACCAAAAAGAGTGAATTTCAATCAAGAAAATTAGTTTTCTACCAAAAAAGGCGAATTTTTAAATAAAAAAGATCAATTTTTAACCAAAAATGGAAAAAATTACATTTTCAGTTTAAAAAATTAATTTTAAACAACAAAAAACGAATTTTTAACGAAATACTTACATCTTGAACGAAAAATAAAGAAATTTTCAATTAAAAATGGAAGTTAAATTTTCAGTTTAAAAAATTAATTTTTAACCAAAAAAGACATCAGTTTTCAACAAAGTAGTTAAACTTTAACCAACTAGATGAATTTTCAACTGAAATAGTGAACATTTCAGTTTGAAAAATTAATTTTTTATCTACAAAAAACGAATTTTTAATAAAAAGAGATGAATTTTCAACCCAAAAGATAAATGATCAACAAAAATGATGAATCTTCAACAGCAACAAAATTATATTTTAATTAGGTATTTAAACCTTCTACCAAGTTATTGAATTTTCAACGAATCAAATATGAATTCTTAAAGAATAATTTAATAGTAAATATTTCAACCAAAAAAGTCTAATTTTCAAACAAAATAGTTGAATGCACAACCGAAGGAGGTTAATTTTCAACTATACAGTTGCATTTTTAGCAAAAAAAAATAAATTTCTACGAAAAGAAATGAATATATAAACCTAAAAGACGAATTTTCAAAAAAATAGTTGGATTTTCTACCAAAAAAGATGAATCTTCGACTAAACAAGATCAATTTTCAACAAAAAATGGAAAAGTTACATTTTCATTTTTAAAAAAATTATTTTTAAGCAAAAAAAAAGTAATATAAAAAGCAATTCAACTGTTCAACCGAAAGAGATACATTTTATTCAAACGCAATAAAAGAACAAAATTTGTAGCTAAGAATATGATTGCCAGGAGAAAGAAAATGATAAAAAAGAAATAGAAAAAAATATGGTAAATCAATTACTAACAAGAGTATTATATCATGGTGGCCGCAAACTTGATTTTCGAAATTCCCTAACTTTGCCGCACCAATTTTTCATTTTCCGTGACCATTAATACATATTCAAAGAACAGAATTTTCATCTTGGAGCATTTTCAACGTACATTCTTTTATAAACGGAATAAAACAGTTTCAAATAAAAATTAAAAAATTTATTATACTTGACAGTTCATTAAAGTGCCTCTTATAGAAATTTCCTGACTTTTGCAAGATTTTTTTTCAAAATCCCTGACTTTTCCCTTACTTTCCCTTATCCATACAGTTCCCTGACTTTTCCCCGGTTTACAGGTTTTCCCTGACCTACGGCCACCTTGAAATTGCACAATCAGAGAACAATTTTCTAGATTTCAGATTCATGTTGATAATAAGTTAATTTCTTTTCAGGCAGAAACGGCAGAAACCCTTATAGTTTCGGGCGGGTGTCCGTCCATCCGTCTACCTGTCGTACTTTTATCTCAGAAGGGGAAGGGAATTGAATGAAAGTAGGTGGTGAGGGAATAGGAAGAAGGGTGGGGGGGGGGGGGTAACAGGGAAGTGAGGATGAGTAGGGAAGGGAAAGTAGCTAAGGTAGGTGTGGGAGGGTTTGTAGGGGTAGCAATGTGAGGGAAGTAGAGGTGGGAGAAATAGTGCAATGCAGTGGAATTCAGAGTGGGGAATTATGGGAGGGTGAGTACGCGAAAGAAGGTGTAGTAGGGAATGGGGAGATTTGAACAACTTAACTCATGACTTAATAGGCTACGAAACACTTTTTTGTAGACGGACGACGCTTACTTTGACTAATTTTGTAATCCGTATAGTTTGGAATTTGCAGCTTACAAGTAAATCAACCCATAATTCCTGATGATCAATAATTTTTAGAAAGTAACTAAAATGATTAACTAAAGCAACCCAAGCCTTATATTAAATATGGAGAATAAATTATTTTTCGATGAGGGGCCGTGCGGTCTATACCGAAGAACCCTTCTATGCATGGTTTTATGGCAGTAAGATTGTGATTGCATGATTTGCTTTTTATTGTCTGTTCCACTCTTGATTATTTTAAACACAGTGTGAATATTTTCTGAGCAAAATTCCATACATTTTCATAAAAACATACAAGAGTATACAAAAGCTGTATGTGGCAAATAATCCGACTTTAAAGTAATGTATTTATGTTAACACTTTTTTCGTCGCTTTTTTCTATAGGGAACTTTTTTGAGAGATATATCTTGATCTAACAAATCTATTTTGTTAAGGAATTGAGTTTTTTTACTCCAATTAACTTCCTTGACATAATAATTATAATTTTATTCAGCTGTAGTATATATGTTTAGCGACTGAAGTATTTTAATTTTTGATTACCTCTTCGTTTGTTTTATTATGAATTTTAATTAACCCTGTACATCTCAATGACTCAATTATTGAGACATCGACTCCTTCCTTTTTTCTTTACTATTTTAATTTTTATTTTAATAGTCCGCCCATTTTCGTGAATGATTTTTCACGAACAAATAACACAATTTTAAGTAATTTATTATTTGAAAATTGGTCATGCAACGTGCTTAGTTTATTTTAAAAAGTATGACTGATCACACTGTCTTGGGTTCGAATCCCAATGGGGAGAAGTGAAAATAATTGTTTAAAACTTTCGGTTCCCTACAATGGATATCATGGTGGGATTGAACCAACTTCTAATTGAAAGATGCTGGCCAGGATGTCTACTCATTTTCAGCCATCAATTTCCCGAGTTTTCCCGGTTTATTTACCGGTTCTGAATATCAAATGTTCTCTTACTAGTAGCACGAATAAAGCACCTTTAACAAAAGGGTTTCCTATGTGTCATTTTATGTATTGCAATATATTATAATATTTAAACAAAATAATATTTTTGTAATTTTTGGTGCCGAGTAAACATGAATAGAATTACATAACAACTGCTTCAGACATTCCGTCATACGATGGTTGCTATCTTTAGTTAATTTTTCAGAAATTTTTGTTACACATAATATGGGAAATATAATACAATTTCCATGCCTTCATTATCTACGCAGATTTAGTTAACATGACAGTTATTATTTTTTATTAACATATCTTTGGTTAACTATTTTTAGTATTCTCGTTGGTAAATAATTCTTAGATATAACTTTTAATGTCTTTGGTATTAGCGATTAACTAATGATTAATTAATTAAAAGTAATTACAAAACACTATTTTTAACATTTGAGTGTGATAATTTAATTATAATTACATGTGTTTATAACATATTTAATGTAAAATCCACTTAGTGATAAAATAAATAATATTTATAATGGTTTTTTGTAATAAGTCTTCAATAATGAATCAATAATCAATCGCTATAGTACCAAAGAAATTAAAAACTATATCTTAATTTTTTGTTCGAAATTTTTACAAGTTTTGAATTATTTTTTAATCTTTTCAAAACTTCTAAATATCGCTTAAACCTTAAACTTACTCGAACATTTTTTTAAATTTTGTCATCTTGCAAAATTGAAAATATTCCTTTAAAATCGTTTATATTCTTTTACGAAATTTTTGGAAATCATTTGAAATGTTTTGAAATATTCTTCAATTTTCTCTTAGAATTCATTTTTCAAAATAAAAAATCATATGCAATTTTCCCATGAATCTTAGAAAAACATTTTTATTCTCTTAAAACCTTTCAAAATTCTTAAAATTCTAATTAATTATGTTCCAAAATCTTTATCAATCCATATTTTGTTTCACATTTTTTGGAATATTTTCAAATTTTTAATTATTTTCGAAAAAAAGACAAACTTTTAACAGAATAGTTAAAAGATTATTTTTCAACCAGTTGCGTTTTTATACCAAAAAAATATGAAATATTGACCAAAAGAGACGCTTTTTATACAAAATAGTTTAATTTTTTAAGCCGAACATATGAATTTTCAACAAGCAACTTAATTTGAAATCCAATAGTTGAATTTTCAACCAAATAGATAAATTTCCGATAAAAAGGATGAATTTTCAACGAAATAGTTACATATTGAACCAAAGTATTGAATTTTCAAATGAATTCTCAACGAAGTAGTTTAACTTTTAACCAAGTATTTGAATTTTCATCCAAAAAACATGAATTCTCAACGAAAGGTTCAATACTCGATATTTCAAATAAAAATGTTTGAATTTTGAATTAAAAAGAGTTGAGTCCATAAAAGATACGAATTTTTAACAAAATACATGTATTTTCAACTAAAAAGATCCTTTTTAACTTCAAACATCTTTTAAACTGAAATAAAACAAACACTGTGCGTTTTATCAAAAACTTGTCTAAAAAATGTGTAGATGTTTTTGAAATAAACAATTTTACTTTGCAAAATTTGTTCGTATTTGGCGTATTTTTACCGGAAAATGGATTTTTTTTTAAATAATATTTTTTGCGATTAAAACAAAAACTGTGCATCCTAAAGGAAAATTGTCTTGAGAAAAATCGTAGATCTTTTTAAGATGAACAATGTTGTTTTCTAACATCTTTACCTGTTTTGCATAGTTTCACCGCAAAATTGAATTTTTTACATACTCATCATTTATGAAGGAAGGTATTAGATTAATTATTTTTAATAACATGCGGATGCCTCTCATCTTAAAAGCGTTTTTTGAGGGTTCATAATCCTAAAAAAAGTAAAATTTCTTGTGACATAATTTTCCCAATTCACTTTAAAAATGGCCGTTATGAAAAAACTATCCCTGGCTGGATGAAAGGTACTTTAAAGCTTTTCTTTTGATTTTCCATTGAATTTTATACCGAAATTCAATTTCTCCAACTAAGTAAATTAAAAATATAACTGAATTTGTTAATAAATAAAACTATTTTCCTAATAAAATTTAAAAATATTCAAATATGCTCTGAAAAAACAATGAAGTCGGTTAATTTTTACTGTAATAGCTTTTAGCAATAACATAAAGGTTTTGTAAATCACTCGTTAAACGCTCAGCAAGCTGACTGTTAATTGTATAGCTGCCATGTTTAAGTGTGTTGAACTTTTTTCCAATTTTAATAAAAAATATTTTTATTTATGGACAATTTTAGTTGTGCTTTAGCTGCATTTATTAATTTCCGAAATTGAATTTCCGAAATTAAGTTATTTTTAGCGTTGAGCTAAAGTAAAATAGAAGTGGATATATAAAATACCATATGCAAGAACCTTTCAATTAAAGTTGGTTCAGCTCCACCCTGTATATCTGTCTGACTGTTCAGCATTTCCTCGCCCCAAGCTTAACATGGGGTGCAATAATTCTGAGAAAAATGAATTTATTTAATCACATATTACGTAATTTCCAAAAATTATTTTCCGGATTCATTTTTCACGAAATAAAAAACTCTGAGGGGTGAGATATGACAAAGGAAACTTTTTTTTCATCATGCACCACCCTAATGTAAATTGTACAAAATGGTATAAACAATTATAAAAAGTTCTTTCGCTACAATAGTAATGCTAATGTTAACAGTACCGTCTAGTAGTATGTGTATAATATGAAGACATATGTTTCTTTTACATTCGCTTAAATGCTCATAATTTTCACATAACAAAGTATAACCTTTTTTCTCAAAAATACCAGGAAACATATCAGAATAATTCTACTATTACAAAAAATGGATATTTCACTGCCTTCATAAATTATTGTCATCTCTAGAAATATTGAATATTTTTCACGGTTCTAACACTCATTGTTAAAGAAAGATTTTCATGGGAATTTTCCAACTTATCACGGAAATTGTCAAAATTGTTTCCTAGTTTTTGCCTAAAAGTGGAACTCGGAATGAGAAAATTATGCAAATTGAAACAATGCTGGCACTCACAAAATACGTATCTAAAATTTTTTTAGTTAATAATCTTCCCAATTTCATAACATTTTCTTTAAATGTACTCTTATTGATTTTGAAAAATTTTGTACAATGAACGATGAAAAATAGATAATTATGTATTTTTGAACTTTGACAATCTTCTTGTTCCAAATTCAGCCTCAGGCAAAAAGCATGGAAATTTTTGTCATGAATTAAAAAAAAATTCATGGAAATTTATCTTTAAAATGATCCTAAGACTCTTGTGAAAAGTTCAATATTTCATGGGATAATAATATTTACGAAAACACTGAAATAACAACTTCTTTTGTAATAACTCCTTAATACAGAATTAGCTTAATAACTTTGCTGAGGGACGAGTTTTTGAAGAACTTCTATTCTTTTTCTGGAATTTTAAAGAAAAATTTTTATACTTTGTTAAATGAAATCTACGAGCATTTTACTGAATGTCATCAAACGGCCGTCCGCATACTACTTGATGGTGTTGTATCAATATTTTGACGATAAAAAATTATGAGTCTGAAGTTCTCAACGTTTTCGAAAAACGCAAGAAAATTTGTTCTCAAGTCGAAATATTGACGTTGATAATTGTAGGATTTCATCTTTAAAAAAATCTGCCCGCTTCGCGGGCACATTCTCATGGCGTGCTTCGCGCGCGGCTCGCTTCGCTCGCAAGTTTGAGCGCGCCTAGGGCGCGCGACTGTTGGATCTCGCGCTTCGCGCTCGATCATATATTTATCTCGCGCTTCGCGCTCGATTATGTATTCACCTCGCGCTACGCGTTCGGGCGTATTTGCATCGCGCTTTACGCTAGGCTCCTCTAGATTTTTGAACTTCGTGTTCGACTTCGATGAAAAGAAAAAGTTTGTTTGCAAATATTATAAAATTATCAAAACCTCCACATATTAAGTGATTGTTAAATTTGCTTTTATTTTAGACTGAAAAGGAACTTTATTTACTCAAGGTTCTATCGACCTTAAGGAACACATTCTCATCCAGACACTCGCGCTTCGCGCTCGATATTTGATTTGAAAATCATTTGAACCGTATGATAGAAACAAAAAAGTTTGAGCGCACTTACGGCGTGCGATTTGGTAAATACACTGAGCGCGCACTTTGTGCTTCGTGTTATATGTTCTTCATATACAAATTACTGAATTTGTATTTGATTTCAAATGAAAAGTAATTATATAATTCAGGCGACAAATTTTATTAGTTAACATTTTAATTTAGCTTGTGCCGTTTATCAAAAAAATTAATTTTTTCATTTTGAATATATTCTTACCACAAAAATTGATTACGGGTGTGTAAGTCTTTTTTGAAATCACAATTTTTGTTCATTTATATGTTTTCGTACCTTGCATTGTTTTTTCAAAAATTTGATTTTTTTTACTGTCAATGTTATTTTCACGAATAAAACAAAAACCACGCATCCTATCGAAACATGAGTCACAATAAATTTGTACCTCTTCCTTGGATGAACAAATTTTGTTTCGGTCATTTTTTCGTAGCTGGTAATATTCGTCTGAAAATTTGATTTTTCTATTTTCAATGCTGTTTTTTACGAATAAAACAAAAACTACGCGTCATATCAAGAAGTGAATGATAAGAAATTTGTAGATCTTTTTTAGGTGCACTATTTTGGTGAGATGACCTTTTCTGGTATCTTGCATAGTTTTACAGCAAAATGGCTTTTTTGATTTTTCATTAATTTTTTGTGCGATCAAAATTTGAATTTTTTATTTTTCGAAAAATTCAAAAAGTTGTCATGAAAATATTATAGGATTTTCAGGAATCAACGTTTTTCTCCTCTTGACTTTTTTTTCATATCGTGCGTTTTTCGGCTTAAAATGATCATTTTCGTTTGTTTTTTGGAATTTTGAAAATGCTATAACTCCAGTAATTTTTTTTTATCAGGAAAAGTCATAAGAATATTTTGTTCGTCATTTTGCGTACTACTAATAACCGTACATAGAATTTTCAAATCTTCCAAAAAAGTGGTCTCAAAAATTTTCAAAATGTGCTCACTTTTTGGATTTTCATCCAAAATAGCTGGTTAACGAACTCGTTCTCTATTTTTGGCCATGAAAAAGTGTGCCAAAGCTCAATCAAATCTGATCATTTTTTCGAAAGTTATCGTGGCTACAGACAGACAGACAGACAGACAGACTACAGACAGACACCTTCGTAAAAATCGTTTTTTCTGACTCAGGAGGTCTCAAAACGTGGAGATTTGATGAAAACCGACTATGTCAAATTTTACATAAAACCAATACCTTCTCATTAGAATGAGAATGTAAAAACACCAAAAAAGTATAATTCCTCTATCGCATGTGGAACCCACCCTAAATCAACCCCTAAAGATTTCATCAATGTGAAAAGTCAAAACATTTTCACTAATAATGGCAGAATTGCATGTCGAAAGTATCCGAAAAACATTGTATTGCTGTAGCGGAAGTGTGATCCACCCTATTTCAACCCCTAAGTTTCAAAATGTCTATAAAAGAGCAATCTGACTTCAAAAAGTTGAAATTTTTTTATTGATATTGGCAGAATTTCATGCCAGTAGTATCCAAAAAAGTTTCTTCTCTCTAGCGCATGTGAAACCCATCCTCAATCAACCCTTAAACGTTACAAGAATTCTATAATGACGCTAAGTTGAAAAGTCGAAATGTTTTCGCTGTTAATGGCAGAATTGTCCGTCTTTTTTTGGAACTTTTCAAATTTGAGGGGTTTATTTAGAGGGGGTTTTACATATATATTCTAGAGGGATCAAACATTCTTTGGATACTTTCAGCATTCAATTCTGCTATTGTCAGCAAAATCGTTTCCACTTTTCAAATTAGTGTCTTTTTAAAATATTTTCAAACCTTAGGAGTTTATTTTGGGCATGTTCCACATGCGCTACAGGAATGGAACTTTTTTGTGGTGCTTTCGGTAACAAGTGCTGTCATTATCGGCGAACACATTTCGACTTTTTAAGTTAGTGTCCTTTTAACATTTTTTTACTTTAGGGGTTGATTTGGCGTGGACTCAACATACGATAGATGGATGAAACATTCTTTGGACACTTTTAGCATGAAATTCTACCTTTACCAGCGGAGAAGTTTCGACTTTTGAAATTAGTATTTTTATATAATTTTTTTAATATTTGGGATTTATTCAGGGTGGGTAACACATAAACTAGAGAGTTAAAACTTTTTTGGGTAGCTTTTGGCATGAAATGCTGCCACTATCAGCAAACAATTCTGACTTTTTATAAATATAAAAAATGTTTCTTCAGTTTTTTGTAAACGTTGTGAACTTCAGACCCACAATAAATTGAAATTATTAACGAGTCCTGTGAATAAACTATGCTTTTAATATGATTTCAGGACTGGTTCTCGCGGCAGCAGCTTGTAATGCTGGTACTCTTTATCAACATATCACTAGCTCTGATGTTTTTTAAACTATTGACGTAGCAGCCCGCCAACGACCGGATAAAACTTCGTGTGGTGGACGTCACCTGAGAGAGACTCACCAGGTCGCTTCGTGACTACCCTTGGCAGACAAGTTTACCGCTGAAAACGGCTTTCGAAGTTTCAAACGACGGTCTAGCGACGGGCCAGTATCTTAGGGCACGTTCAGAGAACGTCGAGGACAAGGATTATCATTAACAAAAGCAATCAAGTGGTTCCAAAAAAAAACCACCTCGGACAAGACGGAAGAAATTGAATGGAACGTTTGAGACGTTTGAGGCAGCAGAAGAAGACGCAACATCCTTCAGTTGTCATCGCTGAAGACGTCTACGACTAAAATTGCCTCAGCGTCTCCGAGAAAAAAAAGTCTCAGAAGAGGAGACATTGCACGAGAATCATCTGTTCGCGAGCGCGATAATTTTTTCTAATCGACGGAACGAGCACAATTGTTCTTGCAATATTGTTCCACTGTATTTTGTACTCGCGGGGACATAAAGCGCAACGCCAAGCGCGTCTCCCGGGCGCTGTAACATACCTGCTATTTTTACACTGAATATTTTAATAAGAATTGCATACTGTAATCGAAATCTCATGACGTACGGTTCTGGTCGATCGAGGGCGCGAGTATAGCGTTCAGGGTGAATCAAAATATGTATATCAAAATTTAAGAAAAGAGGTGCTTTGAAAAGTTTACTACTAGACCGCTCTGTGATTGGTACTTTGCTATTTGTTTACTTGTAAGAAGGAGATAATGATTAATAAAGATGTTATTCGATTCTTAAACTTGGACCATTTTGTCTCGTCTCGTGTGTGCATTTCCTTTCTGAGAAAATAAGAGGTTGAAAAAGTACATTAAAAATGTTGATTAAAATCAATTTTTCTCTTGCGGTGGAAAGCCATAATCTTTGATATTTATTCAAGAGTCTGAGAGTCATTTCAATAATAACGATTGCTCATTGCGGTTTCAAGTCTGCTGATGTAACGCACAGTTTTTAAGAAGGTATGCAAGTCGAAACAATACACGAGTTCAGTGAAGCGAATGTAGATAGAGATAAAAGTGTTCCTGTTACAAATTACTCATATGAAAGTCCTTTTTCTTGTAATTACTTTCAAGCGCAGTAATTTGTAATTGAATTTCACAGTGTATTTTATATCTGTAATGTAATTTGTAACTTAAAAGCTAAGTAGATTATAAATTCATATTACGACTATTCTTACTTTCTTTCCTTTTCTATCATTCTCTGGAAATACTAACTGAGCATAATTAAGTAGACAATTAAAAGATTAGAGAATAAGAAAGTAAACAAGTAAAAGAGTAAACATTTAAATCACATTACTAACGAGTTCCATATCTATATCATTGAACTAAAATAAAATTAGCAGGTGATACGAATCTTGACTACTAATTTTGGATATTCTGAAGTTTAAAATTTAAAATCTTATGTATAAATGTAACAAATTTTTTACAATTTAATTAAAGATGCACATTGCACCCTATGCACAAGTCAAAATAAGAAGCGATCGACTCGAACGCGAGGACAAACTCGATTTTCGAAACTATATCTAACGATTGTGTTACGTTACAAGAGATAAGTCGTAACACATTATTTATTCCGCGTAGACTTTTGAACGCAAGCCGCAAGTCGGTGGAAATTATAAATATTGAATATTTAAAGGTAAATAATATTTATTACTCGGCTACTGTATGTACTTTAATGCTCAGTGCCCAAATCCGTCAAGGGAACTACTTAAATATGAACTACATAATTCGAGTGGTCCTTCTATTAAGAATTCGATTTTATCATAAAATTGTGGGCAGTCTACGACTCATCCTCACATCTGCTTCAGGGCGAGATCGTACACATGGTCTGGCCCTTGTGGACCCACCGTGATGACGACAGGCAGTCCTCCCAACACCAGCGCAATGTTACCCCTCTAGTATTTCCCCTAATCGGGAAAACCTATATTCACGAAGTAATTGATACTCGAAAAACTGTTTTCTGAATGATAGTCCAACTTTCCAGTACGATCCACATTATGCTTCTTCTAGGTTTAAAACTAGCAGCTCCTAAAAGACGAGCTGGCGCGTGTTAAAAAAATTAATCTCTTGCTTCACTGAAAGTTTCATGTTAGTATGTACGACCAGTATGCATGGGTCAGTCCACTGATTTTGTCTGAAACGTGTTGCGGGCATATTTTTAAGAAATCTGATTTTTAAATATAGTAAATAGTAGTCCATTTAGAGTTCATTTAGCACTTTATAGTGGGCAAATTATTGTTTTTTTGATTTTAAATAATCTTAAAACGTGCATGGGTGCCAGAAAACTTGCATTTTTCATACACATTTAAATGACCTCAGTCAGACTAAGTATATAGTGCGCTGATTGTGGGGGACTGTCTGATGTCTGCACGGTGTTTGAGGACGAGTCGTGGATCGCCCCTAAATTGTTCTAGCAAATACTGATTTAAACCATTCTGTTGATTTATATGTTTTTCTAATTTGAACGTAATCAAACTTTATATACTAACATATATTTTAATTTGTGTTTTTAACGTATGGGAAAATTATATTTAAGGTATTAATTATTGAAATAATTACAAGTAAAAATTAAAAGCTTAAGGAAGACAACCATTCGAGTTCATGTAGTTTTTATTAAGAGATTTTCAAATTTATCTAATAAATTTGGAAAATTGTGCTATATGAATTCAGCGGAGGCGTCACGCGACGTGCATTTAGGTATCTGCACGGGAAAGGCTTTCTTGTCACTTACGTCTCATGCTTTGAATGTGTGATTCTGTACCAATTTTGCAATTTGCTGTTTCCTCCAATTAATTAGAGTTATTTATCAAATTTTTTGTTCAAGTCAGAAATAAAAAATTCTTTCAATTTTTGGAAAATACAAATACGGTGTCGAGAAAATTCGGAAACATATATCTTTAGTTACTTGCATAAGTTCTAATTTTGAGTAGTATTAAATATATCGAAATTAATTTTTGATACTTATTGAAATATTTTAAGCAGGAAAATTCAAAGTATTAGGAATGAAGGTTCAAAAGAACAAATTCATTTATGTCTAATACGACGGAAACTTCTTTAATCGACAAAATGACACCGAGAAAAATTATTTTGCTGAAGTTACAGAGTTTTCAGTTAAAATAGGGTAAGCATAGATTTTCTGTAATGCTTACTGAATTTTCGGCAGAGTTGACAAAATTTTCAGTAATTTTACAAATTTACAGATACTTTATGTGACTTTGCAGACGAAAAAAAAAATTATTTCATAGTTTATCTGAAAATCCAAAAAATTCGTGTTATTAGTTTTACCGCCGTGTATAACTTCGGATGTAGTTTTATCATTATTAACTTGAGAGTAAAGGCCGCTTAAAAGTTGATAAATACAAACCGCCTGGTACGACGGCTCCCATACGAGTAAACCCGAGCCAAGCGCTGCTTAACTTCGATGATTGAATGGGTAGCCTTAAACAATGTATCCAAGCGGATAGTAAAAAATTGACAACTCTCTGATATCCATTTTTCTATGAACTACAGTTTCACTAAACTCTCTCCCTAAGAAAAATACAAGTTTTTTCATAATTTCGCCATGCGGTGAATTTGGTACAAGAAACTCTGTAAAAATTCAAAAATAATTAATTGAAATCAAAAGTGTGAAGGAAAGTTTTAATTCTGAACTTTGTACAAGAAACTCATGAAAACCCAAAAATCAGCTCTTTAAATCTGAATCAGTCCATTGACACTTAATGAATTAATGCACTCGAAAGATTGGGAACATTTTGAAGATTTTGACACCATTTTTGAAGCCTTCTCAAAGTTTATAAAATCTATCAATTTCAAAATAAATTGAACATTAAAAATTTGCATTTTTCCGGGAGTTATTTATTATTTAAAGAAATTATTGTTTAAAATTTTTTCTTCCTGAATTGAGCTTCTGTAATTTAAAATTTCGATGCCTCTATAGCATTGCCCATAAGTTATCAAAATTTAAATTAATCCTAGAATTACCGAGCCCAAAAGTTTCTGGATTGCTGCTCTACTTATATATAATTAACAATTAACCAGATTTAATTGGTGCAAAATCACATATTGAAGAAGTAGCAATTGCTAGTAATTTTTTATTTAATTATCTATGAAAGTAATTGACAAGAAAGACTTTAAGGACTGAAGCGATCAAGGGAACAGTTTTTCCAGATGAAAAAAGAAGTAAGTGTGAATGTGTGAATGTGAGTGTGATCGAAGGAATAATAAAAAAAGGTAGAGAACGAAAGAGTGAAGTTAATCGATACTAACTTATTTTGGCTCATTAAAATCGTACAGTACCGCGTGCCTTCTATGACTTCCAATCCATACTGAAAAACTTTTCTACACACGTTGCAAATCACGCTATTATATCTACGTAATCGAATCGAGATTTTACTTCGCGACTTAAATATCACACGGCCACTCTTATCGGCTTCTGATTATTATAGAGTCTATGTGTGCGTTTTCGATGCGTCGAAAAAAATCGTATTTAGCTTCATGCTAGAAAATTCTAGCGAAATGCGCCGACGATAATTATCTATTCTTAATAAAGTAACCAAGACTTTTGAGAGAAGAACGATTATAAATCGACAAAACACTTTTTTTATACAATTGTAATATATGTCCGGAACGACTGAAACGTTACTGAATACGGCTGACAATTGTAATATCAGCCTTTTGATTATGTGCAACTTGTCGTTTGTTTTATGCGTGGGCGAATTCAAAAATATTTGATTAGATAATTATGTAAATTACACTACCGACAGATAGTATCGAACCACTAACCGGGAGACCTATTAAATAGTAGCGTTGACTTTGACCGATGATACCGCTGTCCAGAATATAGATAAAATGATTTATTAAAAAAACCAATGGAAAGCTTATTCAATTCTGAGTTAAATGAGCCCGAGTTAAAGCAATTTGGCCTTGTGGGTATTGAATTATCACGTGAGAAAAACAAAAATAAAATATCGATTTCTAAGGAATTTTGTACTTCAACTTCAACTTTTAAATTTAGCATGCTCGGACATAAAAATAATTATTCATGAATCTGTAAAGATTCTTAAATGGTTAATAGCTCAAATGAAAGCTAAAATTCTAAGGATCATTTTTTTTAAATATCAAATTAATAAGGCACTGGCTAGAATTACGGAATTTCCCGTAAAACTAACCGGTCAATAAGTATAGCGCTAGAGCTGGTATTACGGAATTTTTCATAACATTAGCCGTGAAAAAGCTAGAAAAGGGGTTAATCTTACGGTAAACTCCGTACCGGTAGACAGTTTGAATTAATAAATTTATTTTCATAGCTTCTGTCAGGAATTGATGGTGAAGTACAAAATTGATTAGAAATCTGAATTTTCTGTTTGACTTTCTCACGTGATAATGCAATACCCGCAAGGTCAAATTACTTCATCTAAAGCTCATTAAACGCAGAATTTAATAAGCTTTCCATCAGTTTTTTAAATAAATATTTTGTTATATATTCTGGACGGCGCTATATCATCTTTCAAAGTCAAAACTAGTTTTTAGTAGGCCACCTAGTTAGTGGTCCATCCGACGGTAGTGTATATATTATCCAATTGTTTTAATAATAATTGGAATTAAAAGCATTCTGAGTTGTTTTGATTAAAAAAATTTTTTAATCAGTTGATTTTGCTCACGTATGATAACGAATAAAATATATAGGCGATGGTTGACAAGTTTAATATTTGGATAAGTTGGGTTAAGAGGAGAGAATTGCTATTTTTTATTGTTATCAAATTAAAAAAGAACCATTCAAGGAAAACTAAAAGGAATACAACAACTGTGATGATTGACATTAAAAAAGAATACTTGAAATCTTTATGCCATAAAATTATGTATGACCTTAAATTCAGAGATTAGATTAAAATCATCAAAAAAATTATATATTTTCTTAAATTCATTCAAGGTCAAAACAATTTTTAGTTGAATTATAACGCTGTATAAATTATGTGTTGAATTTGGATTAAGTCTATTGTGACGTATTTATATATTTGTTGTAAAGATGAGCTACCGCTAAGATAAGCACATTACGGAGTTTAGATAAAAATGTCTGTAATCATGTTTTTTTTCGAAAGCAGACATTTAGGCGTGCATAATTAGAGGAGATAATTGTGGACTGATAACAATATCCTCAATATTATGCCCAAGATATTTCTGCTAAATTATTCAAGTTACGTGTTCATTTTTCTAGATTACTGTCATTGCTCTATTAAATATTTAAATTATTTAAAATTTAACTTCAAATTAAAAAATAAAATGTTGAGCGAATTCTCCCGATTCCTAATCAATTTATTCAAGGTACAAGAAACTCCTCGCAATCATACGCAATACTTTCATTATCGCTGGCAAGGCTTCTTCGACGAAGAACGCACAGTTTTTTGTAAATAAGCTGAGATTATAAATTATACTTCTTTTCTTCTCCAGCTGCGCTGATTCATGCATTGTGAGACACGTGGACAATTCCTCAATGAAAAAAGGTGCTCCAAGTGATTAAAGCCGGAAATGTGTAATCTGTGTTCTGTTTCATGCGTTGTTCAAGGCTGTCGAATCACGTATCGCTTTTCCTCCAACCAAATAGAATAAAACCAATTCTTGTTGGCTGAATTGAACCAAAACTTGGTAATAAAGGGGGAAGTTTTTAGTCAATATTTTCTATCTAATGAGCAAATAATTATATAGACTTAAAATTATCGGAGAAACGTGTACAAAGGTGAAGAATTGCTACTACATTTTTTGTAAACATTTGTTATTAATACTATATATATGTATATATATATATATTTTATATTATATTTGAATTAGCTTTGTGCACAGTTTCTCCTAATTCTATTTGAATTTTTCAAAATTTAAATGATAAAATCCCTTGGCTTTACGATTATGGTGAGTAATAAACTTTTTATATAATATAGTATGTGTAGAATGGCCTTGAGATTATTTGTACATGATGTTCGCCGAAAAGTGTGCGGCATCATTCACAGAACTTTCTAATGCGAGATAAGCACAAAGTAACGAAAGTGTATATACTACAATTTTTTGGAAACGAGACTCGAGGGGACTGCAATCGTAGCCGACCTTTGTAATTTGTGTGGAATTCAGGCTCGGGTTATAAGAAAAAGTCTATTTTTATTAATCATAAATTTTTATCTTGTAATAGTTGCTTTACTCACATTATAAAAATCGCTGAGCAATATTTTAATATTTAATATTTAAATTTATGATTGAATAAAGTACTGTCGCAGTTATTTTTTTTTGTATTGTCATTGCCTAGATATTTTTTCCTCAGTTTATATCTACAGTAGAAAATATAATTTTAATTCGAGTCTGGATGGCTTAAATCGAGAAGCATCCACAGAGAAACGTACGCACATAATTGAAAAAAACTGTATTGTATGCGTATATATATATTACAACTGTAAAATTACCGGCCAATTATTCGCGAAGAGAGAGAGAGAGAGAGAGAGAGAGAGAGAGAGAGAGAGAGAGAGAGAGAGAGAGAGAGTGACAGGAAAGTAATTAAATTTGCTATCGATGCTGAATTTAAGGAGGGGCTAGATGAAATCTGTAAGAAAAGCTAGAAGATAGCGTTGACATATTGCTATTCGTTTTATCACGAGAGGCATATCACGCGAATCAAATGAAAATTATACATATGCATATGTATATATGTATTTGTATGACTCTACGTGTGTATGTATATACAGATAGATTCAATCATTCAATAATGAAATTGGTTTTGCTATTTACTTGCTATATCGTAAATATATATACGTACAAATATGTATGTATATTTTAATTGTTATCTCTTGACTATTGCGATTAGTATATCTCGTTATCATTGTATATTATTACCATTATTATGATTATCCTTGCGATTATTATTGTTATGAAAATTATTGTCTCTCTTGTGTCGTGGGATGTCAAGAGAGAATTTGAGATATAAATGTTTTGCAGGAGTTGGGTCCACTGTCATCAATGATATGCGAAACCAATGATTCAATAAACTTGTATCATAATTCAGAAACCGTTTCCTTATTTATTTTCTATACCTTCGAAAAACGTCTCCTCACAGTTTGGCAAGCTTATGTATATGATTCAATATGCATAAGATTAAAGCGCATTTTTATTGTAATGTCCAGCTTACAAAGAAAAGATTATCATTAATTTCGATGTAGAAAATGGCAAAGTTCGATTTTTTTACAGTGAATCAAATGTCTTTTTTTTACAATAAATAAGAAAATGGACTTTTAGAAAATTTTAAATCCCTTTCTGCAAGAAATTTGTTTCAATTTCTAAATTAAATTTTCCAATTCAGAATAATTTGTAATTTCTTTATAAATATGAAAAATTTCAACTTTCAATCCTCGTTACTTTCGCAAACTATATAAATTTTAATGGAAATAATCTATTACATGCATATTGCAATCCATAACAATCACGAAAGTGTTCAATTCTAATTTTAAATATATTTGCTTAAAAATTCACAGATGTCTATATCTGATTAATATATTATATTAAGTTTTTATATTTAAACCCTTTTTCTTTAGATTATGTAATTTCACTGAAAAATTAGTTAAATCATTCTCAATAAAGTTTTAGTAAGTTTTTCTAATGGGAATTAGTGAAAGATAGAATTTCAGTTGTTTTTCACGGACACCCAGAAAATCATTTCGCATCTGATTTTGAACAATGAGAATTTTCATTGTACCTTCATTTATTTTCGTGTCTCGAAAATGATGCAATTGAAAAATACACAGAATTTGGTGTAGGATTGACGTTTAACAGTGTAAAATTAATTAGTCTTAACTAATTTTTTAAGCAAGACTCAGACATCAATTTGACTGAACAATAGTTTTCAATTAGTCAAAAACTTACATAGAAAGTGTTTGTTTGAATCATAAAAATAATTGCATTGCTGAGCAGTTAACCAAATATTTTGATTAATCGAATAATTTAGCGCCGAATAATAAAACGTTGATCCTCAAAAGCATGCCGAATTCGGTATAGTTTTTAGTTCCAACATTTTTGAGACACTAAAACAAATTAAGGCAAAATGAAAATTTTCATTGTTTAAAATCAGATTCAACAAATTTGGACGAATCAATAAAAAATTCCCTCTACATCTGAATCAATAAAAAATAAATAATTAGTTAAATTATTTTCAGTAAATTTCTCGAATGCCAATTATAAAATTTGCAAAATTGTGTTATTTTATCCATTGACAATTAAGAAACTCTTATTGTTCAAGCAGAACCCGTGTAGAAATGGTAACAGGGATCCGAACGGGAACCGACCGGGGATACTGGCCGGGTTTCGGTTAAAAACGTCACGGTAAACTGGCCGGATTCCGGCTTTCATCAATACGGTGAACTTTAAAAGTCAAATCAAGTTAATATATTCTCGTGAGGAAATTGGAGTAGAGTTTCAATAATTGATGCTAGAATCGCCTAGCAATTGTTTTATTTTAGAAACCACGTGGTGATTTGAGGTTAGGAAGGAAGAAAGGAAAAAATGAATACACAACACTATAGTTTAATTTAAAATACTAATTATCCACGCAGTAATTGGGGTTTTCAAACTGATTAATGAAATAAGGTTAATTTTAATTACGGATCACGATTTTATTTGCAAATTTCGAGGAGACGACGCGTGCATTCTCGTTCGAGGTTCGAAACTGAAACTTACAAGTGTCTACGCCGACGCCAGCGCAGAAGGTGTCAGAAATGGCGGTAAATTTGAAAGTGTACGTAAGTGAGAATAGTGATAAAATAAGTTTAGAGATAAGTGAGAAAATGATAAAAATTGTAATAAATCTGCTGTTGCACATTGCAGAATCGATAACAGTTTAATTTAATAAGTTAAAACAATGGAAAAAATCAAATGTTTTTTTTAAGAATTTAAAAAAGCTAGTTTCTGTTTTACTGATCTAATTAATCTTTAAATTATACTTTTCAAATAATAATTCATCTAGCATCCGTAAGTACGTCTTTGATAATGTCACGGCTCTTATATGTAGAATGTGTAATTTCTACAAAAAAAAGTATCCTGACCAGTGCCCGGTCGGCTCCCGACCATGAAATCTAACCAGGGTTGTCCCGACGAGTAACCGGCCGGCTCCCGACTAGGTGATTCGAGAAAAATGTAGTCCGGTCGGCTCCCGACCGGTTCCTGGCCATGAAACCCAACCAGGTGTAGTCCGGCTGGGATCCGACCACAAAACTTGTAGTAGTAGGGTCAACCGGGGCAATTTCTGCACGGGAAGTGAAGCTTGTTAATTATTAAACTTAACCGAAGGATTTTTTTTATGATTTATTTTTTTCAATTATGTCAAGAAAACCAAAAACCCACCCAAAATTGTATTAATTGTACAGAGACCAAAAATAGGTATTTGCTGTGGATTTTTTGTTGCTGAATCAGAGACTGAAATCTTCTTAGCACATCCAATTTTCGAGAAAATTGATGGCAAACGAGTTTTTTGTTATTTAAAGAAAGCAACAAGGTGCGCGAATCTGACGAACTAGCGCGCGCGGCAAAAACGTGTTATTGCTCAAGATAGGCGGCGGAAACATTTTTCTTGTGCGCTTGGTTACACGTTCCGTGTTATATTAGTAACTTAACAAATAAGGGATAAGTATCCCAATAATAAAAGTTTTTTCACAGTGAAAAACTTGTACCGGCGGCATTACCTGCGAGGTTAACCCTTAAAGGACACCTGGGGTCACTGCGACCCCACGGGCTTTTCGATTTTTTTTCGATTGTCTACATTTTTTTCAAGTATTTTTTTCCAATAGTTAAATTATCACTGAGGCTTTGGAGATATTTTTGTCTATTTTGTATTGTTTTAACATTACTCATGATTTTTTGAGCCAAAAATATCTGGAGGTGTATTTGGAGGTGGGTCCTTTGAGGGTTAATCTCGACTCGGGAAGAAACCAAATGTGAAGTCATTTCGAGCGCGGATAGCACTCGGATTGGTGACCATCTGCGACTTACGGCCGGGTTGTGTATTCGCTGCGTTTTAACTAATGTCGAGCGGGAGGTTTGACGCCAAGGATGAGTGTGTGCATTTGATGGGTAGGGTCGAATGTCCAGGCAAATGCGAGTACTTCTAATAAAATCGGATGCAGCCGCGGGTTATCACTGGTTGTGATTAAATTCATACAGTGATTTTAAGCCCTTAGAAAAGAAAAAATTTTCACAGGCTCATACCCAGTAAAGTAGAGTTTTGTCTGACGGTTCATGCTAAAGGGCCTAAATGATACTTGAGCGAATCAATGAAATGTAGGTTAATCCCCTATGTCATGCCACCCTTTCGTTATTGATGTAAAAAATATGTTTAAGTACTCACGGTGAGTCTCAACCAATTTCAACCTAAAAGTATAGTAGATAATTTAAACACAAAAATAATAATTTTACAAAAACATTTCATCAGACTTTTTTACTCCATTTTGAATGCAAAGTAACTTACATGTAACATAAATTAAAAATGTAGAAAAAAAATTTCAATTTTTTTTAAAAAGCCCTCTAACGATTATTTTAGTATTGTGCTTAAATTATCTGTATACCATCACAGACATGTATTCCGCAAAGTACCATTGAGTAACTAGACTTTTAGGTTGAACTTGGTTGAGACTCACCGTGTACTATCAGTATTTCACGTATTCTGTGCACCCGAGTATTACATTCTAATGTACCTTCCAAAAAGTATGGTTGAATCAACAAAATATTTGTTGGTTCAACAATGAAATTTGGTTATTATATGGACAACAAAACATTTGGTTTCTCGCCCGCCAGCGTGCTGAAAATTTAAAATAAATTAACACAATTTTCTTTCTCAAGACGTTTCAAATGATTTTAGAAAATATAACTAAGGTCGAATTATAAAATAAAAATAGTTGTCGCCCGCAAACGCGCAATTAGTTGTAAGTTAGCATTAGTATTAAACATGTACTTGTCTTATTTTCTTTTATTATAATAAAACAAACAGGCATAGGTCGAGAGCGTTGTCAGGAAGGCACGGCTCCAACGATAAACGTCGCTCACCCCATGATTTCCACCAATCAGCGCGTGGTACCATTACCAGGCTCTGATGTCTTGGTGGAACGAACCTTGCCTGAACCTTTCAATGCCATATTCGGTAAAGGGCTATCTAACGCTCACTTTTCAGGGGTTATTATAGCCTCATAACATGGTGGTTTCGAATGAAAGAATTCTAAAAAGTAAGAAATCCGTAATTCGATTCATAGGTTAAAGAATGGATTGACAAAAAAAATCGAATAGTGAAAAATTGATTTTTGCGGCCCTAAAAATCGATTTTTTCAATAATTGAATCGGAATCGAACACCCCTGCAGGACACATTCTCAACGACCCACAACACACGTGGGTCGTCGGCACAACGTTCACAGTGGCAGCAGATTGTCCGAAACTCTCGCGCTCGCTCTCTACTTACGGCATCCCCGCCGACAAGCGGTGCTACCACAGCCTCCGTGTACGTAGGACCCCATGGTGGCCACAAATCAACCACCAGGTGGCTGCTTCATTCATGACCATGCTTTGGCCCTAGGATTCCAGGTAGGATCCTCAACAGAACCGTGCCTTTTCAATCTTTTCGTTGCAACACCTTCCGTCTGGTTCGCCTGACTGATTTTCGAAAATAAATAAAAACATTTATTATTTCTAACCCCTTGACCCACTATCCTAACCCTCTTGGAGATCATTGACTTCGAGTTATCAAACATGGTTATTCACGTTATTATTAGTGATGGGATATCGAAAAAAAAATATCGATATTTTAAATATCGATCAATCGGAAACTACATATCGAAAAAATCGATATATCGGATAAAAAATATCGATATTATCGATATTTTCGATATTTTTTATTTTAAATATATAATTAATTATAATGAGTATAAACACATTATTATTAAAGAAAATGTATTAAAGTAAAAAGTAATGTAGCCCAAGAACTGTATAAAAACATAGGACAAAAAGTGATTTTTCACGAAAATAGGGTAATAATGCAGGACAAAATTCTTTCAAATAAAATTAATGTAAATACGATATTGAATGCAATATGAAACACTTTAAATTCGTAAGATTTTAAGTCGAAATGTATATTTCATTTTCAACAAAATACATGAATTTTTAACCAAAAATAGAATAGTGAAATTTTCAGATAAAAAATACATGTTTAACAACACAAAAACAAATTTTTGACAAAAAAGTTAAATTTTCAACCAAAAAGATGAATTTTCTAGCAAAAAGATCAATGTTTTAGCAAAAAAACACATATTTTCAACAAAGTTCATCAAATTTCAGCAAAATTGTTGAATTTTAAAACCAAAAGAAAGAATTACCTACAAAACAAGTTGAATTTTCATCCCGAAAATATGATTTTTTAACAAAAAAGTTCATTTTCCACCAAAAAGTCAAATTCTCATGAAAATAGTTTAATTTTTAACCAAATAGTTAAATTTAAATAAAAAATATAAATTTACAAAAAAAACAGTTAATTTTCAACAGAACCAGATTAATTTAAAACCAAATAGATGCTTTTTTAATCTAAAAGGATGAATCTTCAACCAAGAAGATTAATTTTCGACCAAAATAGACGAATTTTTATCAAAATACATGAATTTTCAACCAAAAAGATTAATTTTCAACCAAAAATGGAATATTTACATTGCTAGTTAAAAAAATTAATTCTCAACCAAAAAAATGCGAATTTTTAACAAAATACATGAATTTTCAACCAGAAAACGTCAATTCTTAATAAAAAATATAAATTATTAACCAAACATGGAATAGTTGCAATATTAGATAAAAAAATTATTTTTTGACCAAAAAAAAAGAATTCTGAACAAAATAGTTACATTTTCAAGTAAAGAGATGAATTTTCAACTAAAATGATGACTCTGTAGAAAAATGAATTTTCAGCAAAATATTTCAACCCAAAAGATGATTTTTTAACTCTGTCCTGAGACTTATGTTATTTAGAAATATTCGCATTATACACATTAGAAAGTATACAAAGGTAAATAATGAATGAAAAATATGTCTACTTACGATTTCTTGTATTTAGTTTTTGTTTGGGTTTTCACTCACTTTTCAACTAAAAAGCACATTCTGTCAAGTAACATAATAGTGATGGTATATCGATATCGAAATTAAGACAAAATATCGATATTGACTTTGATATATCGATTTCTAAATATCGATATGAAATATCGATATATCGGACTCTGAATATCGATATTTTCGATATTTCGATATCGATATCCCATCACTAGTTATTATTCTTTTCTTCCAGCATATGTTGAAATAAATAAATAAAAATTTCAATTTAATCCTGTAGAATCTTTTTCCTTACACATACACACACACAGATTCAGTCTCCAAGGGACATCTCTCAGCCAGTGTGTCGACCGTAGCTCGAAAATATACACACATCGAGTCTCCAACGGATACCTCTTAGCCAGTGTGTCCACTGGAGCCCGACAATGCCCATCGAGTCTCCAACGGACATCTCTTAGCCAGTGCGTCCACCAGAGACCGGAAATACAAACATCTCGAGTCTCCAACAGACAACTCCCAGTTAGTGTGCCCACCGGAGCCCGGAAAACACACACACCTCGAGTTTCCAACAGATACCTCTCAGCCAGTGTGTTTACCGGAGTCCGAAAATACACACAAGCGAGTTTCCAACTAACACCTCCAGCTAGAGTGTCCCCCGGAGCCCGGAACATCCCATGGGTCCTGTCCTTTCTTCCAATCGGTATATTACTGTTTTATTTTCAGGAAGGCGATTGGAGAGCTGCCTCTATGGAGACTGACCCGGGGAGAGCTCGAAGGAATCACCCAAATAGCTATGTACGAAGGTGACTTTTCTTTGTTCAGATGGTTAACCTGGACCAATTTCTCCTGAGACGTGTACCCCATACCTCCTTCCGAGCCAATCCAAATTTGTACGTTGCTCCCTAGTAGTACTTCACCAACCTATTCCGAGTGTATTGCTACTACAGGTTGATCCAACTTAGTGTTTTGGTTGATTATAGAAAATATAAATAGTTTGGTGTATTCAAAAAAAAAACGACAAAGTATTTTGTCCAATTGACAAAAATTGTGTTCACCTAATAAAATTCTTGCTTAAAATAAATCAAATGATTTTGTTGAATGAACAAAATTTTGTATCTGAGTGTGCAAAAACGCTGTCACATATTGTACCCGAAAAAATAAATAACAGTACTTAGATATTACTTTATTCATTAATAACTTAAGCTGCGCATCAAAAAGGGGCCTAACCACTAATATATCAATTTCGAGAAAAATAAGAAGAAGTAAATAAATGTAATTATTAATTACATACATGCTTTTAATTCAGGCTAATAAACTCGTATATAACGTCTTTACTGAGTTTAAAAGTTGATTTCCAATCAAAATTGATAAAAACATTCCTTACAGAGGAAAAGTGATCTAACTAATATTTCTGCAAAGATCCCATTTCCACGATGCATATTCGTTTTCGCATTTTCGAAAAATTAAATACAATTGTTTACTTGCCTTTATTTCTGCATGTTATTTAAATTTTCCTAAATCCTTTTTTGTCTGAAAAATTTGGACTTTAGAACTGTACAGCAAAATTTAAATAACACAGAAAATGTTTAACTTTACTTTAACTTCTTTCATTAGCTTTAATTTTTGTTTATTTATGGCAACGGTCATACCACGCTGGAAACACCAGTTCCCGTTAGATCACTGAAGTTAAGCAGTGTTGGGCGCGGTTAGTACTTGGATGGGTGACCGTCTGATACTACTGCGTTGCTGTAGGCGGTGGTGGGTGTGGTGAGCCCACACTTGTAGTTATTTACTACAAGAAACTATCCACCTAGAAACACTACCCGAATCGGGTAGTGTCACGCTTACCCCTTGAGGCTCGCCGAAAAGGGAAATGGCTTAATGGTATATATATATAATGGATTTCCTTCTTTACTTTATATTTGATTTGATAAAATTCTTGCCTTTTCGATTTTAACCTCTGATATCAGCGGACATTTTACAAATTAGAGTTTGATCCCTATTTGATAATCATCATACTTTGTAATCAATTTTAAGATTAATTAAACATTATTAATTTAATTGTTTTGCAGAATTCAGTAATGGACATATTGTAGAGGCCGTCTTCGTGTATTAGGTTTCATTTTGACCAAAAAACTACTTGGCCCCTTTTTGACAAACGGCTTCAACTGTTATAAAACCTTGAGAGTACAAGGTAAATGCTTTCATTTAGCATACCATTTTGAAGCTTCTATGACTTCTGGGTGCAGGAGTACTGTTGTTCAAAAATTTTGATCCAGTGCGTCTCAAAAATTAGAGCCAATTCACTATTTTTAAGGCTTAATTCGTGTTCAAAGAACCCGATTTAGCATAAAAATGAACACTAGGGTGGTTCTTATTTCTACTTGGTGGATTTTTTAAGAAGAATTCCTCTGCTCTCATTCCCCGCAGTTTTGTTCGAATGCCCAAAAAAAATCTTCTACAAATTTGAGCAAAAGCGGTTAATATTTAGGGGTCGTGCAAAGACCATGAAGTTTCCCATTGATTTAACATGGGAAAAAGTCAGCGTTTTGTAGTAGTAGTAGTAGTATACCATTAAGCCATTTCCCTTTCAGGGTAGGCGTGACGCTACCCGATTCGGGTAGTGTTTCTAGGTGGATAGTTTCTTGTAGTAAATAACTACTATAAGTGTGAGCTCACCACACCCACGGTGGGCCAACAGCACTCAGTATTCTTGAATGGTCACCCATCCAAATACTAACCGCGCCCAACGCTGCTTAACTTCAGTGATCTGACGAGAACTGGTTTTTTCAGCGTGGTAAAGCTGTTGGCTAAATTAAATATTATGTAAATAATAATAATTATATTATACAGGGTGTCCAAAAAGTCCCGGGACGGCTGAATGTTTCCTCAGGTAAGATATTTTTCAGGGCGGTCAAGGTCATTCTTGAAGGAACTTTCAACAAGGAATTCAATGGTGACCTTTATTTTGATCTTGACCATGACCTTCACGGTCATTTCAAGGTCAAATTGATTTTTTAAATGGGAACCTCTATTTTTGACCCCGGGAACTGAGAGAGCGAAAAATTTTACGTCCAGATATGACCTTTACAAATCGAAAATTTGACCTGGAAAGGTCAAGATCAAACAACGTACAGCAGGATGACTCGACCAGCATGCATTTATGAAGAAAATGTTAACGCAAGAGTTGTAGCATTTTATACTCCCGATCGATTGGTGACTTTGACCTTGTCTATGACCAGAACCTTCACCAGGACATTTTCTTCAAAAATGCATGCCAGTCGAGTCATCCTGCTGCACGTTGTTTGACCTTGACCTGACCTTTCCAGGTCAAATTTTCGATTTGTCAAGGTCATATCTGGACGTAAAATTTTCCGCTCTCTCAGTTCCCGGGGTCAAAAATAGAGGTTCCCATTTTAAAAAATCAATTTGACCTTGAAATGACCGTGAAGGTCATGGTCAAGATCAAAATAAAGGTCACCATTGAATTCCTTGTTGAAAGTTCCTTCAAGAATGACCTTGACCGCCTGAAAAATATCTTACCTGAGGAAATATTCAGCCGTTCCGGGACAGGATATTGTTCAGAATTCGTTAGAGAATTTTACGTAATATTGCGGTTTATTAACCTTTTTTTAAAAGTTTTTAAGGTAATTGGTAATTTAAGAATATCTAGTCATCTGTTAACTAATTATCAATTGTTTAAACGATTTTAATGTGTGTAAACATTGTTTTGTTTTTTAAGGTAAGTACACTGAGAAAAATGGATTATACCCGGTAATAAAAAATATGTTACCGGATATAATCTTGGACTATTAACTATGGGACAGCGATCCAGATTATTAGAACTACAATCTATAGATATTAAGAAATAGATGTTACAGGATAATATCTTGGATTATTAAACTTTATTATCTGAGATAATAAAATCTATAATCCAAGATTTTAAAATCTAATATCCATATTAGAATCCTGGTCCATTAGATAACCTCAAATATATATAATAATTTTTGCAAACGTATTTATAAACCTATACAAAATTTTGATAGACGAACTCGGAATTAGAACTGGAAACAAATTTCAATTTTTTAAACACACAATAAGCAGGAAAGTGTCTATCATGAAACTACAAAAACGAAAGTAAAGGAGGCTAAGTTTCTGCACTTGTACAAGTGGCAGTGATGTGTAATGAAAAGAAATATAAACTTACCCATTTTCTAAATCTAAATCACGTGTGATTTAGCACTAACAATCATTTTATAACTTATTTATTACTTGTTTTAATGCGAACGGATGCATATGACACGCACCACGATGCGACGTACCATCTGAGACTACACAGACACTGACGCCTGCATATTTTAAAATCTGAGATGTTACATTTAATACCTGAAGATTATAAGAATTTAACATCTAGAGATTATATTTGGTAATATCTTCATGTATGAGAAAAACATTATAGATTATACTCGCTAATATACTTTTCTATACGGTGTATTATTCTTCAATTCTATTATCCAGTTCGTATAATCCATTTTTCTCAGTGTAGCGAAATGAACGTATTTTCTAGGCCTTATGAGTTCTTCAATCAATGATAACAATAAAATAATATGTTTAAATAATTTTAGAATTATTTAGATAATGCGTGTTTGTTGAAGTATATAGTTTACCTAAAAACGCAGGAGAAACACTTTATCTAACAAAAGTTTCGACAGATTTTAATATTTTCAAGTACTAATTTGTTTTTATAAGAATATTCGTAAACGTTTCAACATTTTTATTTTGTTTATATATTTCATTTTTGCCATTTTAGGAAAGATTTAAATGTTTTTAGGTACTACTTTGTTTTCTGAGAATACTCACAAATGTTGATACAAATTAAAATTGTTTAAAGCTTGTATTCTATTTTACTGATATCCTGTGTTTTTTATCGGTCAACTGTTAAAAATGTTTGGTATTCTACAACACTTCTACAATACAAGCGTAAGGCAAAATTGCAAATACGGTATTTTAATGACGAAATTGCAATACATGTATTGTAAGTGTTGTAATTCGTGGATATTGTAAAATTCCAATGTATGTGAGCTTGCACGCCATTACCGGCATTTGAAAACTACAACATCATTGTAGGGTTACCTTACGTTGCGGAAAAAAACGTCTAATACATTTATTGGATGTTTCCGACAGAAATTTTTTACAGTGTCAGGAGGAAAAAATACGCTTTTTGTAATTTTGCACACAGATCTAATTTGTATGAATCATTCATTTGTTTTACATAAAATCCGTCAAATAAAATACATTTTTCAAACAATTTTAATGTCTTTAAACATTTAGGAGTATTCTTATAAATAAAGTAGTACCTAAAAATATTTCAATGTTTCGTAAATGGCAAAAATAAAGTATTTGAACAAAATAAAATTGTTTGAACAATTTAAATTTGTTTAAACATTTACGAGTATCCTTCGAAAGCAAAATAGTAGGGGGGAAAAGTAAAGGTCGAGACGGGTTTTGTTTTTGACCCATAACTTTTTTCCTTTTTGTGGACAAAACATATATAATTACGAAGAAAAAAAAATGTAGAGCCGATTTTCTGAATGTCTTCCCATCTGCCAGAAAACTTTCTGTAGTGTAGGTTAGGACACCCCTTGAAACATGAAAAATAAGTGTAAATAATAATTTTGAAACGCCACAGTGAACCATTTAGTAAATATTTATTTATATAATTGGGTTTTTTCCATAAAAATCAGCAATTACGAATCTCAGCTTTATGCATTGTGCCAAAATCTCGAAATCAGCAATACCCTATTCACTTTTTCGCTTGTAACGAGATATGCTGAAATATCGAGTGTGAAAAGTACAGAATGACCGAAAGTACGATTATTCTAATTATTAACACACAAAAGTTACTCCAAAGACGATTTTCAGTGAAAGAAAATATCGTATAGGTGTCAAAAAACGTATTCCAAACTACACGGTACATGTGTCCCAACCTATACATTTAACGGCATTCATGGCAGATTGAACTCATTTACCTTGTTTTTTCGATGAAAAATATTCAGTTAATGGGCGATGAATAATGTCAAAACGATCATTTTTCTACACCTTGTAAATACACTGCTTGGTGCGGCTTAGAGTTAGAAAATTCTCGGTAACAAAGATTTGGAGAAGGTAACGGTGAACGTTACCGTATGTTACCGAGAATACGAGAATTTATCGAGAATTTACGAGAACATTCATTTTTTACTATTATTTTTTGTTTTTTAACATAAATAACGTTTATATTCAATGCTCCTAGAGCTAAATAGCCATAAACATTAGGAATTAAAATTATTTTGTAGTTTTATATACAATTTGCTTCATATTTTTCAGAATAGAATTTTATTTATCGATTACATGAATTCTCTCAAACATTATTAAAATTTAGTTTCGAGCAAGTTTTAAGTAAAATTTTACATTCCTCAATATTTATAATTTTTGTATCAGCAAAACTAAGTACCTATGATACTCAGCTGGAGATAAATACTTAAGGTAGAAAAGTGAGTATTATATAAACCTCATTGCTGTTACTTATCGGTCATAATCTATAACAATTCGTTGATCAAACTTGGAGAATTAATACTGTGTAACTCAGTCTGACAGCCGCTTCTAAATATCCTTACTATCTAGCTTTTGGAATGAACAAAACTAAGCAGCTGAAATACCTATAAGAACCGAACTAGTTATGTAGGAAAGACAAAGTGAATATTGAATATCACACGGAGAAAAATGAGATTGAAGAGTTCCATATTCAGTACACAAATTGTTTAATGATTACCAAATTTCAGGAATAGATGCAGAAGACACAGAAAGGTTTGTGAAACTACATACTAATCATTAAAAATTTGTATCTCTCCTGCATAGAACCTTATGTTGTAATTGTAATACTTTAAAGTTATTGTATACACTTCGTACATTACCACCTACAAATTAAGTTCTTCAACCTTTGCACAAACGAAAAACTAAAGTCTCTCCTAAAAAGTGCCTTTTAAAAAAAAAAATATAGAAAGCATAAATTACTATACTTTCCAGAATCAATAATGGAAATCTATATATCGTGCCTTGGTTGTCGAAAGGAGGAAGTCTTAATCGAAGTATAGTTTTAGGGTTCTATTGGGAATCCGCCCCGCACTCAATAACGTTCGGGCAGCACCGAACCAAAGCTAACTTGCATCGGACGCTTAGTGCCTCTTATCCAGAATACCAGATTGCAGAGAGAAGCTGATTGCTGCCTTAGAAACCCGGGTTCAATTCTCGGCAAGTACGTTTTTTCATCTAACTCGATTTTTCTGTTTCAGCAAATAAATGTTCACAATTTAATGTTTAAAACTTGCTGAATATATGTATGTATGTATTATTATCATTATACCATTAAGCCATTTCCCTTTCGGGGTAGGCGTGACTTGCTCGGTGAGGAAAGGAGTAATGTGAGGTAGGGGTTATAGATTTTTTAGCTTGATCTAGAATTGTCGTGTTATTTATTTAAATGATGCGTTCGTTCCGGAACACTGCTCTGACCCAGGTTGCTGATCAATTTCTCTGGCGATCACCCCAAGTGAAGAGCCTCACAAACTTATTATGTATGGTTCCCCACTTGGGCCCATTAGTATCCAAGGTCTTTGTTTCAGGCGTCATTCACTCTAATGTCACTCTGTTTAGAAACTATTTGTCGCCACACTTTTCTGTCCTGGCATACTACTCTAGCTTCCTTCACGTCCATGCATTTTTTGTGCGCAAAGTTTTCATGCCAATCGCGTTCATTTTACTCTTGTCCTTTTCTTGACAGGTCCATGTCTCGCTACCGTAATGTACGGTCGGTACAAATATAGAATTATGTATGCCCATTTTAGATTTTTACATTCTCATCCTAATGAGAAGGTATTCATTTCATGTAAAATTTGACTTAGTCGGTTTTTATCAAATCTCCACGTTTTGAGACCCCCTGAGCTAGGAAAAACAATTTTTATCAAGGTGTCTGTCTGTCTGTAGTCTGTAGTCTGTAGTCTGTGTGTAGTCTGTAGTCTGTCTGTAGTCTATCAGTAGGCACGGTAACTTTCGAAAAAATGATCAGATTGGATTGAACTTTCGCACATTTTTTAAACCCTAAAATAAAAGATCCAGTTCGTTAGCCAGCTATTTTTGGTAAAAATTAAAAAAGTAAGAGCATATTCAAAATTTTAGAAATCATTTTTTTCAAAACTTCAAAATTCTATGTACGGAAATTCGTAGTACTCACAAATCTGAACAATTTGTTTTCACGACTTTTTTCGATAAAAAGAAAACTATCAGAGTTATAGCATTTTCAAAATATAAAAAAACTAACGGAAATCAACATTTTAAGCCAAACAACGCAAAACATGAAAAAAAGTCAGGAAAATAAAAACATTGCTTTTTGCATGCCCTACAAGATTATCATAACAACTTTTTGAATTTTCTTGAATCAAAAATTCCAATTTTGACCCCATGAAACATATAAAAAATTACATTTTGCTTTCAGACTATGCAAGATACAAAAAAATATAATCAGACAAAAATTATCCATCCAAGAAAGATCTACAAATTTGTTGTTAGTTATTTTTTTATAAGACGTGTAGTTTTTGTTTTAATCGTGAAAAATGACATTACAAAATAAACAAAAAATCAAATTTTTACATTCACATCCTAATGAGAAGGTATTGGTTTTATGTAAAAAAATTTAAATATAGTTTTCTATGAATAAAACAAACACTGTTTGGCCAGAAACTGTTTCTTAAGCAATTAGGCGTTTTTCTTTGGACTTCAAAAAAGTGTGTGGGTATTGTAATGAGAATGTGTCCCTTAAGGCTGATAGAGCCTTAAGTAAATAAACTTCCTTTTTAATCGAAAATAAAAACAAATTTAACAATCACTTAAAACGTAGAGGTTTTGTCTATTTTATAATATTTGCAAGTAAATTTCTTTTTATTTATCTAAACCAAGCACGATGTGCAAAAACCGAAAAAATCCGAGCGCGAAGCGCGAGGCAAAACGTATCCGAGTTTGAGCGCGCGCTCAAACTTGCGAGCTTAGTGATCCGCGCGCGATGAGAATGTGTATGAATTTTAATATGTTTTTATTTCTGAGAGTGGACCCTGCATAATTTAGAACAATGTTGCACATTGTTTTCTCACTTTTTCCTTCAAACACCATGATTTTTGTTTTATTTACGTTAATTTCGAGACCCATGTTCTTCACGCTTGTATTAAGTTTATTCAACATTCTTTGCAAATCCTCAATTGATTCTGCTATAACAATCTTGTCATCTGCGAAAGCTAACGCACGTACCTTCACTGTTTCGAGATCTACACCTTTTTCGTCGAAGAGGGCCATTCTTAGACACTTATCCATAAATATGATAAAGAGCCATGAGGGCATAACGCATCCTTGTTTCACGCCTTGCATAATATCGAACCAGTCACTCAGTTTCCCATTTACCCTTAAACTCGCTTTACTGCCTGCATATATTGTTTTTATTGCTTGTAGGAGCCATCCATTGACTCCGTACTCTTCAAGGACTTCCCAAAGTTTACTTCTATTTACCTTGTCAAATACTTTTTTTAGGTCAACAAATGCACAGAAAACTTTCTTTCCTACTCTCAAGCTTTGTTCTGTGATCTGTCTTAAGCTAAACATTTGATCTGTACATAATCTTCCTGGCATAAATCCACTTTGGACTTGGCATATATTTTCTTCTGTAATTTTCATTGCCCTAAGAATAAGTATTTTTGAGTATATTTTACTGACGGTACTTAATAAGCTCTGTTATTATTGCAGTTGCTTTTATCTCCCTTTCTTTTGTATATTGGTACGATAATCGCTTTTCTCCAATCGTCTGGGACTTCTCCCGTCTCGATACATAAATTTATGAATTCGCACAACCTGTGAGGTATGTACTCGCCACCCTATTTAAGTATTTCAGCGGTAATACTGTCTACACCAGCAGCCTTACCGTGTTTTAAGTTCTTAATTATATCTCTAACCTCAGTGACACAGACTTTTTCAATTGGGTTTTCTAATGCATTATGTTCTATGTCGCAGTTCTGTTGCCCTATATCTTCACCACCTGGTCATTCTTTAAAAGAGTCTTTTAAAGCGTCTACTATCCCGTCTGTATCATATAGCATTTCACCTTTGCTGTTTCTCATGCTGACAAACTCTGTACTTTTACTTTCCTTCGTCTCTTCAAATAATAGTTTCATAGTTCCTTCAAAGTGGGTTTTGCTCACACACAAACCTCAAACTCACAAACCCGCAGCCCACAAACCTCAAGCCCACAAACCCCAAACCCACAAACCCCGAACCCACAAACCCCAAGCCCATAAATCCCAAGCCCACAAACCACAAACCCCAAACCTACTAACCCACAAACCCCAAGCCCACAAACCTCAAACTCACGAACCCTAAGCCCACCAACCCAAAGCCCACAAACCCCAAATTCACAAACCCCAAGCCTACAAACTTCAAACCCACAACCCCCAAAATCACAAATCCCAAGCCCACAAACCCCAAGCCCGCAAACCACAACCACAAGATTGTGGGCTTGGGATTTATGGGCTTGGGGTTTGTGGGCTTGAGGTTTGAAGTTTGTGGGCTTGGGGTTTGTTAATTTGTGGTTTGTGGGCTTGGGGTTGGTGGGCTTAGGGTTCGTGAGTTTGACGTTTGTGGGCTTGGGGTTTGTGGGATAGAAGTTTGTGGGCTTGGGATTCGTGAATTTGGGGTTTGTGGGTTTGGGGTTTGTGGGCTTGTGGTTTGTGAGGTTGAGGTTGTACGTTATTATCAGCATTGCGTTTTTTACAGTATTAGATGCATTCAGGCTGTTTTTTGGCCAATCTTACTAATTAACCCATAAATGACAGGTCGCAGAGTTGTGCTACTTTCAAATTTGTGTTGAGAATGTAAAATTATACTGGAATCTTATTGTTGAGTGTTTGATCAACTTAATTTTTCGAGAGGATACCTGTTTTACTGACTTTTGAAATAAACGTGCAGAATACTTGACGTTTGGTATAGTATTACGCAGGATTATTATATAGGATTGGCCTGGTCGCAGGTGAATATTTAGATTGAGTTGTCCCAAGTATTTAAAAAAAAATTTCCCAAGGTGTATCGAGAATTGTGACGTAGGCAGAATTTTGTCCATTTTTTCCCACTGTGCGACGCTCTGTGTCCTTGTGAATTCTTTTTAGCCGAACATTCTTTGCTGATGGTGAGATGAAATGTTTCTCCTCCTTTTTCTGGGTAAACTATAAACTTTAACAAACACATTTTATTTAAATAATTGTAATATTATTTAAACATATTCTTTTATTGTTGTCATTGATTCAATAACTCATAAGACCTGAAAAATAAGTTCATTTCGCGACTTACCTGGAAAAAACAAATGTTTAAACCAATTCAAATCGTTTAAGCAATTAAAAATTAGTTGCAAGATGAATGTATATTCTCAAATTACCGATTAATGATCATTCATGAAAAACCTTTCAGAAAGCGTTAGTAAACCGTAATATTACGTCAAATTCAAATTTTTCACTTAAGGGGGTTTGCTTTGGGGACTCATAAGAGTGGCTTAAAGGTCCCTGACGAGTTCTGAAAAATGTACTGAAAATGTAATTATTTGTAACATTTGATCGCGTTTAAATGTTAGATTTACAAAAAGCTGACTTTTTCCATGGTTAAATCAATGGAAAACTTCATGGTCTTTGCGCGACCCCTGCAAATTTGGAGAAGATTTTTTTTGGTCAATTGAACAAAACTGGGGGGATGAGAGCAGAGAAATTCTGAACAAAATCCTATTTTTTAAATCTGGGATACAATATAAATCTCCTATGAAATCGCATGAAATCCTTTCGAATCTTTCTAAATACCCTGAAAACTTTTTAATCCGTTGAAATCTTTTAAGAACCAGTGAAATCTGTGGAGATCCTCTAAAAATTCCTGGAAAACTCGTCAATCCTTTTAAACCCCTCAAAATCTTTCAAATCCATTGAAATCGATTTAAATCATACAATTTATTCTGAAATCCTATCAGTTCCTTAAATTTGGTAAAATCCCTCGAAATCTCTGAAATCCGTAGAAATGCGTCATTTCATTTATTATCTAAACACTCAGAAAAATACTTTCTAGAATTATATTAACCGTTTCGTTAACATACTGTTTGTTATTTAACCAAAAATAATTGCTAATACCTATTTTTCTTTGATTCATATCCTGGAAAACTTTTTAGATCATTCTAAATGTTATGGAATCCTAAAAAATTCTTTGAAAACCCTTAAAATTGTTGAAATTTCGCTAAATTCCTTGGCATTTTTGTAAATACCCTTAACTCTTGAAACTCCTTTGAAATCCCTTGAATCTTGCAAAATTCCTAGTAATCACACAAAAATCCAGTAAAATCCCGTAAATCATCTTGAAATCTGCAATACCTTTCAAAAATGATGAGATCTTTGAAATTCTCTGAACTCCCATAAAATCTGACGAAGCCCCTTTAAATCGATAGAAATTCTTTATAATCTTCTGGAATCAATAAACTTATTTTAAAATTCTTTTTAATATTGTAAAACCCCAATAAATCTTTTGAAATCCCGTACAACATCTTGAAAACTTTTATATCCTTTAAAATTTCTAAAAAAAGGTTGAAATCTTTGAAATTTCCTGAGACCCCACAAAAAATTCCACAGGAAATTCCCAAAAGTCCTTCAAAATTTCATTCCTTTTCATTAACACCAAGGTTTTCGAGAAATTTTTTTTTTATTTACTAAAATTACTTGAAATCCTTTGATATTTTTGATACCCGTATAAAGTTCCTTCAAATTTTTTGAATCTTTTGAAATTTCTTTGGTATCTTGTCAAATACCCTAAAATCTCTCTAATTCTTTGAACTTTATTAAAATTTTAAAGACCTTGGAGATCCTATAAAATCGAGTAGACCTCGTCAAATTTCTATAAATCCCTTAAAATACTTCGAAATTCCGAAAATTATTTCGAAATTTTGTTAGATCACTTAAAATTTCTTTAAACATTTTTAAAACTTTGAAATCCTCTGAAATTAGGTGAAACTACTTGAAATCTCTTAAAAAATAGGTCAATTATCCAGAAATTTGCGAAAATAGTAGCATTTGCGTCATTTTTTCAAAATAGTAGCAGCTGCATCATTAAAAAAAGTGTCAAAATTGTCAATAGTCAACAGTCCGGGGACTGTTATTAAGAGCATGTGACTCTGTGATTAGTTTTCTACGTGACTAATTACACGTTATTATGTTCGGCGGCTTTATAATTAGAAAAATGAATAAATAGTGCTAAAATTTTGGATAATAGTACAAAATATATAAGAATACTTCCGTTTGGTCCACTTGAGTTTTTATTTTGTTTGAACACTGCAAATTTATTAATTTTTAACTTGGAATGTAACTGCGAGAACAGAGTTTTAGTGCCCTGGCTAAAATCGAATTAACCCGGCGTCATGGGGGTGGAAAAGTGTTACACGGACGTAGGGGTGGGTCATATAGACCCGCTTATTAGATATGAATTATACGAGGACTTTATCAATAAAAAAGGTAATACGCAGCTCCAGCTACTGAGAAGAACGGCAACGTCGCACGCATAGTAACCGAACTTCAAGCAAAATAAAATGTGCCGGGTCTCACAGACCCAACCCCCATGACGCCGGGTTAATAAAATTACATTATTTAAACAAAATAAAAACTCCATACGGACGCGCCCTTATATATTTTGAACCATTTCCAAAATTGTTAGCACGATTCATTCATTTTTCTAATTATAAAGCCGCCAAATATGTAATATTGAATAATAATATGAAATATGTAATCATGTAATTCATCACGTGACAGATTGTACCATGCCCTTAAATATCATGTGGCATCATCCCCGCATTTCGAGGAAATTTATCTGTGGCAAAATATGAATATTGTATGTATGTCGAAAAATATGGTGCTTGTAGTTCTAAGAGACGATCCAATCTGGTAGCGTTGGTATCAATCCATTTATGAAGCTCGTGTAAGAAAAAAGTGGTAAAGAAGGTCGTCAACTCATACTCGGCACGTCGACGTCGCGGAATCGTTAATTATAGCTACAAATATGGCATCAATTTATCATCACGAAACGTGCAGTAGGCACTTTCCTTAGTTGTTGCAAGCAAGCACGTACTCAACGAATCTAGTTTTGTTGCATCCCGCATACTGAGAAATGTTAAGAGAATTGTGTCTAAAAACCTTACCCTCTAGATAGAAAATCTATTCGTAGAGAAATATCGTTATTTTCTTAGTACTCGAAATAGAAATCTCCCACTAAGAAAAGCGAAAATGAAAAATGAAATGAAACCCAAGTTCGCTATTTGCTGCATGAAGATTTTCTTGCCTCACAAATTATATTTTTAGCAGCATCAGCAGGGTCTGAAGCTGACGTAATATTACATAAAGATTTATTAATATTGGGGTGGTCGCATAGATCCATAGCAGATAACGGAAATATTGGATGTTATAGACATTGAATGCCTCACTGCTAATACTTATATTGTTGAACGAAGTATCTTTCTTTCACAAAATGTTCGTAGTAAAAACTTAGGATTCATTGTTTTATAATCTCTTCTCCTTTTGGTACTCATTCTGATTCCTTCCAGGAACATTATACCAGATAGATCCGAAAATATTAATTCTATTGATAAGGGGCCTTCCATAAACTACGTTGCCAATTTAGGGCTGTTTTTGACCCCCCGTCAATCCTCGTTAATATATAATATCATATTGAATTCAATATAAAACGCTTTGAATTCTTAAAATTTAAGTCGAAATATATTGCATTTTTAACAAAATAGTTTAATTTTAATCAAAAACAGATTTTATACAAAAAGAGATGAATTTTAAACCCCAAAAAAATTAACTTTTAACCAAACAGTTGCATTGTCAACCGAATAGTTGAACTTTCAAGCAAAAGAAACGAATGTTCAACAAAATAGCTGAACTTTAAACCAAATAGTTACATTTTCAAGCCAAAAAGATTAATTTTTTCAAAGTTAGTTGAATTTTCAACAAAAAAGTTTTTCAATCAATCAAAAAGACGAGTGTAATAAAACAGTTGAATTTTCGACCAAAAAATACGACTTTAACAAAATAGTTGAATTTTCGACAAAATAATTAAACTATCAACCAAAATTCTTGAATTTTCAACCAAAATGCTAAATCTTGAACCTATACTAAGATGAATTTTCAACTAAGAAGATTAATTTTCTACCAAAAGACGAATTTTCAACAAAATACATGAATGTTAGACCGAATAGTTGAATTTTCAACTTATAAAGGATAAATTAAAAAAAAAATGAATGAATAAACAAAATAGATGAATTTTCGAAGTTCAATCGTGGGTGCGGTGAGCCCACACTTGTAGTAGTTATTTAATACAAGAAACTAACCACCTAGAAACACTACCCGAATCGGGTAGTGTCACGCCTACCCTGAAAGGGAAATGGCTTAATGGTATACATACATACAATTAATTTTTAAACAAAAATGGAACATTAACATTTTCAGTAAAAAATGCTTTTTCAATCAAATAGTGAAATCTTCGACAAAAGAGATGAACTTACAACTAAAATAATGAATCTTGAAAAAAAAAAACGAATTTTCAGTAAAAGAGTTCAACATTTAACCAAATAGTTGAATTTTCAACCATAAAGATGATTTTTTAACCAAGAAGATTAAGTTTCTACCACAAAAGATGAATTACCAAGAAAAAACATGAATTTTCAACCAAATAGTTGAATTTTCAACTAAGAAAGATCAATTTTCAACCAAATAGTTCAATTTTTTACAAAAGAAGATGGCTTTTTAACAAAATAGTTGCATTTATAACTAAATAATTGAATTTTTAACCAAACGAGATTAACAGTTTGCATTTAAGCCAAAAAACGATAAAAGTGGGAAGTTTTCTGAAAACAGGGGAAAAAAGAATTCTTTGAAAAGGGGGAAAAGAAGGGAACAAGTGAAATAGCGTGAATTCTGAAGTACTAAAGTGTTTTTCAAAATTATTAAGTTATTATTGAACAAATATTGTTAACATCCCTCACATCAATAGGATATATCGGGATATCCCATTCGATCCCATTTATCCCAGAGATATCCCAGGTATTCCATAGTTTTTGGCGGGTCCCCTTCACCCCCTCAAATTAGTAATGTAGTTTATGGACTACCCCTGAGTATAGAATTTAATTTAATACACGCCGCATTGTTTCTTTCGCGTTCCACTTTAACTATGTCTAAACTTTAATTTAAAAAAAAATGAATAGTTCAGTGGCTTTCCTTGATATTCAAAGAGCAAATTAAATGAATCGCATGAATGGCATGACCCTCAAAAGTTAAATAATTCTATAAGGATCGATGGACTCGCTTTTGCTGGGTTATGGACACTCAACACATAATTAGCAGTCAACGACATTCTACTCTTGGCAAGATCCTTTTTCACACATATTTTTGTCTTCAAGCTAAAAAATTGGTCCGTAACTTACTTTAGTAACTTTGATCTTAACTAATAAATGTACTCCTCTGATCCTTTTTATTTAACTAAAAATGGCCTGCATTTACCGATGTCTTTCTATCTGAGTATTTCGTCAGCCTATATCGTTTGAAGGTTTACATTTGCATAACAAACTTCGCAACATTGTTGGAAGCGTTGGAAGCATTAATCTTAGATTCCCACACGTGGTTCATTGATGTTCTTAGAAATAGGTAATTTAGAGTGCAAATATTGGTTTTAAGATAATTTTGAATAAAGTTTACGAAATTAATCAATCAAGAGTAAAGAAGACCAGTCGATAACCCGGAAAAGGTTGATCAGCGTACAGATTGGCCTCATTTGTCACACTGGAAATGCGATGCCACATTTGATCACTTCGCGCGTTTAGTACACGTGCGTGAGCTGACCTCGCTCTGTCACGCATCTACCACATGGTATAGTTTAAAGCATGTTACCATGTTACCTACGGTAGCTATTGAGAACAGGGCCGTTCATAACAATGCTGGAGCCCAGATCTGCATCATTTGCTTAAAAATGTAACCAAGCGTCATTACACTTTATACTCACGCTACTGACGCGTGTACTGCAATGATGATCAGCATTCACGTTTTAAAATGGAAACAGTATTTTTTCAATAAAATATTTTTTTTGTATCCACGTTTCTGGCTTTCTCATTATTACATTATTGTGACAATAACTAAATCTGTTTTAGTTAAATTTGCATCACCATTTGGTTACAATTAACTAATTATTATTAGTTAAAGGGCCAGCCAGGGCAAGCATGTACAATTCACAGAAAAAAGTGTGGGATTCACTAAATTTGCGGCTTAAATAAATGTTGGTATTTTTTTGAACTTGAACTCCAATAAAAACCTGTGGAGGCTCAAAGGGGTTGCTTTGGACAACACTTGAATAACTTATGAAGGCGCATTAACAAACCAATCGCTTGCAAATTGGATTTGGTAAGTTAGGGATTTACAGAATTTGTCGGCCGATGACTTAAGACTTAAGACAAATCGTTTCTTCCATATGAATAGTTGAATACACCTTTATGTTTGCAAGTTTGCTACATAACCTGCAAAGGATAAGTATCAAGTAATTATATCTATTCCGATTGAGATAATATTTTGTAATTTAACTCTCTTCATTAAATTATGTCCGCCAATGTTCTATTACATGCTTACATGCTACGCAAAGTTTGATAAGAAAAATTTGTCGCCCGCTTCAAGGTGAATACGAAGGTATATTTTGTTTTACGTTCCGGCCACTTTTTTTCATTGATCGATTTTCGCGAGTGGTCCACACTTTTCTGATTTTCCTTTCCCCCTCCATAACAACATCAAAAATCTGCCCGCTGCGCGGGCACATTCTCATCAGGCGCTGCGCACGCGTCTCGCAAGTTTGAGCGCGCCTAGCGCGCTCGACTGACTGTTGGTTCTCGCGCTTTACGCTCGATGATATATTCACCTCACGCTTGGTCTTTGTATTTTCCCCACATTTTGAGTGAACAACTTTTGCCTATTAATTTTGTTTCTTTCCTTGTCTCGTTTTCCAAAAAATTAAATTTTTTTATTTTTAATTTTATTTTTTACGATTAAACAAAAACTAGGCGTCCTATCAAAAAATTACTGATGAAAAATTTTTAGCTGTTTTTTTGATGAGCAACTTCCGTATATTCATTTTTTTTCATATCTTGCATAGTTTGACCGCAAAATGGAATTTTTCATTATTTTTTGTGCGATCAAAATTTGAATTTTTGATTTTTCGAAAAAATTCAAGACGTTGTTATGATAATCTTGTAGGGCTTTCAAAAATCAACGGTTGTCTTCTCTTCACTTCTTTTCATATCGTGCTTTGTTCCGCTTAAAATGTTCATTTTCGTTTGTTTTTTGGCATTTTGAAAATGCTATAACTGATAATTTTCTTTTTATCGAAAATTGTCATTAGGATAAATTGTTCGAGTTTCCGAGTACTATGAATAGCCGTTACTATGAGCCGAATACTATGTTGAAGCCGACGGGTTGTTCACTCCTGAAATCATTTAAATCCCGCACTCCCAAAATCTTGAAATATTGCAATTATCGATTCGGAATTCCAGATCTCTCACTGTGACCAGATGGATTTTATAAGATCTCTCGAGGAATGTTCCAAAATTCGTGAAGATTTTTGAAGATTTGAAAGACTTTCAAGATTTCCGATTAGATTTGAAACTGTTTTTAAACTATTTTTGAGTCGCTGAATCTTAAGATCTCCGAAATCTTACTAATCTGAATCTGATTCTCGTGATTCTGAAACTTTCATTTTTTGATTCTATAGTCACAGAAGTCTTTTGAAATATACTGGAACTTGGGATTAAGAACGGTTTCGGGCATGGCTTGTTGTACCTTTGATCGTAAATCCAGACCGTCCGAAGGTAAACAGGCAGGGCTGCTGAACGATTTCTTTTGGACTTGAATGCATGAAGCAACCTGATGCAACTGACGCGCGGAGAGTGCGGTCCCCTTGTTATTTGTCACGCTTGGCTGAGCCGCGCCTCCCACACTCTCCGCATCAAAAAACTGCTGCGACATCAATTCTTGGAATGCACTAAATTCGCACTGATTCAATCCAAGTTTCAGTGTATCTGGAGTTATTTGAAATCACTTGATTTCATTTGAAGTCACCTGAATTCTCTTGAAATCCCCTGAAATATCTAAAGTCATTTGAATTCACATAAAGTGACTTAAAATCACTGGAATTCTCTTGAAATCTCCTGAAGTCAGTGAAACCTTCTGAAGTCATTGAAACACCCTGAAGTATCTTGAAGTCAAACGTAGGTGTACAGTGTACACTGTACACCCAATCGGTCTAGTTGTCAACCCCTCGATCATAATCTAACATTTTTTGACTACACTGGAACTTGAATTTAATCAGTCCGGATTTACTGCGTGCTGCGATTTGATGCAAAGGTGGATTCGTGATACGTGGATTGCGGGAGGCGCCGTTCAGCCAAGCGTGGAAAACGGTTCGAGGGCCCTACTCTCCGCGCGTTAGTTGCATCAGTTTCCTCATCCGTCCAAATCCAACAGAAATGATTCACTCCCTGCCTTGTTTACGTTCGGACGGTCTGGATTCAGTTTCAAGGCTACTGCAAGCCATGCCTGGAACCGGTATTCAATCCAAGTTCCAGTGTAATTCAATTGGTGAAATTTGCCTAAAAAATAGTTAATTGAGGTGGCACATTTAAAAAGGAGATATGTATAGAATTATTTCGCGAGAGTGGGGGAGGGGAGCTCTGGGTGCTTGGGTTTAAGCGACGTTCAGAGGCCCCCCACTCTCGTGAAATAATTCTGATTCTCATTTCTGCAGGTTACTTTTCGATCATTTTATAGAAGAAATAAAACCCATTGGTAAAGTAACAATAAAAACATGTGTTTTTATTAAAAAATTAAAATTCGTTTCAAATTATAATTTTCTTAAAAAAAAACATTAAATAAATCTTTCTTTTATTGGCTTCTGGGACTGTTTAGTATAAAATTCTTGTTAAATCAGCAAATTTTTCGGCCATGGCAAATAAAATAATAAGTAATAATTGTTTGACTTTTCGCAGGTTTTTCTGCTTTTTGAATATTCAACAAGTCGTAATTACACATGTTATACATTGTACATTACAATAAAAGTTCGGTAGTATTTATCGTGTTCTAAAAATTATATATATATATCCTAGTGGACCTATATTAATTCACCAAACCACAGGTGCATTTATCAACCGGTTGTCAATATAGAGGGGCCTGAAGTTTTCACTTTTTCATGCGCTTCTTCACCTTCACGTTAGTGTAACTTCTTTTACACTGTTAGAAAAATCTGTATGAAGTTTAATATACGTGTTTCTGAAGCAAATAGGCACTACCGCTACTAAAATATAACATACATTGGTGTAGTGTATTTAATATACATATGTATTAAATTTAATATACAAGTTGGTATAGCAGTGTGCGTGAAAAATCAAAGTGCTTTCATTTCTTTACAGCTTGTCAAATATTAGCAATTAATTTATTAATCTAAAATTCGTCGACTGAGTTGTTATTTATAATGAAAGTGTGATGTACGTGTGGATTTTTTTCCAAAATCCACTCTAAATGGTAGAAATTTAATGCTAGTGCAGTTGATTGTAGGTTAGGTCTGTTAGCTATTTGCCTAATTGAAATTTTTGACTTGAAATCCAATCATATTTTTGATTAACTAGAGAAAGGTATCATGATTTATTATTTAGAGTCGAAAATTCCTGCTGAATTTGTGTCAAATCAAATTATCTGATTTTTCTTGTAAGTGATTAACATGAATGTATATGGAAGTTAATATACACGCTCTAAATAGCGATTTAATATGCTTCATATATTAATTTTAATATACATGGTTTTTTCAAAAAATCAATTTCAATTTTGATTTCCGAAAAAAATGTATATTGTTATTATAGTCTTAAAGTGCATGAAAAAAGATTTTCAAAACGCTATAATAAAAGTCCAATCGGATTATCCTAAAAGAAGTTACACTAACGTGAATGTAAAGAAACGCGTGAAACATTAAAAATTCAGGTGGGAACACTTGACGTATTCTGCCACATACTGCCGTACAAACTAAAAAGATACATGAGTCCAATCTCACTCGAACTGAGAAAATCTAGAAAAACTGTTTGCCTAAAGAACTCTAATATCGAATAATCTAGATACACTATTTGGGTAAAAATAATGTGCTCTTTCATATTTTGTAATAAAAAATTGATTTTTTAAACAATTTCTATTAGAAAATGGACTTGCGATTTTTTACTAGACGCAGAAAGTCAAAAATACAAGGCCAAAAGGACACAAAGTCACTTGCGGACGATGCCTTTATCGAAGAGCTCGAGCACGGCCTCAAAATACAACTTATTTATTATTTATTTCCCTTATTATTTCCCTGGGATTTCCGATAACAGCCCGAACTATTTCGCAAGTTTGAAACATACGTAAGGGCAAGAAATTCTTTTCGTTTGTAAATTCGTTCCGCATTCGGTCACTTTTACAAGGCAAAAAAGACACAAAGTTCTTTAGGTTCTTTCTTATCTGTATGCTGATGACGTATTACATGCCTTGTGCAAATTTTAGGACACGCAAAGTGCTTTGTGTATCCTTTTATGTTGTATTTTTTAACTTTTTCGACTTTCCTCATTTATAAACATTCGTTTTTTGCAATAAATATTAATAATTATTAATTTTTATTAACACAGACGCAGCTTTCTCTTACGAATCCAACGATACTAAAAACTCATTTTTCATAAAAATTTCACTTCTGTATCTTTTTAGTTTGGACGGCAGCATAAGCACGATCCTGGTTGAGGCATTCGTTAGAAGAACCATCAAATGAAAGTGATGGTAGGGCGTGCTACTTCTAATCTTCTATTCTGAAGACGCGCATGTCCCATATTTATTCGCTCTAGCTATAAACCAACTTTTAGGATTTTCGAGGTCACACGCCACGTGCCCTTTCAATTACGCATCAAACCCTATATTTAACAAAATATAGAAAAAAATACACTATAAAAACGTGTCACTCTTCTGTCTCTATATATGTAATTATACTTTCTAAAACAAGAGCATATAAGTATGTGCGATTCCCTCTCGAATGCAAGACTGGTTATAATAGCATCTAAACGAGGATTAGGCTCGTTGAGTCTAATCATTGAAAGTTCAGAAGTACAGCTCACGTGACGGCAGAAAATTATTCTGCGAATTACGAGTAGCAAACAAGAAAAGTTTTCTTTACATTTCTTACCATTCACCTATAATTATGTAATTATTGTAATTATTCTAAATTATGACTTCCATGTTTTCCCCGACCTGTATAGACTTTTTTCCAATATACAAGTTTACCAAATATAAAATAAACAAAATCTGAAAAATGTGCGAAGAATTCGTCGCATATCTGTAATTAATAATCATAATCTCCAAGCATTTGTAAGAGATTAGGGTAATCGGTACAATGTTTGCTTACACACCCCTCCCAATCACTCACAAATAAAACTATATTAATAGCCAGATATTTACGGCCGTTTCTCCAAAATTTCAGCGAAATTTTCCCTTCAGATGTAAAACACAGCAAATTATGACGTCATAGAATACTATTTGCCCTTGAATATTAGTGTAAATACAACAGGTGATGCTGAATGAGTAAGGTGGTGTAAGGAATTTAAGCGAAAAATTGTTGAAATTAGGAGTGTCAATCCTCTTGCAGGAAATTCTTTCTTTCAATAGTCCGATAGATTAGTATTTTTATTCATTTTGGTGATTAAGGATAATAGTATTCTAACCTTTAAATGATGTCCGTATATGGATAAATGAGTGGCCTGGTGAAATTTTCGGACAGGAATTAATTCCGAACCATGCAAATTGAATCATTCCGAAATTTGTATTCAATTTAATCCGCCTTGATCTGAATTAATCCGATGCACTATTTCAATCCTTATAAATCAAACCAAATTCAATCTGACCCAGATTTCAATCTTTCTCAATCAGTGTACCTAATCCGAATAAATCCGGGCTCGTACTCATTCGGATTACACGAACGGATTGAAAAGAATTGAAATGTGAGTTCAGATTGAACTTGGTGCTGATTTATAGATTGATTTGTATTATATTGGATACAGATATCGGAATAGTTCGGAATAGTTTGGATTGCTTCGCAATGAATTTATATATCTACGAAACTTTTGCCAAGGTGGCCAATGTTGGTCATCGTGATTAAAGTGAAAACATAATGATTGGCCACACTAATCTGAAAAGCAAATGACTATTATCTTTGAAAACACTCATGCAAAATTTTATAAACTTCTTGTAGACTATGCAAATGAGTTTTGTTACTTTGTCTTACGAATAATGAGCGGAAATAATGTTGAAACCATCTTTGTCTACTGTCAATCATTATTCAATTTAGTGGCCAATTACTGTCCTCTTAAAACCAGAAATCTACTATGAGATGATTATATTTCACATCATTTCAAAGGCAAATAATTAAATAATTGGCCTATGCTAATCATTATGTTCTCGTGGCAAATTATTGGGATTTTTGACATTATTGTTAATTTATTTAAAGTTAAATTATGTACTACTTTTAACGCTCAGCTTACTACGATTATTTGAATCATTAATAAATAACTTGAAAGATATTGCTGACTAAAGAAAATAAGATAAATTTTTTTGCCTAGCGATATTTTCTCACAGGCTGACCAAAATCAATGCTAATAATAGCCATTTGAAGCCAAGTTGTATACATGTTAAGATAAGTTATAAAAAATGTTCGAAAAAGTTTCATCATTTCTCTTAGAAATATGATTGCGATAAGAAATTAAAATAAAATAAAAATATATATATATATGTACTCAAACTTTCTGCAAATAGTGGATGTATCGATGGGGCATTCCATTTCTTATTAGAGCACTGTCCAAAACAAATCACTTTCGGTTTTCTTCAAACTGCGGTAAATTGCAGTACTATAGGACCTCATTTTAAGTGGAAAACCGGAAACCACCATATTGCATGGTTATCGACATATGGGCAGTGTGAGTTGGAACACTTTGATGTAGCAGACAATTATTCAATGAAATATTTTTGCGTCAAAACCAAATTGAATGAGGTTTGCAATTAACAAATTCGAGAGGAAATTCAACAGTCTTTACGATGGTGGTAACCATTTCTCAAAAATATAAGTCCTTTCTCTAGTTTTTTGAAATTCAAGATTTATATTCGGAATATCTCAAAACATTTAGGGTAGACCAGAAATCAAAGTTTATTAAAGATGTTTACATATATATGCGTTAATTATTTAAAAAAAAACAATGATTTCATAATTGAAATATTACCAACAAGCTGAATTTGAACGACGCTGCCCGCATATAGGGGCAGCAGTAGCCACAGTTTTTTTTTTATAAAAATAGAAACATATTATGATTAGAAAATTGTGATGGTTTGATTCGTGGTAATATTATCCATTGGAAAAAAACCTTTGATCGTATTTAATAAGAAAGAACAGATTTTTTCAATGAAAAATAGTGTTTTATATGCGTTTTGTTTTAAGTTTAGAGTTTGATAATATTATCGGCAAAATTTATGGTGAAATTACCATCCAAGCATTTGTCAACTACTTTGTTGGTCGCCATTGCCCGATGAAGAAGCCTCAACTATTTTCTAAATTTAATATATTTTGGACTTGAATGAGGTTGAATTTTCAGAATCACGTGATGAAATAATGTTTCATCTATCGGAATATCAAATTTTCATGCTGTAAGTATTTCAAATAATGTTGTAAACGTTATATTCCAACTAGCGACTATTCCATTATTTTGATATCAAAATTGTTGATAGCCCTATTTCTCTAATGAAATATATTTTTTACATGCAAGGAAGAATGAGAATGATTAAGGAATGACAATGTCATTTGCAAAGACGCCTTTGCCTCCATGCAGATTTACGCGTTTCAGCAGTTTCTTTTTAGTTCTGGAAGCAGCCGTTTACACAACAGGAGGAGTGACAACAAATGCGCATGTGTGATTGACTACATAACATCTGGTAGACCGTTTACGGAAAGGGTTCGAAAGTTCGACAAAGAACTAAGGATCTTGAATCACACACTAAACAAGTCAAAGCTGCTGACAATCAAGCAGCATATTGTTGACAAAATACGGCTGTTATCTGACGCAAGGAGGAGAATACAGAAGAGGGAGAGATGGATCAGGGAGAATCAACAGTTTCTCGCTGACCCATCGCGCCTCTTCAGCGATCTACCTGTTTCTGTAAAAAATCCACCCAAGCCCAAGGAGGTAGAGACTTTTTGGAGAGAGGTGTACAAGATCCCGAAACTAGAGTTGAAAGAAGATACTGGCAATATCATCCGCTTCAAGGAGTTTTGCGACCTCATAAAATCTGAGAAGGAATGTCCATCAATCACTGCCGAAGAGGTGAAAAAAGCACTTAGAGGCACGAAGAACTTTTCCGCTGCTGGACCAGATTGTATCCAGAACTTTTTGTGGAAGAAGTTTACTTTTACACACCAACATTTGGCCCGCATATTCACCTCATATTTAAAGTCGGAGACGCCCATTCCACAGTGGCTGGTGTTAGGATGCACTATACTCCTGCCAAAAAAAGGCAACTTGTCCAACCCAAAGAATTACAGGCCAATAACTTGTTTGAACACGCTGTATAAGATCTTTACAGCTGTCCTCAACAACAGGATTGTTCGACGAATTGAGCCTGCATGACGAGAGATGTACGAACAACGTGACACGAAAAAAGGTGTAGCGGGCTGTCGAGAGAACCTGCTAATTGACAGGTGTGTCTGTAAAGACGCTGCAGCCCATCAGCGCGTCCTGTCAATGGCCTGGATTGACTACCGGAAAGCTTTCGATACAACCTCTCATAGACTTATCATCTGTCTGTTGGAAAGCTTGAAGGTACATCCACACATAGTGAGATGCATAGAGAGATTGATGCCTCTTTGGAAAACTAGATTTACTATCTCATCTAGAAATTATCGTGTGACAACGAACAACGTCACCTTCCAGAGGGGTGTCTTTCAAGGTGATACCGTGAGCCCTTTGCTTTTTTGCATCACACTTCTGCCTCTATCTCTCCCACTACGAAATTCTCCTGGATACTTCTGTGGCGACACTAATCAGCGCGAGCATAAGGTGACACATGTATTCTATATGGATGACCTGCAGATCTATGCCTCTGGTAAAAGAAAACTTCAAACTGCTATAAATATCGTCAAGAACTACACAGGAGAGATTGGGATGAACTTTGGTTTGGACAAGTGTGCCAAAATTAATCTGAAGAAAGGAAAGATTACTGGCGTTCCCAAGGACCCTGAGCTTGTGGATATAAGTGTTATTAGACATCTTAATACTGGAGAGACCTATACATACCTGGGAGTGCCTGAAAACCGCATTCAGGACGTAACATCAGTAAAGGAGTCTCTCCGAAGCAGATACAAGCATCTTCTTTGACAGATTTGGTCTTCCAATCTGTCGGCGTTGAACAAGGTATCTGCGACTAACATGCTTGCCGTCCCGGTTCTACTCTACTCGCTTGGGGTAGTTCAATGGACGAAGAACGAGCTTAAGGCCCTTGATGTCACTGCACGTAAGATCATGCATATGCATAAAAGCTTGCATATCAATTCGTCAGTTCCGCGATTATATGTTTCACGCCGTCAAGGCGGACGCGGACTTCTGAATCTCCAGTGTCTTCATAACCAGATTGTTCTAAGTACAGCTTACATCGTTGCGAATGGCAGAGATCTTCTCCTAAAGATGGTCAGGAACCACGAGATGATTGGCGAAGGAGCGTTCCTTTACAAAGCCGCGGAGCAAGCGGCCGAGACGCTTGGCCTGAATTTTAACATCAGAAGTGAGGAAAGTGCATTACTCCATCTAGATGCTTCACTTCTAATAACCAAATTAAAGAAAGCAGAGGTTGGAAAACTTCACCAAGAGCTGCTCGACAAGAAAATGCACGGAAACATTCACAGAAATGTAGAAAAACAGTCCTTGTCGAAGGAGCAAACTTTTGCTTTCCTCAAATCATCAGGGCTTAATTCAGGTACAGAGGGTTTTATTTTCGCATGCCAGGACGGTGTCATTT
>CAKNYM010052826.1:632515-748441 GCA_932195095.1 Andricus curvator
TACGCCTTTCTTTGAGCCACGTTGTTCATACATCTCTCGCCATACAGGTCCAATTGTCCGAACAATCCTATCATTTAGGATAGCTGTGAAGATCTTATACAGTGTGTTCAGACAAGTTATTGGCCTGTAATTCTTAGGGTCAGCTAAGTTGCCCGTCTTCGGCAGGAGCACTGTGCGCCCTTCCACTAACCACGCCGGAATAGGCTCTTCCGACTTTAGATATGAGGTAAAAATTCGGGCCAGATGCTGGTGGGTTGAAGGAAACTTCTTCCACCAGAAGGTCTTGATGCCATCTGGTCCCGGAGCAGAATAGTTCTTCATGCCTCTTAATACGTTTTTCACCTCCTCGGTAGCGATAGGTGGGCATTCCTCCTCAGCTGTGATGAGGGCATTGCACAGCTCCTTGAAGCTGTTTATGTTCTTTGAGCCTTCTTTAAGTGGATGTTGGACATCGTAGACTTCTCTCCAAAATGCTTCGACCTCCTCTGGTTTGGGCGGATGGTCGACAGTAACTGGAGGGTCTTGGAAGAGTCGAGATGGGTCAGACGAAAACTGTTGATTTTCTCTGACCCACCTCTCTCTCCGCTCTAGACTTCTCCTAGCGTCAAATAGTACTCGTATTCTGTCAACAATATGCTGCCTGATGGTCAGTAGCTTTGACTTGTTGATTGTGTGATGACGGATCCGCAGTTCGCGCGTGAACTGTCGAACCTTGGCAGTGAAAGTCCTGCCAGATGTTATGTAGTCAATCACACACTGACTGCGGGACGCGTACTGTCTTGCCCAGCCTATCTTTGTGCTAAGTTGATGCATTCGTCTTTTGGTCTTATGATCAACCGTTGGTTTTGTTTTACGGTTTGCATCTGCCAAAGTTCTCGCTGCATTGTACACACTACAATTGATAGTCCAGAGGTCGGATTCTTCGGAAAAATCTCCACGAAGCTCATCATCCAGTTCAGTCAGATCTTTGGGCTTGGAAGAAACCTGAATGTTGATGTTTCTCCGGGTCTTGAAGCATCGTTCTCCCTCTATTGGATGCCTGTTCGAGGTTGGTCTCAGTGTCGCCTCTCTTTCTCTGTTGCCGGCTTGTTCTGGCTGCGGTTGTGTAGGCGCTCCGCTTATATAACCCCTTTTCCGGAGGTCCTCGGCACGGTTTCGCAGCCGTTTTTGCGAAAAATCCGAGAGCTCTGGGTGTTTCTCGCACCACAGAGCATGCAGTCGCGCCATGTAACCTTTTCGTTCAGAGGCCATACTGGTATCATAGCACTCCAGCAGGTCGTCCCTGAGTCGATCCCTCCACTCAAAAGTAACGAGATTCCGCCGGTCAATCGCATTGACTCCGTCTTGATTGGCTCCCCCAACTCTAGGGTAGTCGGCATTGTTGTCCGACCCATTGTCGGGAGCCCTGCGCGTTCGATTGTTTTGAACCGCACTTCCTACAACTATTTTTGGTGTTGTCATTGTTGTTCATTGTTGTTATATATATATATATATATATGTATATGTGTATATATATATATATATATATATATATATATTTATATTGTTGAAGTAATTTTTTCAAAGAAACTATGTTTTCAACAAATAAATATATTTGATAATTATTTACTTATTTTCCATATTTTAGACTGTAGTTTTGTAAAGAATATTTTGCCCGAAAAAATTAACCATATGTTATTAAAATTGAACCATTTCTAGGAAATAGGTAAGAAGCGACAGTAAGAAAAAATTTAATTACAAAAACTAATTACTTTTCGTAAATTTCAATCTTTTTCAGAAAAAAATTGTTTTTCTATCATAAGACATGACTGATAATATAATTTCAATTCTTAAAATCAAAGAAAACTTTTTTTTCAAAGACCTGATTTTTGGCAGGACGACTACCTTAAGGATCTAACGGGAGAAATCAGATCCAAACATTTAAGACAAAAAAATTGCGGTATATATTTTTTTCCTGGAAATGGTCTTTTTCAGCTAATTTGGCTGGACTAGCAATGTGATTAAATTTTCGTTATATGGGTAAACAGGTTTACATGTCGTTATTACGAAGAACTAACTCTTACAGTTACACAGACAAAAATCTATTGCTAGACGAGCCATATTTATCTTTGATCTAGCTAAAAATATTGTAAGAAAAGAATCAACGATATTGCTAAAATTATTAAAGCAGTGATTTACAGCAGAATTTATTGTAAATATTATTCTTGATGAATAACATAGGTAAATCTTTAGAACAAAGTTATTACAGATTTTAGATAAACGTTTATTTTTTGGCCTGCTGGCCTTAAAAAATTGACTTTCTTACACTTCCATTTTTACAGAATTTTCTTACAAACTAACCCTTAAAACTAACATCCAGCCACACTATTTCTCTAATGCCGCTCGCTCTTATCGCCTTGCCAACCTCGCTTCGCCTCGCCTCGCACGCATGTCCCTACTTTCTCGCTTTGCCTCGCATTGTCAAGCTCTGCTTTCGTGGCTAATACCTAATACTTATGTCCTATTTACAATATTTACAGTTTACTTATATCTACTTCCTCTTCTATTTACAATATTTCCTTCTCCATTCCTCTTCCTCCTTCCTTCTTTTCTTCTCCATCTTACCCAACACCCCCTTCACCCATGCTACTGCCCATTTGTCCCCCCTTTCACGCAACAATACCTCCATGCTTATCCCATTCCTTTCCACCTCTACACACTCCTCCAACCAGTGCTCCACTCTTGCAACGCCCTTCTCGCACAGTTCACACATCCTCTTCTCACTAGAAAGCCAGAACCTAATAAAACCCTCCATGCACCCACATCTCATCCTAGCTATAAGCTCCTGACTTCCTTTCCCTCCTTCCTCACACAAATATTGCGCTCTCTCCCTTGGCATAATCCACCCATAGTTCTCGTTAAATCTTGACTCTCTTATTCTCTCCTCCCCTCCTGCCTTCTCTTTCTCCTTGCCGTTTTTGTTAACCATTTCATATACCTTCTTTCCTTCCTCATCCATCTTTCTCACTTCATCCATCTGCAATCCATTCGTTCCAAAATACCTTTCCCTTTCAACCTCCATCTTCCCACCCCCTTTCCTGTTCTTCTTCTCCCACCAACACTCCCTGACTAGCTTACTTCCCCCCCCCCCCTGTTCCAAAAATTTCTCCTCGTATTTACACGCCTGACTCTCCGTTAGAATCCCTAAACTCGTTCTCCCCGGCTCCCTCCTGACAATATAATTAGGCGTGTTCCTTGCCAACCTCAGTGTCCACTTTACATACCTCTCCCGTGTTCCATTTACCTCCTCACTTTCCTTCCACCCCCACACCTTCACTCCACACAATAGCACATTCATCACTAATGAGTCAAACAATTTCATTCTCCTTTCAAAATCATCTGCGAGTAACTCCTTTCCCAACCTCCACACCTGCCTCATCACCACATTTGCCCTCCTCACTCTCACTTTTATGTGACCATCCACTCCCCCATTTCTCCAAAACAATAAGCCCAGGTACACAAAATCTTTCACCTGCTGCACCGCCTTTCCCTTCCACTGCCACTCCCGTTCCTTATACCTTCCACATCCTTTTCTGAACACCATAATCTTATACTTTTCTGCATTCAACTCTAACCTTTTCTTATCCAGGTATCTTCTCAACCTCTTCATCATCTCATTTAAGGCCATCTCGCTTCTTACCAGCAACACTATGACATCTGCATACGCGAGTGACCTCCCACAACCTCCCCCTATCCACCGAAGGAAACGCGCCTTTGAGATCCACAAAAAAAGCGTACACTCTCGACCCCTTCTTCGCTAACTCTTTGTCCACCACGTGCTGCAGAACGTAAATATTGTCGATAGTACTCCTACCCGCCCTAAAGCTCGCCTGCGTCTCCGGCAATATTCCTTTCTCCTCGACATCCTTCCGCAGCCTCTCCGCCTCCACAATCGCGTATACTTAATACGCCGTATTCATTAGCGTAATCCCTTTATAATTTTCCTGCCTATCCCTTTCTCCTTTCTTATACAGTGGCACTATTAACCCCTCTCTCCACCCTCCGGGGAATCCCTTCCCCCTCCATACTTTCTTTAATACCCCCTTCAGCCTCTCCCTAACCTCTTGTGTACTAAACAGCCACGCTTCGTTCTCTACCCCGTCAAGCCCTGCTGCCTCCACTCCTCACTCCCTATCTTCTCGCTTATCCCCACTCTACGCCTCCTAAACCTATTTATTATCTTCCATACGTCTCCCTCTGTCTTAACATTTCCGAACTCCTCTTCCAGATCTTTCTCCTTTTCCTGTTGTTTCTTCTTACACATCAATCTAAACCCCTTCCTCATTTCTACGTAGTCCTTCCGTTTCATAGTTCCCTGTTTCAACTTTTTGTACTTCCTCTTCACCTTACTTTTCATCTTTCGGCATTTCCTATCCCACCACGGCTTTACCATTCCTTTTTTCGTCTTTCTGAATACCTTCTTTTGCACACACTCTTTCACTTTCTTTTTCAAATCCTCGCCTCCCTCGTCGAGCTCACCCTCTCCCCCGTCGACACTTCTTCCCTCCATTGCTTTCCGCCGCTCTCCCCCCTTATCCACAACCCTGATGGCTGATGGTTTGATTCTACCCTCTTTCCACTGCGAATCTCTCCGTCTCCTACCACCCTTGCCTATTCATGACTACATAGTCTATCACTGATACCCCGACTCTACTTACATATGTGTATTATCTTTCTTCGTCCCCTGTTCTCATACCATTCGCCACCGACCAGCCTGTATCCTCCATCCAGTCCCTTAGAATCTCCCCCCTCCTCATTTATTATCTTATCCTTCCATTTCCTTTCGAAGCTATAACACCCACACTACTCCTCCACCCTGCTTTACCACCACCCCCTACTTCCTACGAAAAAAATTCCACTGCACTTCCTTCAGCACCTCTTTCTCCTCGTCTTACACCCATATTTTCTCGTCCACTTTCATTTTCCAATACCCTACCTTTGCCGCTCTCCGTTCACTCCTCTCCCACCTAGCCCTGTCGTTCAGCATTCTCTGCACCTTCCTTTCCTTCCGCGTCAAATCGTGATCGATGAAAACCCCCTTATCCTTTATCCTGTTTTTATTTCGCATTACCCCCATCGTGGGTGTGGCGAGCCCACACTTGTAGTTATTTATAACTACAAGAAACCTATCCACCTAGAAACACTACCCGTATCGGGTAGTGTCACGCCTACCCTGAAAGGGAAATGGCTTAATGGTATACGTACCTCCAACTTCTCTTCCCAGCTCTCCAACTCCACAGCCGCCACTTCCATCTCCTTTCTCCCCTCCAGTCTAACTTCCCCTACCTTACCTTTGATTCTCTTTCAAATACCTTTTTTCTCTCCCTCCCCCCTGTCACCTACTTCCATTTCCGACCTGCCCTCTACCTTCTAGAGCCTTTTTTCGGGCCTTTCCTTCCACACTCTAATCTCTTCTTTCATCTTCTTCATTTTTGCTTCTTTTTCCTTGCTTATCGACACCACCTTCCTCTCTAATCCTTCTACTTTCGCCCTCAGCTCTTCCACCTCATTTTCCCATCTCTCATCCCTGATTTTCGAATCCTCCCTCCTGCCTTCTATCTGATCCTTAGTCCCCCTTAAGTCCCCTGATCTCACCTAACAACATCCCGAGAGTCTCCTTCTCCAACTGCCCCTCCATTTGGGGGGGGGGGGTTTCCTACGTGTTCTCAAATTTTTTCAAAAAGACTCTACCGCGCTTTTCTCCGGACTCTCTTGTCTGCCTCTCTTTCTCTTCGAGAGATCCTCCTTCTCACGCTTTGTCCCTCTCCCCGACGCGCCGCTCGACACCGGTCCACGCACTGTTGTCCGTCGTGCTGTGTGGCAGATTTCCTCCCCGTCAATTTCACTACTAGCACTGACAGCACTCTCGCTGACCACCTCCCGCTCTTCCGTCGGTAACTGGGACCTCTCCATGCAGTAACTTCCGCTCACTTTTTCAACCTCTCACAGCCGTGCAGACACCCCTTTCTCTCCCTTAACATCCCCTAACACTACGAGAACCACCCTTGTCCCCTCGAAGGACCAAAACTCCTGACCACAAACTCCCCCGACCTCACTTTTCCTATTTAACAAAATCCCACCTCACAACTACGCTAAAAATTAATTTGTATCTCCCAAATTCACCCCACACAACCCAACTCACCTCCTCGGCTTCCACCCTCACACTCCACGGAAGTGAGAAAGTGTTCAGTGACAGGTGGTGAGAGGATTTTACGGAACTTTTCGAGGAAAATATGCCTAAAGTTGGCGAGTGACGTAAGCGCACAGATTACAATTTTTCTTCCAAGATGAAATATACACTTTCGGTTACCCTTGTAGATACTCCCTATTAAAAATACAAGCATGTGTGAGTAAATCTGAAAAATTGTTTTCTTTGAAGAAAAAGTGTCCCCTAGATGATTAATTAAAGGATCTATCAAGAGAAATCTATTTAAAGTATTTTTTTATAAATAAGTAAATTCATTAAAACGCAGGATTCTCCGCAAACACGCTACCTTCAATAAACAAATTAATACCTCGTAAACTGTTAGCCGAAAAAAGTTAGAATAGGTATAATTTCTAAGGTTTTTATACCCTACAATGTATGCACTCAGAAAAATGTTTCTCTGACCATATACCAAAGCCAGAATTGGTTCGACTCAAATAATATTTGTTTGAAAGGGAAATGGCTTAATGGTATACATACATACAATCAAATCTTTGTTGTCAAATCTGTGTGTGTCCTAGGCATAGATAGAATATCTGTATATCTGTTTTTCCTGAAAATGATTTTGTCTTCGTCTAATTTGACTGGACTAGTAATGTGATCAAATTTTTGTCCTTATTACGTGTTCTTTGAACGTCAACTATGAATTAACAATAAGACCCAGGCTTCTTAAATATATCTTTATTTTGTACACCTTCAAAGCGGAGAAAATCAGATTTATGAAATAAAAATGTCTAAAAAAATGAAACTTTACCAAACAAAGAATGGCACACGTGATAGTATATTTTAACCTATATATTTATACTCCTAATACATCTTGTGGAGAATTCATTAGTGAAATCGTTGACTCAATTTTTCACAAATCAGTTTCCTCTATTTTGATAAAATGCGGATACTTATTGGGACACTGATCTTCATCTCATAAACAGTGTTCTCTAATTTTATTGGTAAATATAATAATATATCTATCGCTAAAATAGCGTTTGTGGAATAGGGTCGTTGCAGGATTGACAAAAATTGGATTTTTCCACAATAAATGACCTATTCTTCACATTGCTGGTAAAAGAAACTATGATTTACATACTTTATTTTGGAGAAAATTTAAGAATAAATTAGTAATATTTTAAAAATTACAATGATCTTGTGTTTTTGAATCGCTACTACCAATCAGAGAAGAAAAGCGGAAGACGATTTTTATGACCTTATTGGCTAACTTCCGAATCTCAAATAAAAGAAGTCAAAACAGTTGACAGATTTCTTGGCGCGGCGGCGCTTCTAACAAGCGTGCAGTGACCGTATCTGCGTATTTTAAAATGTAAAAATTTTGGAACGTAATAAAGAAATGCAGAATTCACCAAAATTTGTTTCCTTATAGTCACAATGGTTATCTACTTTTATATTTTAAGGTGAAGTTGAAAAACAAATTAAATTTTGCTTGCAACGACCCTATTTTTGTCTGTAGTTCAGTTCCTAATTTCTAAACAAAGGAAATCAACATGTTGAAACTATAATAAAAACTACTTCGATATTATTACCGTGAGTAAAATCATCAGCAAATATCTCAGCCGCCTGTAGCTGCCACGTAGTTCGCGCAGTTGCATGTTTGGATGATTATTCATTCCGCAAAGCTTAAAAAAATTACCTTTACAAATGTATTCTCGAATTTTGCAAAAACTATATATTAAATAATAAAAATGTGCGAAACTGATACGGAAAATTAGTTCCATATTTAAAAAAATCAAATTTAATCATTCAATTCTTCTTGCAATATCTCAAATGATTTTTAATACCCGAATGTTTTCATGGAATGGTTTCATCATTGAAATAACATCTCATGACCTCCTTTTACAAATATATGATGAAGACCAAGTACAAGTTATAGTAAACGAGAATGGCATGTGTAATACGCCTTTGACACCACAGGGAATTGGCCAAATAGCGTATCACAACTGGGCGGCTGTTGTTAAACATGAAATTGAGGAACAGGAATTTTCTAGTCGTATACGACACGACATTCGAGAATCAAATTACTAATTCAAACCAAGAAATATGTAAAACTAATTTGAAAACTAAAATACAATATTGTTTGTGTTCCTATGTCTGATAAAAATATTGCAAGCTCAATTGATAATAATTACGGTTATACGTTTAGTCAGTTATAATAATAACCTTTTATTTAAATTTGTACATTTTTGTAAAATTATGGATCTTATGTTGCGCAGTTTAAATTCATAATATAATTAGCAGTTTGTTCAATGTTTTATTTTGATTCCCTTTTTAAGTAGATCACTGCAAAGCTCTACTGACCCATTTCATATGTATGTACACCCAAATTCAATTTCGGCTAACACTCACCAACATCTCGATTCACTAGAATCGCGAAAGAAACAAAGGGGTGTTCACTCTCGAGTTGAGACTCGAGTGATCGGACACTCTATGCGACACGCCTGAACTCTAGAGACTCCAAAAACTCACGGTGACCAAAATTTGACACACAATTCTTTGAAAACATTGAGATTTGGCGCGATATATAGTAACGCTACAATGCCATGCTTTCAAATGCGTTTGTGTGGCACACAGCTGAACCATCTGTGTGACTGTTGTGTGTCGATTATGACTGAAGAATCAGAGACACGCTCCGACTCGTACCAACGCGAGTAGAACTCGGCTCGGCTCCTGTGGGCTCTTAGCAACTCTTATACATCGGCTAACTCTTTTAAATCTTGCGGACTCTCTATTTTAGAGTCGCGATTTAGTAAATCTAGGAGTATTTAGATCGCTCGAGTCTCAACTCGAGAGTGAACACCCCTTTGTGAAGAAATAGATGAGAAAGAGCTTTCTGTCTTCGCGGCCCTTCATATTTTCGTTTCCATGCAATCGTAATTTTCTTATGTTTAGATTAATTTGAGATTTTGATTCAATTGTTACTAAATAGTTATCGTGGCTAATATTTGTACTTGGGATACTTGCTCATTATATGAATAATCAAATAAGTAAAGTATTTTGTCGTCTCAGCTACGAATTTTCTTCCATGAATATATAACTGATGATGTAGCATGCTATATTATCTCCCAAGATAATATGGAACTTTCCCTTGCAAAATAAGAGTTACTTTAATCTATAATAAAAAGTACGTGATTTTTTTATCCTTCTGTTTGACTATTTGTTCATTACTGAGTTATAACATTGGTGGTTAGACAGGTTACTATTTACAATAATTCCACTCATTGGATTTATTATAAATCATTGGTAAATTCACAACTTGACTTAGAATAGATGAGGAAAAAATTAAATATAAAGATAACGTTTGATTAAATATTCGTTATTTAAATGGATGGACCAACTCAGAAGGGACAACCTTACCTGTTGGCAAGGAAGCTCACCGGCGCGAAGAGGATACATGCAGAGGTTACATGAACGTTGCGTCCATATGCACCCGGAATATGCTAATACAACGCCTCAGTATTTGAGAGATCAGGTACCCTTATTACACCGAGAGGAATATGAAGCTCTTTATCAGCAAGAAGAAGAAAAATCCTCCAGCAAACATACCACCTGTTCCAGCAAGACCACCTTTGCAGATAGCCGATAGTGCTAACATGAGAACTAGGAGATCAAAAATCTACCAAAAAGTCTTTCTCAGGATGGACGAATTAGTTGAAGCTAATGCTGCTCTCCCTGATTTGCTCTCCGAGGATGTTAATCTCTGTACTCTGAACTGTGCAGTTTACGAGAAGGCGGTCTTTCTGCTTAGCGACAATAGAAGTAATGATACTTCAGTACGCCTGAGTAAAACTCGCGAGCGTATTGCACAGCTTCAGTTTAAAATTAAAACGGCGAGACACGCTGGAAAAATGTAAACTGTTGACATTCAAGCAGCACTGGACGCAAAAAATAAGAGCTTTTTCAACAGCCAAACAGCGCCTTGAACGGCGAATAAAGTGGATTGACGAAAATTTCACCTTTTCTACTCATCCTTTCCGTCTGTTCAATAAAACGACATGTGCCGTTTAAAATCTGCCTAGTCGAGAAGACATTCAAGTCTTCTAGGAGCAAGTATATGGAGATACTCATCAGCTAAATGAAGACGCTTCAGATATATCATTCTTTCGTAACTTTTGCCAAAGGCAAGCGTTGCAAGGTCCAGAGAAAGAGTGTCCACTAATTACTGCTGAAAAAGTGAAGAAAGTTATCGCTAGAACTAAGAACTTTTCAGCGCCAAGTCTAAATAAAATCAACAACTATTGGTGGAACAAGTTCAATTCTACGCACTAACATCTTATAGCTCATATATTTACTACTTTCTTGAACGGAGAAAAACCCATCCCGCAGTGTTTAGTGGAAGGACGCACAGTAATGATCCCTAACACCGGAGATTAGTAAGTCCAAAGAACTGAAGTCCCATACATTGTTTAAACACCAACTTCAAGCTATTCACTGGTATTCTCAAAGAGAGGATATTAACATCTTTCTAGCCGGTATGGAGTGCAATAGTTGAACAACGTGGATGCAAGAGAGGAATGGCAGGTTGCAAGGAGAACTTCTTAATAGACAGGTGTATTACCCAGGACTCGATCAGGTATCGACGCTATCTGTCCACGGCTTGGATTGACTACCGTAAGGCATTTGATAACATGAACCATGACCTACTTATTAATCTCCTTGAGTGCCTGGAGGTGCATCCAAGAATAGTGAGATGCATGAAAGAGCTTATGCTCTTGTGGCGGACAATATTTGTCATGAAATCTGACAAAAGACAAGTGACTACAAGCTATATCACATATAAGAGGGTGGTCTTCCAAAGAGACTCTCTAAGTCCGATACTTTTCTGCATCTCCCTCTTGCCTCTGTCTATTGTGCTCCGAGGCAAAAGCTCTGGATACCTATGTGATCCGCCGAACAGAAGAGAATATAAGGTCAACCACCTTTTATACATGGACGACCTCAAACTCTTTGCTTCCTCGAAAGAGGACCTTAACATCCTTGTGGAGGCGGTAAATAGGTACTCTAAAGCGATTGGCATGAGCTTTGGACTGGACAAATATGCCTGCGTCCACCTACACCAAGGAAGACTAGAAACTACATCATCGCGTGACGATCAGGATGTTCAACTCATAGGCGGAAATACCATTCAACATCTTGGTATTGGAGAAACATATACATATCTTGGAATACCGCAAGCGGAAACCCAAAATGTGCGTGTGTTAAAAACGGTCCTTGGAAAAAGTTATCGCCAAATTGTCAGAAAAATTTGGGCTTCCGAATTATCTGGAAAGAATAAGATCCAGGCGACCAATATTCTCGCCGTCCCTATACTGCTCTACACGTTTGGTGCAGTAAAATGGAACGTCGATGAGTTGAAGCAACTTGACAAAAGCACACGCAAGATGATGACGATCCATAGAAGTCATCATCCTAGATCTTCCGTACCTCGAATATGCCTCCCTCGACATAAAGGGGGTAGAGGCTTGCTAATCTTAGAGTGTCTTCATCGAAGAATGGTTCTGGCTACAACCTGCTCAGTTCTAAATAGCACAGATTCCCTTATGCGACTCGTACATCAACATAAGGTCGTCAATGCTGCGGCGTTTCTATAGCGTGCCGCAGATAGGGCCGCAGAGGAGCTTGGCCTCCCATTTGATTCCAGCGACACTACACATGGCCTAGCATCACTAACACCTTTGGTGCTCAAAAGTCGTGTACAGGAAGCAGAACATACGCTTCTACTAAGAGAACATGCTGACAAGCCCGTTCATGGTAAATTCTACGGCATCATGCGTAGAGAATATCTCTCGATGGGTCTGTCCAACATGTTTCTCAAGTCTGCTGGATTGAAATCGGAGACTGAGGGATTTCTTTTTGCCTGTCAAGACGGCGTTATAGACACCTTAGTTTACCGTGAGCGCATAATGAATGTACCTGTAGGCGATACCAACTGCCGAGCGTGCAAGCAAGAGCCAGAAACACTTGGACATGTTCTCAGTGGATGCTCAAAATATGCACGCTACGGGTACATGCAGAGCCACAATGCGGCTCTAAAAGTGTTATATTACCATCTTAGGCACTTCTATGGTGTTGATCTATTGCCCGTCTTGCTATACACCCAGGGGGAACTGGAGTCCGTTGTGGAGAATGATCAGTGTAAGATCTACTGGAATTTCTCATTCTCCACTACTCAACGTATCAGTGATACGAAGCCTGATATTGTTCTTTAAGATCTGAAGACCAAGATCATTTACGTGATTGAATTCTCGGCACCAGCCGATGGTAATATCACGGCAAAAGAGGAAGAAAAACGGGCGAAATATCAAGCACTTCTTTTCGAGCTGAGCAGGCTGTACCAAGGCTACAAAGTCCATCTTGTAGTTCTCATAAGCGGCTGTCTTAAAGATATAAAAGCTTCATTTCTGAGCCAACTCAACAAGATTCCGGCTTTCCAGCGTCAGGCTCATTCCATCGCGAACCGGATGCAAAAGGCTGTTCTTCTGGGATCACTTCATTCGGTCCGTCAACACTGTTCCTCATAACATTCTACAAAGATTGGTAGCTCTAAAAAAGTATCCAGAGGTGAAACCTTCATCTCCAACTGTCCCATCTGCCGCGTAAGGTCATCCGCGGCTAGAGACCTGACTCCAAGGAACAGTGTTGCACGATGTTATCTCGCGTAAATTTCCCGCTCTTGCTTACCTTCTAGGACAGAAGGAGCAGAAGTGGATGACGTACACGTTCCAGTTGCGTCGGGATTGGTTGCTTTAAGGAACCATAATCGTAGCTTCCGAAGCCTACAACTTCTTATAATATAAAGTCGTAATTTGTTCGAGTGGTCACTTGGACCACTCTCTAAAACAGAAAATCGCGCGAAGTAAAGATGGCGGATACGTTCACCCGGTATGAAATGTCGGCGTTTCCAGTCAGTTGCACTCGTATGAGTGGGGCGAAGGCCCACTCGTTATAATTGTCCTTTTTTATTTGTTGGTCCGATGAGTAAACTTTGGATTAATTATAGCTGAATTGAGTTGAACAGATAAATGTCTTATTGTTTTCTTAAACCCTCAACCCTCTGCGTTATTCCTTACCGACCCACTCTATTGGGGCGATCGGGCAAATTGCAATAAACTGAAGAAAAAAAAATCATACAATCAATCTTTTGATAGTTTTAGGTTAGGAAAACCATCTGGCGCCCTTCATGCAATTCTTGGGCTCAGTTTGAGCCTTTGCAAAGTGGATTTTTGAATAAAGTAAAATCATCGGCAAAAAGAATTATAATATAATATAGAATAATATATTACAAAAGGTTAACAGTGAAAGATCAACTGTGTCTCATAAGGATGCTTTGACTAACGTTAACAATTTATTCAGAGCCAACCACCTCAACAGAAATACCATGGGTGAGTATCAACTGAGATGTTACAATTGGAGAGGAATTTATGTGTCTCTATTATGAAAATGCGAAGTTTGAAACTAAAAGCGAAAAAAGATATAAATTTAGGACGAAGTTTGCTGTAAAGTATCCTCATATGAATAAAGTTGCACTAAGAGTTGATTTGGCGTAGAAAAACGCCGGTAATGAATATCAGCTACAGGAAGCTGCACCGCAAGATGGAGCGGCGACTGGTGAAGCAATACAACATAATCGTGATATTGATGTTTCTGCGCAACATCGTGATGATCCAATACTACTACTGCTTCCAGGGGCAGATCGCCTGATTCAACCAGGGGAAGAAGCAGAGGTTCAGCAACCAATAAGGCGATTGGAATGATAACACATAAACAGAGATGTAATGCGCCTTTATTTTTTGGCAAAGGAAAGTTGACAACATGTGAGGAGAGAACACCATCTACTCTCTTATTCTTACTCTTACTCCTACTCATCAAAATGGAAGTGGAATAGCAGCCTCCTATTAATAAACTCCCTCTAGAAGGTGTGGATAACGAAGACCTGATTAAAACTGGAGGCATAGGTGCTAGGGATTATGAAGATCAAGTACCGGATCCACTAGCATCACATCCGGACATTAACATTTCTGTTGACGCGAACAGCAAAATCCCAGAAAAATTACAGCACCTTGAAAAGAATTTTTGTCGTGCTTTACTAGAGTTCAGACATGTAAAACCAACACAGAGGCATTATCTGTCCAAGATGTACATCACAAAGGATCTACGTGCACTAATAGAGCACCTGAACTGCAAGATTTTACCTATGCATTTAAACGCAACATTAACTGCGTTAGAGATAATTGATGTTCTTATTGCTTGACTGCGTCGGTACAAGAAAAGTAGTGCAAGTAGGCAACAAAATCGAACCTTTCAGGCAGATGAAAGAAGGTTCTATCGTGAACTGAGTGTAAAGCAAAATAACCAGCAAGACACCGAAGTCCATCAAATGGAAGACATGACTAACTACTGGTCGGGTGTTTGAGGAACAATGAACAGAAATAATTTGGGCACTGCGTGGTTCCAACTAGAGAAAGCAAGAGCAAGCAATAAAAGAGATGCCAGGCTTTATGCTCACAGGTACTACTTATATGTTGCCTAAAAAACAGAAGCTCAAAATCCATCTGAATTTCGACCGATAACCTGTCTTCCAATAATGTATAAATGCCTCACAGCTATCATTGCAGATGAGATATATTCTCACTGCGACGAGAATGACATCCTTTTAGAAGAACAAAAAGGATATTGTAAAACGTCGCGGGGCAGTAAAGATCTAGTTACCATAGACGCTGTTGCCATGACGTGAGCACGTAAACATCAAAGGAACTTGCACATGGCAGGCATTGACTACAATCAAGCGTTTCATTCCGTACCACATAACTATTTGCTTGAAGTCTTAAACAAAATCTGCCCACGCATCATCGACTTTCTAAGTTGTGCGATAATGCTTAGGGGTACAAGAATCAATTATTTTAATCATGGATAACCAAGGATAACTAGATTTATACGCATTACGACGGGTATCTTTCAAGGAGACTTCTTCAGTGCATTATGGTTCTGTTTAACCTTGAACCCAGTAAGCAAAACACTAAATTGCATATCTCATGGGTTAAAAATGATAATAACGGTAGTCGTCAACTGACCAATCTACTGTACATGGATGACCTGAAGCTATATTCTAGTTCAAATCAGAAACTGCAGCAAGTGGTCCATGTAACAAAATAGTTTTCCAATTATCTCCACATGGAGTTCGGGCTAGAAAATTCAGAACAGTGCATTGAATCAGAGAAGAATTAGAGACCATAGTGCTCTAAGGGTCTAAGGGTATTCAGCATACGATAGTTAAGAATAACTTATGACTGCCTTCACTAAAAGACTCCAATCGGTTCTGAAGAGTTCTCTCAACTCGACAAACAAGATCTGGGTGATCAACACATACGCTATCCCTGTCCTCAAGTACTCCATTGGGCTCATCAAATGGTCGAACACCGACCTTGAAAGGTTAAACAGAACCATCCGCCTTGAAATGACGAAGCACCAAATGCATCACAGTAATTCGTCGATTGAAAGGGTAGTTCTAGCCTCCTTCTTGTAAGGCTATTTTCACAGCAACCGAGATGTTGCACTTTACAACACCATCTGTGAAGCGGATCTCGAGAACACGCCCTTGAATTTTTCTTCAGCGGAGGCCTGGAATATTAGGTTTGAAACCATAGAGGAAATAGAAATGCAATGGAGCCAAGGGCCATCGACGGCGAGAACCCCAAAACGTTAAATGAACATAAAGTGTATAGTCAGGCATCCAATATTTTACTGAAAAAGGGCGTCCTGTTTCCAGAAACGGAAGGAGTCATCATTGCGAATCCAAATAATGTGCTCCGTCGAGCACATTATTATTGGTTGTCGCTTAATGGCTCAGAGAGAGTACATGCACAGACCTTATGATGTGGCAGGCATTGTACATCAAAAACTTGTCCTAAACCTAGGACTTTTAATAGAATGGATGGCTTTCTATAGATACATTTCAGTACCCATTTTTGAAAACAGAGATTTCATCTGAGTGGTGAAGGCTCAAAAGGGAGTAACTAACATTTTTTTCAAAATAGTTTTTGAACAATTATTTAACAAAATCAAGCTCGGTGCTAATTGCGGAGGTCTCGAGGTACAAAAGGGGGTATCTGTACATTGCGTCTTATGGAAAATCGAGATTCGGCTGGTAAAATCTGAGGATATTGAAAGCAAGAATAAACGTACAGCTATTTGGCGGTTATCGGTAATAAGTAGAGAGATCAGCGGAGGCTTTCTACAGAAGGTATTTCCCGTATAGTCAAAAACATTTTATTCAGAAGCGAACACGTGTTCGCGCGCGCTTGTTGTTTGCGGTCTTCATCAATTGTTTTCAAGTAAATTACCAAATTTCGAAATTCTACCAAAGAACATTATAATTGGTAGGCTTTTCCAAATCGGACGGTGAAAACTAGAAATATGTTAAAACAAAATTGGCCTAGATGTGCCACAAAATCCAAGAAGGCGAGAGAAACATCGCAGCGGCCACTAACAGATACCCCTTTTTCACCTGACAAGCCTTATAGTTACCCCCCTAGCTACCTTTAAACACTATAACTTTGCAGCACTGTATTATTTTTGGCTCAGATTTTCAGGGAGAGCGTATCACAGATTTTCGGGAAAATCAATTTCTGATTGTAACGAATACTGCAGTATTTTGCAAATGCGAACGTTTTTCCGCCGCCGCGTAAAATTTAATTTTTGTTGGTTGTATGAAGTCTATGGAGGTTTATGAAGTCCCTTTTGTATGAAGTCCACTCAACTGGAATTTTCAGGAAACCTATACAACCAAGATCCCTCAGTTTAGCGAGCTAAGGCATGAAGTAGAAGCAATATGGAGTAATGTGAATTAACAGTATACTTCTCGCTAGTTCAGATTTAAAAGGTCGAGATTTAATGAAATCCACTAAAGTCAAGTTTCAAATAAAACCATTACCTTTTCATTGAGTTTATAGTGTAAAAAAGTATTTATGAATATTACTTATTTTATAATTTTGATTTCAGCTAGGGGCCGTTCAAAAAATACGTAACGCCTTTAGGGGGGGGGGGGGGGGGGCACCACGAGCGTTACGCTAATGTTAAATTTACACACACTCGCTGTGGAAAAATCGATACATAGGCATTGTTCACGCAAGATGCACTGAACATCTTATACATATAAGAGTCAGTAGGGGACTGGCAGCAGCTCAAAAAACAGTTTTACTAAACACCTGTCACACTGTAAGAAACTTCCTAGACTATCAGGCATTCAAAGGCGACTGATGCCATCTCGGCCGCTGTGTAAGGACAACATCGGTAAAAGATGAACTACAAACTACACCATGCTCCTAATTATGTGCCTACTGCAACATGGCCGCAAGACATTTCAAACATCGTTTTAATTTAATTCGTAACATCGTTAACTCATTAGTCAAAAATATATAATAATATTTATGCCATTACTGACCGTTCCACCACAGTTATATCCCATACGGTGATCCTTACTTTTTTTTAGTTTGTTTACTCCAACTGGTGGATGCTTAAAATATCTTCGTAGTCAAAAACTGAAAATTATGAAAAATCACAAAATGGCGGCCATCTAAATAAGCCCAAAAAAGCTATTTCTTAAACTTATTAACAAAGGTTGATCAAGAATTATGAAAAAATTTGATAATTTATTCTTAGGCGAATGCAAGTTCTCAAAATCCAAAGTGTTGAAAAAATACAAAATGCCGATCCTCAAAAGGGAGCCGATTCGTCGCTATTTTGAGTTGCAACAAAAATGAGACACCGGAGAATGAAAATGAAGCTAAGTTCATATTGCAGTCTTGAAGTATTTTTGATTAAAAAAATCTTATTTCGAGAAAATAACAAATGAGCTGCAACAAAAATGGTCCCGCTATTTTTCTGTGAGGAATATAGCTAGTCGTGCCGAAAACCAAGCTTTCGCGTACAGTTTCACTATGAAAATGCAGACATTTCTTAAAACCGTCAGTTCATTAGGAAACCAGAAATACTGTTTCCGAAACATTATTATTTTAAAGGAATGAAGCACTTCGTTCATCCATCGAGCATTGGTAAGAGCACCTGGAACACAGAACAACCAAACTTCATACAGTGGTACATCATGGTTGTCGCTGCCCTGGTCTACTCTATCCTCAGAATTTGAATTTTCATTTACAAAAAATTATATAAAGGGCATATATTTTTGAAAAACGGTTACGATAACTATAAAGATTATCAAATTTTCTTTTGAATCCGTTAATTACAAGCTTAATTTGATTTGGAGACAATAATATTTAATTGAAAAATGGCGTGCACATGAAAGTGTACCCATTTCCACTCCCCATATCTCGGTAACCATGCAATATAGTGGTTTATAGTTTTGCGCCAAAAATAAGGTCCTATAGCTACTGCAGTTTGTCTCAGTTTGAAGAAAATCGAAAGACATTTATTTTGAGCAGTGCACTCATACGATATAGATATAAATAATATATTTTCAGCCCTTTTTCGTTATTTTCCAGTTCCATCGTCAAAAGTCAAGTTCAAATTTCATTTAGTTTTCTAAAATCCGTCAGATTGAAATACGAAATGCGTTGAAAAATCGTGAAATATTTACTCTGCAATCGTTGCAGCGAGAATCTGGATTATGGCCAATGAACTTTTCTTCGAGAGACAATTGCGTCTCTTCGGAGAATTTCTGCGTTCATTTGCCTGATGCCTTCCCTGTATATTTCCTCACCAATTTGTTGGCGAACTCCGATTTCATGACAACGACAAACGCGAGATTCTGAAGCCACATATATACACCGACACGTGTCTAACATAAGAAACATGTTGAAGTGCATATGTGTCATCACTTTGCTATAATAAACCTACAGCTCCTGAAAAGTCAACCGTTTATTTTAAAGCGGACAAAAACCATGGGTCTTTGAACCCAAATGAGCTGACCTTTGAATAAAGATATTCGAGGTATTTAAATGTCAGTCGCTCATCATTTTTCTACCATCGAGAATATACTTTTTGCACATATAGTTACAAGCCTGCAAATAAAAAGATAAAATAAGAAATATCTTATTAGAAGAGAATTTTTTTAAATACAATTCTCCTAACAAGGAATATTCAATTCTAATGTTTCCAATTTCAACGCATCCTAATTTTCAAAAGCTTCAAATTTGAAAGGCATTTATAAATCCACATACATTACAACTTAATTGCATATTCAACAAAATGCACGAACTTATTTGACCAAATAGTTGATTTTTCAACGATCAAAAAGATGAATTTTCAACCAAGAAGATTAATTTTCTTACAAGAAGAACGAATTTTCAACAACATACATGAATTTTCAACCAAATAGTTGGGTTTTTAACTCAAAAAGATAAATTTCGGAGAAAAAAGGAATAATTACATTTTCAGTTAGAACAATAAATTTTTAACAAAATACTTAAATTGTCAACCAAAGAAATTGATATTTAACCAAAAAAATTAATTCTCAAGGAAAAGTGTAATAGAGAATATTTCCATAAACAAATATTTTAATTTTCAAGCACAAACTGTTGGATTCAATCAAAGAATACGAATTCTTAACAAGATAGTTGAATCCTCAACCAAAACAGATTAATTTTCAAACGAAACAGTCGAGTTTTCAACAGAATACATGAATTTTCAACTAAAATATTTAACCAACAATATTAATTTTCCACAAATATACACAAATTTTTCAATAAAATATACTAAATAGTTGAATGTTCAACCAAAAACATTAATTTTTATAAAAATACATGAATTTTAAACAAAATCAACCAAGAAGATTAATGTTCGACCAAAAAAGATGAACTTAAACTGAATAGTTAAATTTGCAATCTAAAAGATGAATTTTCAACAAAGAATATTAATTTTCTACCAAAAAAAGTCTAATTTTCAAAAAAATGCATGAATTTCCAAATAAAAAGGATGAATATTTAAACAAAGAAAAATATCTTTTGAACCAAAAAGTTGAATTTTCAACTAAAGAAGCTAAATTTTCAATCAAACATGGAATAGTTCAATTTTCAGTTAAAAAAATTAATGTTCAACAAAATAGTTGAATTGTCAACCAAGAAAGATTTTTCAGTCGATAAAGAAAAAAAATTCATGCAAAATATTGAATTTTCGTGGCAAAAAGACGAATTTCCTACAAAAAAACTTTTAACCAAATATTTGAATTTTTTACCAAAATAGTTGAATTTTCAAAAAAATAATAAAATTATCTTCAACTTCAGTTTATCGAAAATTCCCTAACTCTTCCAGGTTTTCTCAAACATTCCCTGACTTTTCAGAATTCACTGCCTTGTAGCCACTCTGATACTTTCTTATCAAGTAAAACTGCCGTTCTTTTACGAAAGTAATGATACATTTAAAAATAGCTCAAAGGAATTTTGTTTATATGTAATTAAAAATATAAGATTGCTTTTTCTCAAGCCATGAAAAAATTAATAGAAAATATATTGGAATTTCAGTCGTGTCTATTTCCCGCATCATAAAGATGTATTGATTTTTAATTATCGTGACAACCTGTAATACAAATAACATAGAGCCTTCGAAATTATCATCACAAATAGAGTTTTCTTTACTCTGAAGAATGACAGTGTATTGTGCAATGAGTATAGCAAATTGAAAAAAGTTCAAAGAAGCATTTCTTGAAAATACTGGAAATTATGTTTCATATATAACACATAATTTATACACTGTTAAAAAAATCTATATGAGGTTTAATATACATGTGTGTAAAGCTAATATGCACTACCGCTCATCAAATGTAACATAAATTGGGATAGGTCGCAGTATAGCAGTGTGCGTTAAAACTCAAAGTGCTTTCATTTCTTTAAATCTTGTCAAATATTTGCAACTAATTTAATAATCCAGAATTCGTCGACTGAATTGTTGATTATAATGAAAGTGTAATGTACGGGTGGAACTTTTTCCTAAATTCGCGGATACAGTTGATTGTAGGTTAAGTCTGTTATTTATTTGCTTGCTTGAAATTCAATTTTATTAGTGGGTTACAGTAAGAGGGTATCATGCTTCATTATTTAGAATCGAAAATTAGTTCTAAATTTATTTTGAATTTGTGTAAAATGGAATTGTATGATTTTTCTTGTAAGTGGTTAACATGAATGTATATGAAATTTAATATACACGCTCTTAATGGCGACTTCATATGCTTAATATATTAATTTTAATATACATGGGTATATTAAATTTAATATTATTTTTAACAGTGATATATTGTGTATGTAAATATATGTGTTTTATTACAAGTTTTTATTTGACTCGCTATATGGGTATATATGTATATATGTGTGTATAAATGCATTGCTGTTGGTGTGTGTGGATGTATGTAATAATGTATGATGTATGTATGCAAGTATGTATGCAAGTATGTATGAATGTATGTATGTATATATATGTATGCATGCCAGAGTTAAACCTTGCATTTCAATTTTGACACAGTTCGACATATCCAATCGACTTAAAATTTTGTATATATTATACGTGTTTCCGATGAGAACACAAAATTCTATAAAACTTGGGTTGAAAAACATTTTTTTTTATTAAAAATAATTTTGAATAAAACAAGCTTTTATTAAATTATACTGAAAAGAAACAAAATAATGTATCCTGCAAAGGAGGCCTGCAACAATAATAATAAAAAATAATAATAAGGTGACTAAAAATAAAAGCGTGGAGCGTAAATATTATAATTTCTTTCTCATATAAATGTCATGTTTAATATTTACGCCCCACACTGTTATTTGTTGTCAACTTATTATTGTATTATGTACTAATAAAGTGAATTATTTTGTTTCTTTTTAGTATATTTTAATAAAATCATATTTCAAACAAATTCTTTTTAATTTTTTCTCTTGATTTTTCAAGTATGCCTGCATGAGAATCCTGTGTCACAGTGGGAGTTCATTTAGTGATCTTTGAATTTTTGCGGGCAGAATGACACTTCTTACCGAGTATGTCACTCTCTCTTTTGTATTTTTCTTTCTTCGTTGCGCAAAGTACTGATTAGACAACGGCGCAATAAGTAGCAATCTAAAGAGTATTGTATGTTACAGTGTCAATGAGAATTATTATTATTCAGAAACGACTCGTATTGTATTCTAATATCGAAGTGCCTGCACTGCCTCTGAATCATAAATTTTACGTGTGAACTTTGCTGTGTAGACACACTGACGACATTATTTTCATTTTGTTAGTATATGCTGCATATCTTTCTGGGACACAAATTTAATATTGAAAAAAATAACTGTAATTAAATATACTAAAATCTCGACATTATAGGTAATTCAGTTATAAATAATATAGTTTACATAAAAATAAAACTAGGGATAAAAATCAAATTAGTAAAGCATATCAGCTTATCTACTTGCAAATGAATGACTTCTAATTAAATTTAAGTAAATTAAAACCCTATTTTTATTTCCTTCGTGAGAAATTAGTCCGGAATTAATTTGTAACCAATTTTGATATGTATCTGAAACTAAAAACAAAGTCAACGGAACTGACGAATCAAAAATTTAATTTACATAAAAGTCAAATTGTGTTTATACTTTACAGCTGCAATCGTGCAATTAACGGAAAAATATATACTGTTTCTTCAACTTTTTACCTATTTTTTTATTATCGACATTTGTAATATTTCCGTGAAAAGATAATAGATAATAAGTATATTTTACTTGTCGATGATTGAAAACAGCAAGAAAGATTGCAAAACTGTATGGTTTTGATTATAATAAAAGTGAGAACAAAATCCATAGGCATAGGAACAGCTAAATTTCATTCATGTAATGCGCAGTGATTGCGTATTCGAGGCGTTTGGAGACGTAATCGTAGTATAGTGACTGCCGAAATTTGCGTAGTTTTTTTCCTCCCACTGTACTCGTGTCCCACGTGTACTCAAGTACACGCAGATGTTTTGAGTCATTCCACGCGAATTCGAACAGTTGCTGCAACAGTAGTAATTATTATTTAAAATAACTAAAAAACAAACTCAATTAAATAAAAATAGAAAAAGTAATATAAATACTAATAAAATATTAGTTAATTAAATTAAAATATTAATAAGAAAGAAGAGCAAGGAGAATATTTTGGATTATTCATGAAAATGCATGTCTTAACTTCAGAATTGCATGATATTTTTGAAGAATATATTAGATAATCAAACCCGTTGCATTTTCCTTAAAAAATACCAACTGGGTCATCCACTAATTTTTTTATTTTTGCATATTAAAATATATGCTCTTAAATCACTAATAATATCAGTATAGGGTACAGGAAAAAGTTTTTTATCTAATTTATGTTTGTAAAAGAAAAATATGTACACATTTCAAATTCATATTTCTGTCGCGCCCATTTCGCCATCTTGATGTGTCACAAGCGTCACAAGCCTTCAAAAACTTATAAATAAGCCGGGCGATTCACGTTTTTTTTCATAAAATGGAAAGAAAACAGTGCTCCATTGGCGTTGTCTGCCTAAATGTAAGAAAACTCCTGTCAAAAATTCAAGAAAATTATTCATATCTATACGCAGAGGTGAGGAACCAAAAAAATGGTACAAAATTTTATTTACGATCGAAATGAAACATATCTTTTTTATACATAATTTTATGCAAGTAGAGCATGAAAAAGGTTCACAATTCAAACATTAAATTTCAAAACTACCTCCTTTTCGGCTCATTAGATACTAATAAATAACAAAAGGGGAAAAGGAAAACAGAGGGAGAAAAGGCCAAATTATTTTTACCTCAATTTCTCGAAAGAAATATTTTTATTCAAATTTTTTGTATAAAGAATGTTTTAAATATTAGCAACTTTAGAAATGTATAACTTTTTTGATTGTTTCTTTTCCTGTTTGGAAAATTTGATAATCTAAATTTATTGGTTCAGAATCAACCACAAAGAAAGGTACAAAATAGTTCAACGTGACATGTGTCCTATAACATCTTTAACGTAGGGTAGGGTGGGGCGAGATGAGCATAGTTGTCCTTTTCACGTCAGTATTTAAAATTTGCTAATTTATTGCTTGAAAGTAAGTCGTTATATATATTCTACAAACATTTTTAATTATAATTTTGCCAAGATAGAAGTAAATAACAAAGTATATGTGGAATTAGAAACGAAAATAAAAAAGTAGTGCGCTTGGCTCATACCGCCCCATGGCTGGGGCGGGATGAGCCATGCACTGGGGCGGGATGGGCCACTTAATTAAATGACTTATTTTGTATTATTTATAAGTAAGAGTATTGTTAAGTAACAGTATTATAAAACGAAAACATATCTTACACATATTTTTCAAAAATGTAACCGAACATATGAGGTATTTAACGTTAAAATGATGCAATCCTTAATCCTAACCTCTATCGTAACTAAGTATACCAGCAGTGAATAGAAAAACGATTTATATCTACATATCTTTTAATAATTGTATTACAGAAATAAATATAACGATTTTTTTACTTACCCGTGTACATTGTCTCAGTAAAAGTTAAATTCTACAGTAAGAAAACTCCCAAATACTAGACTGGTCTACTACATGACGCTGAATTTCATACATACTGCCCGTGTGGAAAAATTTCGTAGCTCTCTTCTGGTTGCCAGCAACTCATATTATTTGTTAAGCAGACCTATAACAGTGCAGCTGTCAACTTTTTCTGAGCATTTTTTTCACAAGATTAGTTTTTTATACGTTTGCACCATAATTAACACACTGCACAATCTGATACAATGAAACATTGCATCCTAACCTACTGACTGCTATACTAAGAGGTTAGGTTAATGCAGAGGAAGAGGTGACTCATTCCGCCCCAAAACAGTGGCTCATTCCGCCCCATATGACACTTGCAAATAAAATCAAAATTTCACCTATTTCTGTTTTACAATAATAACAATCTGTTGAAAACGTAAGGTTTAATAAATAAGATATCTAAATAACCACTGGAAAAACATCTAATATGTGTTTTTGTGTGATTCTTGGACTTTCTAAACAACTAAAAAATAGCAGAATATAGGTCTTTACATTTTTTCTTTCGTTTTTTTCAAAATTTATTCAGCATCAAGCGAAATTTTTTTAAAAAGAAGTTTCATAACGTTCTTCCTGATATTAGTAGAAAGAACAGTTACAAAAGAAATGATAGCCTGCGAGAAAATTGAGTGGCTCATCTTACCCCCTATGCTCATCTCGCCCCACCCTACCCTAAACGCAGTATATTGTTGCGAAGATCATTTCAACAAAGTAAATATTTTTTTAAGTGCGATTTTAGGTACTATGAACGATACCTAAAATAGCACTTTTTATAGTACAGGCCGTAAAATTTTTACTTAGGGTTTTTAAGGTATTTAGGGTATTTATTTATAGGGTACTTAGGGTACTTCGGGTATTTTAGTATCGACTTCTTACCCCACGCACATTACCGGACTCCTTCTCTGGACCCTCTCGGGTTTTTAGATTCATTAGGACTAGATGCAACCTATTTGCACTTACGATTGACTGGTGTGATAATAGTATATTATGCGCCGAGGCGCATATAGAATCATAATGTTGTACATTACGATACAGCGGAGTGTAATATGAAGAGTGATCTTCCGCTGTATGGTAATGTACAACAACATTACGATACTCTACGCTGTCGCATAAAAAACGCGTAAAAGCACCGGAGTCACATAAAATATAGTATGTGACACTCGGCCCCTAAGTGGCACTTTGCCTCGTGTGTTTCATTATTTTTAATAGAAAAATATAAGATATGCTTTTTTTTGATATAATAAAAACCAATAACTGACTGATGTTCAACGGTGTTATATATGGGATACGTGGGGTATATGTGAGCTCTAATTTCAAAATCAAATCGTTTATTTAAGCAACAAGTTTTATGTAAAAAGTAGACATTTTTTAACTTTGGAATCATGCTGATGCTATTTATAAAAAAGAGTGTCCACTAAAGAGCGAATATATATTTTATTCTCATATTTTATTGAGTACAACATTTATCTTATTTACTTTGTTACTTTTACTTCTCGCTATAAAAATAAATCCTTTTATCCAAGAAACGTTAATGATTCATTATTTGGATTGTTTTTATCAAATTCACAATGTATTTCCTTCGGCTTTGAAAGCGTGTGACGTCACACCACGTGCTTCAAGCCATGAGGGCGCCACATGCTACGTTTAAAAATTCGACATTTCCGGTTATTTTATCACTTCTTAATAAGATATAAGAAATTATTAAATACACAAAATTAAGTTTTAATTTTACAATTAAATTCTTTGGGAGTCAAAGTTTATAAAAAACGTAACTATAAGGCAAACAAAATTTGTGTGGATGCACTATTTCTGATGAAAAAAACTAACATAACCTCAATTTGTTCAAAATTTAGGATTAATTTTATTTTTGAAGTCAAATGATTTATTTTGTTTAAATTAAGCTCAAATATTGTAAATATTCTTTGAAATCTAATAATTTTTTTATTAAGAGTGGCAAATTTAGATTTAAAAAAGTAACACAACATAACGAAAAGTTGTTCCAAATTGTGAATCTTCCTTGAAATTGAATGACGTTTGTATAAAATAACGAATTTCAGATGAAAACCGCTAGCTTAACCACCAATTGTACACATATTTTTTTCTTGTTTGAAATCTAATGTTATTCAACTAAAAATACCAATTGCCGGTGTAAAATGCCTGCCTAACCTAAAATTGTTAAAAACTTGTAAATCTTCAAATTATAATTATTTTTGTTTTAAAATAACAATTTTCGATGTAAAACACCAGCGTAACCTAAAATAGTTTAAAAATTAAGAATCTTCTTTGAAATCTAATGATTTTTTAATGACAGTGTCTATGTATACCAGGCATGCCCAACTCGGGGAAATTCCCTGCAGGTGTTCTCGCAGGGAATTTCCCCGAGTTGGGCATGCCTGATCTGCCGTACAAACTAAAAAGATACATAAGTCCAATCTCACTCGAACTCGGAAAATCGAGAAAAACTGTTTGCCCAAAGAACTCTGAGATCGAATAAAATTTTGAATAATCTAGATACACTATTTGGGTAAAAATAATGTGCTCTTTCATATTTTGCAATCAAAAATTGATTTTTTAAACAATTTCTATTAGAAAATGGACTTGCGATTTTTTACTAGTCGCGGAAAGTGAAAAATACAAGGCAAAAAGAACACAAAGGCACTTGCGGACGATGCCTTTATCGGAGAGCTCGAGCACGGCCTCAAAATACAACAACAAAACATACGTAAGGGACACTGTGGGTTCAGCGACAGTCCCGAACTTACCCGAACGATCGTCGCTAATGTATAGCCGAATCTAGCCGGGACTTATTTCCCTTGGATTTCCGATCAGAGTCCGAGCTATTTCACAAGGCTAAAACATACGTAAGGGCAAGCGATTCTTTTCGTTTGTAAATTCGCTCCCCACTCGGTCACTTTTACAAGGCAAAAAAGACACAAAGTTCTTTAGGTTGTTTTTGATTTGTATGCTGATGACGTATTACATGCCTTATACAAATTTTAGGACACGCAAAGTACTCTGTGTATCTTTTTATGTTGTATTTTTCAACTTTTTCGACTTTCCTCATTTATAAACAATCGTTTTTTGCAATAAATATTAATAATTAATCATTTTTATTAACACAGACGCAGCTTTTTCTTACGAATCCAACGATACCAAAAACTCATTTTTCATAAAAATGTCACTTATGTATCTTTTTAGTTTGGACGGCAGTGATGTATACCACAAAAATTCGGCTATTCGTACTGAAATTTCAGTACAAATAGTCCCTCTTCCAAGTCCCGCTATTCGTACCGAAAAAATCTGTCTATTCGCATCAAAATTGTATTCAATGCGAGAGTACACGTCGAGATACATGCAGCCGCGGCCTTTTCTAATACAAATTTCAAATTTCTGTAAATATTCTTTGAAATCTAATATTTTTTTAATTAAAAATACCTTTTCAAGTGTTCTGCGTCTAAAAAGCTCAACTTGAAGCCAAAATGTCAATTTAATAAAAATATATTGCAAACAAAACTTTAAATTTCGATGTTTTTGAACAATTGGAATAACTCTGGAAATAATTAACATTTTTTAATGTTCTTTGGCTCACTATTTTAAAGGAAAGTCTCCGTAGTATTCGACTAAATAGTTAAGAGCTTGAAATACTCGAACTTGGTGCGAAAAAGTCGCACCATTTCCAATAATGATTAGATGACCACATGAGTTTAAAAAATTCAAAAGAATAATATTTTTTTAAATATTAATTTCTGATGTTAAATTTTTCCCATTACTGGTCAAATGATTTTTGAATATACGAGAAAAAATCTGCTTCGGCCCGAATTTACACCGGGACCGCTGTCCTTTTTACTTACATAATTGAAGAATTTTCAATTGCAAATCTATAAAATTGAATAAATTTCCATTTTGAATCTTCAAAAATCAAAATTGAATAATTTTCAATTTTAAATCTTGAAAATGTAATTATCTTCAACATTCAACTACAATTTGGAAGCTATGTGTGATAGTTTTTATTAATTACTAGTAAATTTCGTTCTGCAAATTTTCTAGATTTTTTGACAAGATAAAGTTTTGAGGATCGATTGCCATCCTGATGAACGCTAATTAAAATGTAATTGAACTAGATTATACAATTATCTCAAATCTCTTATAAAATCACTTAACATTATATTTTTGACGACAATTTAGAAGGTTAAAATCCTTCACTAAATAGGTATTAGATATTTTTACTTCCTCTTTAATCTGTGGTCAAATCTAGAAAAGTACATGACCAAATCTCGGGGTGTATTTAGTAAATAGTCCAAAGCCAAATCCACATCAAAATGTTGAACAATTTTAAAGGTAGTAATCATTTCAAAAATTGTAAACAAGATTTCGTTTTCATGGATATTTTTCATGGAATGATGGAATGAGGGAAGAAAATCAAAATAATATTTTATACACCTTTTTTACATCAGACTTGATTCACCCATATTCAGAAACTTAATAACCCGGGAGTATGTTTTTATTTTTATGTCAAATTGAAAATTAAATTTTTTATTCCAATTATACCGATATTGAAGTATAATGGGTTTATAGTATTATGTAACAGTATCAATCCCCCACATGTAACAGATCATAACATTTTTCCGATCCCCCCGCCCCCACACACAAAGGCTGTTACGTAATTTATGGATGGCCCCATAACTAGGAGATTAAAATTCAAGTTCAATGATTTCATTTTCACATATAGAACTCGTTTGACTGATAGAGAAAGGGTCAAATAGTTTTATCAAACCAGAATTATCTACTTCCCTAACCCACTTTATGAAGGTCAAGTCCAGCTTTCTGATTAGTATGCTAATTAATATGATAATATAATTCTGTCAAAAAAAAAAAAACACACGCGAAATTTGTGAGTTAATGTTCACACTTACGTTTCCTACTTGAAATGATAATGTGCCTTTCTAAGATGATGAAATAATAAAAACGATTGCACAGTGAAAAAAAAGAACAAATTAAGTTTTAATTATTAGTGTGGACAATATTAAAATATTGGATTGCAAATTTTAAAAAATTATTTTAATTTAATTTAACTATATCTCGGATAATATGTGGAAAACAGTAGCTTTTTATTGATTATACTAATTCCATTAAATAATAGCTTTAGGCAGAAAAAGTATTAGAAAGTAGTAAAAAATTGGAAAAGTGGGCTAGTTCGAAGCCTTAATTATTTTTCAAAAACTGTTCAATTCGACATGGAATGACCCTTAATTTTTAGTGCTACGTGCTGTGCTCAGACGAACTGCTCTCGAAGACCCTCCACACGGAAGAAAACAATGGCAAAAGCTAAGTGTAGTTTCTGCTAGTGCGCACCAGGGCAATTATGGCAGCACATGTCTTTATCACAGTTCACAGACAGGATGACTCCCAACACGTGCAGATGCACTGAACTTTAATTGAAGGGTGGCAGCACAGAACTAGAAATATAGTAATAAATATAGTAATACAGTAATTATAGTAGGGAAATATAGTAATTTTGAGGATCAAAAGTCAAGCTTTCAATTCAGAATCTTCCAAATTGAAGAAATTTCGAAAATTCTTTAAAAATCAAATAAACTTTTGTTAAAAATAGTGACAGTGGAAAAGGAGCTCAAACAGGGGAAATATAGTACTTTTTCATGAAAAAGGGGAAAATTAAACATTAATTTTTCACGTAGAAAAGAAGAAACAATCTTTTCACAAGAAAAGTTATATTTTTAAATAACGTTAAATAATTTTTGAATGATTTCTCATTTATGTTAAAAAATTGAATAAACTTATAAGTCGTTGGTCACCGTTATTAAATTAAAATTAATTATTTTATGTATTTCGCCCTTACCATAATAATTAATACTTTGAATGAAAATTCAAAACCACACTCTTCAATGCTCTCAAAATAACTTAAATTTAAAATATTTAAGTTTGAGTGCTTAAAATATTTAATTTGTATAGATTCAGTGAAAAAATATTTTAGCTTTAAAGTTTTATTCAAATCCTGAATGGTTTAGTTTGTAATCTGTCAAACATTTTAAAAAAAGTTTAGTGAGATTTAAAACTAAAATTTTACAACGCACAACACTTCCATACAGATTTAAAATTCATGTGACTCAGTGTTGAACGTTTGACTTTAAATTGGTTAAGATAGAACATTTAACTTTGCAGTATTCAATTTTTTGTCAAAAAGAAGTTTTTCGAAAATAGGGAAAGAAAGAGGAATTTAAAAAGGGGAAACGCGGGGGATGGGGGAAATACTGTGATTGCTTTGAAAGTATTTTTTTGAGACATCATTTTTTGATGCACAAATTTATTTTTCTAATAATATTTTAGATCAAATTTATTAAAAATTTGAACGTAGTAATAATTTTTTCAACCCTTTAGTACTGATATTTTTTAAAATTATTATTATTATTATTTAATGCAAATATATATATATATATATATATATATATATATATATTATATTGACTTATTTTTTTTTAGGATTTTTAGCACACAAAAAAATGTCTCATGCACTGATATTGCAAGCTTCAATTTTGATTTTCTCGGAAGAGAATAATTTTTTTGGATCAAGCATTTTTTATTCTCATTCAGCATGCCCATATCTCGATCTAAAGTTTCGCTTTTTATGAAAAATTGAAAATTAGATTTTTAATCGCTATCCAAAGCTACCCGGGTGTATGTTTTTATTTTCATGTCAAACTGAAAATTGAATTTTTTATCGCAATTCGCAGCCGAGCGAGCTCTAACCTTAGGTTAGTGTGACTTTCAGATTGTCAAATTCCACATAAATTTTCTCATACCTCGATGACTCTCTTGATCAAAACTTTTTCGGCTCAATTCGGAACCACTACAGCTCGAGAGTGGATTTTTGTTTTATCTTTAAATTGTGATTTCGAATTTACAGAATGGGCTTTCTCTCTTTTGAAAAATTCCAATTCTGCTGCTTATCTAGTTCTGTACTGCCACCCTTCAATCATCCTCCCCTTCCTCGAATAACACTATATCCAGTTACTGTTCACAATTTAAACTGATTAGCATGTACATTCTTAGCTTGGGGATTTGAGTCTTCAGTTACAAAATCAATGAAATGAACGAGGTTGAAAGCCTGACAATGTTTCTTGGATTTATTTCCATAGAAAGGGCAATTTCAATTTGTCAACGAATAAACATTTTTGATATCTTTTTCTCTTCGCACCAAAAATACAAAAAGTTTCCAAAACGATTTCCTATAAACCTCTTAAGCGGTCTAGACAGTCGATAAAAAACTACTATCACAACGACAGGCCGGCGAAACCCTCGTGTCTTTTGAGGACACGAAGCGAATCAACTATCGAAAGCAAGTCGAAAAATGTATTTATTATAATTTTTTCTGAATCATTGGGGAAATTGCTTTTAATAAGCCAAGGCAAAAAATTGTATATTTGTTTGGCTTTATAAAGAAAATAATATTTTTTTAAAGAATGTCTTTTCTGTTTGCAAGTAGTATTTTATTGCCCAGGTCACTTTAAAAGGTATAGAAAATGTTCTTGGAAATATATTTATTTTACTCTTAAAGCAAAAAATTTTTAATGTTTGAGACTAGACGTCTGAAATTTTAACCCAATGATAATTCTTCAAAAGATTCTGTACAATATTGTTTGGATGGTTTTTATATATATTTTTATCTTAATTTAGAAATATTTTACAGCTATTATTTTTTTATATACTTCTAGTTTTAATCAAAATATTCCAAATAGAGTCGTAGAGAATCATTCAAGGAATAAAATCTGCCTTTAATCATTAGGATTGGATGAAAATTTCAGCTTTTTTCTGCAGTGGAAGTAAGAATACAAAAATTCAAATAACTGTTGTTAATTAAACAATTTTACCAACAGCTGCTTGTTCTCAAACAAGCTTCAGTATCTTACAAAATAGTTACAATTAACAATGACTATATTTTTCTTGATATGATAATAAATCATTTTACATAAAAATTGCTCTATTTTGAAGTGTACTGTACATGTTGAACACTCTTAAGGATCATTGGCAATAAGTTGAGAATATTGGAAAAAATGTTGTATTGATTCCAACAAAAAAGGTTTGCAACCTTCTATGAAAAAAGTAACAAATTAACTGAGTAAGCTCCCAACCAGGTGGAGGCCCCTCGCATTGCAGGCTTTCATGATGCGTTACTGAAAATAACCTACATATGGCATAAAAGTTGGAGAACTGATAATTAAATTATTTTTCAAGCAATTTGCATGAACTGCAAATTATTACCAGTTATTATCACTGCCTTTTTACTGTAAATTTATCTTCGGTGACAATCTGGTCCGAGGACATTTGATCAACATTTGTAATTGTCTTTTCTATAAATAAAGTCCGGCAATCTTAATAATTTATAACTGCGATATTAACAAGAAATAAATATTTTCTGATCATACAAAAACCATGGAATTTGTAAACTATAGACGTCCCTGACTAGGAATGTATGTAATTTGTTTCAGAATCCATAAATCAATTGACGAAGGCCACTATTGTGTGCCGAAACGTTTTGGATCAATTATTAACTGGACTAGCAAAAATAGCGCGCTACGCGCGTTTATTAACCCTTTCTTATTTGGATGGTAACTTTAATTTAGTAATACAATTTTATCCCAGCAGGGATTGGATGCAAAGAAAAATATTAATACGTTAATTTGGGTTTTATAGGATCATAGGCAACGGCCATACCACGCTGGAAACACCAGTTCCCGTTAGATCACTGAAGTTAAGCAGTGTTGGGCGCGGTTAGTACTTGGATGGGTGACCGTCTGATACTACTGCGTTGCTGTTGGCGGTCGTGGGTGTGGTGAGCCCACACTTGTAGTTATTTACTACAAGAAACTATCCACCTAGAAACACTACCTGAATCGGGTAGTGTCACGCTTACCCCTAGAGGCTCGCCGAAAGGGAAATGGCTTAATGGTATAATAAGATGTTTTTCCTTAAAATACATTCTGGAATTCTGAGTCTTACTGATGTTTTCCATTTTCGAGACTGATCCATTTTGAAGAATTTTACAATTAAAAATTCGTCAACATGTTTATAATTTTTAATGTTTGTAGTTTAAAATCATAAAATTCAGAATTATTAAGGTTTTTTTTTTAATAGTTCAATTTTGAAGATTTACAATTATTGAAAACTCTTCATTTTTAATCATAATTTTAAATCTTCCTAGTCTAAGAAATTTTGAATGTAAAGCATAAAAATTGCATAGTTTTTAATTATACAACTTAGAACTTGCATAATTTTCAATTGGATATTTTCAAAATGATAAGCTCTTCAATTCTAAAGATGTATAAGTACAAATTCTTGAACTTGGGCGATTTTGAAGAAGGAAAGTCCAGTTTTCAATTCAGAATCTTCCAAATTGACGAAATTTCGAATGTGAAGCATACAAATTACAGAATTTTTTATTGTAAAACTTAAAACTTGCTTTGAAGAGTTACAATTGAAAATGCTAATATTTTGAAAATATAAAATTGCAAATTATTGAATTTTCAAACATTTATATTTTAAATGTACATATGTAATTTGAAACTTTTTTTTCAGTTCAATTTTGAAGATTTGAAAATAAACATTTTTTAATTTTAACGATTCGCAATTTAAAATTCTTCAATTTTGAAGATGTATAATGAAAAACTTTTCAATTTTAAAGATGTATAAATATAAAGTCTGGAATTTGGATGATTTTGAGGATCAAAAGTCAAGTTTTCAATACTAAATCTTCCAAATGGAAGAAATTTCTAATGTAACGCATCAAAAATACATTCTTTTTCATGGTAAAACTTAAAACTTGCAGCATTCTTAATTGTAAATTTAAAAAATTGAAAACTCTTTAATTTTACACATTCACAATTCAAAGTTCTACAACTTTGAAGAGTTACAATTATTGAAAATTCTTATGTTTGAAAAATATAGAATAAAAACTATTCAATTTTCAAAAATTTATATTTTTAATGTATGTAATTTGAAACATTTTTTGAAATAATTAAAATTTAAAGATTTAATGTTTTCAATTGAAAATCTTCCAAATTCAAGCAATTTTGAATTTAAAACATCCAAATTGCATGAAATGAACTATTCCACAACTATTCTACAAAGTTTTAAAACTCTACTAAAGGGTGCTCTAGTAAAATTATTAAGTTACTTTCCACTCCGGTAATGTTTAAGAAATTTTATTACTTAATAGAAATGTGGACAACCGTATTATATGTCCACTGTTTTTGGCAATGATTCTTAAGAAATGCACTCTAAATAACTAAAATTCATGTTTAAAATTGAGTGCAAATCAGAATTGATTTCAATTTTTCGTCTATATAGGATTTAAAAAAAATCAATTTTTCTCTCATTGACAGTATAGACTTCTCTCTAAATCTGAATCAGTGAAAAATCATTGATTGTCAATGAAATCTCACTGATTCAAATAGCTAGAATCCGGTCACTGACAACCAGTTAAAAGTTACTTATTCATTCAGTGAAAGTTTCACTTTTGAGAGTTAGCAGCCCTGCACCACGTCAATTTAGCAGTGATAATAAAATAAGACTTTACTAGATTCAATGAAATAATCATAGTAAAAACTTAAAACCCATAAATGTGATCGAATATTAAAAAATGTGAAAAGATTTGATGCTTCTAAATCACAAAAAACCTCACATATTTCTTTACTTTCAAGATTCGACTGTCATGTACACACCCGTCAAGTAAGCACTTTTTATACGAGTTAGAGTATATTTTCCGGCAGTAAATTCAGCACGCTTACAATCCGAAAATTCAAAACTTTATTTCTTAGAAAAATTATTTTTGCTATTTCAGTAAAAGAATAACAACAACGCTTTGCTTTAAAAATTGGAGGTTATGTCTGGCATGATTTACTCTGGTGTTACTGAATTGATTAGTGAAAAGTCCGGAATCACTGATTAATCAGTGAAATGTCCAACTACTATTTCAATCAGTGAATTTTTCACTGATTCATATTTAGGGAGTTCAGAGGCGTTTTATTTTGATTATTTATTTTGTTTGTTAATTTCGCATACTGAAAAATTCGAATGCATAAATTCGTAATGGTAGCTATAATTTATTCCTATTTTGTGATCACCCCGTATCGAGCAGTTGCAGTGAAATCCAATTCTTATAGCATGCAATAATTTTAGGGTTTTGTTCGAAATCCGGGGTCTTCATGAATAACTTTTCACCCCCAAGTAATTCTACCTCGAACCGTACAAATCAAAATCTCCATCGCCCCCTAATGCATTTTCCTCCCTAAAGGAACATCCGGCAAGGGTGCGTTAGCTAAAATATAAACTTTTGTGTATCTATACTTCCTTTTAAAAAATATTCCTGAAACTCCGTGTTAAAAACATAATAGGTATTTAGAATTTTCCCTCCCCAGTAGTTTGAGATGATTAGGGGAATAGTAGGGGACTAAATTTTTAAAAATAATATTAATGTAGGTACCATATTCCTAACTCTCTAAATCTGAATCAGTGAAAAGTCACTGATTGTCAATGAAATCTCACTGATTCAAATAGCTAGAATCCGGTCACTGACAACCAGTGAAAAGTTACTTAATCATTCAGTGAAAGTTTCACTTTTTAAAGTTGGCAGCACTGCACCACGTCAATTTAGCAGTCATGAAAAATAAGATTTTAGTAGATTCAATGAAGTAATCATAGTAAAAACTTAAAACCCATAAATGTGATCAAATATTAAAAAGTTTCGAAAGATTTGATGCTTCTAAATGACAAAAACCTCACATATTTCTTCACTTTCAAGATTTGACTGTCATGTACACACCCGTCAAGTAAGTACTTTTTATACGAGTTAGAGTATATTTTTCCGGCAGTTAATTTAGCACACTTACAGTCCGAAAATTCAAATATTTATTTCCTAAGAAAATTATTTTTGCCACAGAAGTAAAAGAATAACAACAACGCTTTACTTGAAAACCTAGAGGTTATGTCTCGCATGATTTACTCTGGTGTTACTGAAATGATTAGTGAAAAGTCCGGAATCACTTATTTAATCAGTGAAATGTCCAACTACTATTTCAATCAGTGAGTTCTTCACTGATTGATATTTAGAGAGAAGATTTCAAGTCGAAATATATTGCATTTTCAACAAAATAGTGGAATTTTCAACCAGAAAGATGAATTTTCAACAAGATTTGATTTTACTATAGCTAAAAAGTCGAATATTTTAGAATACAGTTGATTTTATACAAAAAAGATTAATTTTTAGCCAAATAGTTGAATTTTTTACCAAACAGTTGAAATTTTAACCTGCGAAGATGAATCTTTACACAAATAATACAATTTTCAAAGAAAAATAACTAAACTTCAACCAAAAACAGTGGCATTTTCAACCTCGTTTTCAACCAAATAGTTGAATTGTTAAGCCAAAAGACGAATCTTTTAGAAGACAGTTGAATTTTCAACCAAAAAAGATTACTTTCTACCAAAAAAGAATTTTTTAATCTTTTTATTTAAAAAGACGAATGTTCAACAAAACAACTGAATAGAAGAATTCTTAAACAGAAGATATTAATTCTGATTCAAAAATAAAATAGTAGACTTAAGAAATAGAAAGAATTAACTTTCAACCAAACAGCTTAATTTTCAACGAAAAAAGATGACTATTTAGCAAAATTGTTGAATTTTCAAAAAAATAATTAAATTTTCCGTCAAGTAGTAGAATTTTTAACAAAAATAGATTAATTCTGAACCAAAAATATAATATTAGACTTTTTAAATAAAAGAGAATTCACTTTCAACCAAAAAAGACGACTTTTCTACCAAAAGATGAACTTCAATCCAAAAGGACTAATTTTCTTCCAAAAGTTTCGACCAACAGAGATGAATTCTGAACCAAAAATATAATAGTAGACTTTTCAATTAAGAGGAATTAACTTGCAACCAAAAATAAGTGGATTTTCTTATTCAGTTCTATTAATTCAGTTATTCCGATTTAAGCGAAAAAATGAGAAAAAGGGGGATTTTCTTGAAAACAGGGAAGAAGAGGAATTCTTTAAGAAAGGGGAATGAAAGAAAATAGGGGATAGAGTGTGAAATCTGATAAAATTGAATTTCAAGTTACAGGCAGGGCTGCACGAACTATTTCTGTTGGATTACTAGGCATGACGCAAACTGACGCAACTAACGCGGTGAGAGTGCGGCCCTCCTGTCGTTTGTCACGCTTGACTGAACATATCCTGCCCTCTCGGACCAGTGGCTCCTCTCATCAAGAAACCGCGAGCGGCATCAGTTCTGGGCACGCATAAATTCAGTTTAAGCCAAGTTCCAGTGCATAAGTATAAAAGGAACATTAATTTTTGAACGAAATATTAACTTTAAAATATTAAATGAAAATTATCTTCGCTATTTTAACGGAGATGGTTGGTAACACTGAACAAAATTCCAAAACCTCATTTTTTGGAAGAGCGAGACGATAATTATTGCAAAAATAGAAATAAATCCGAAAATATCCCGGTTTTCAAACAAATTCCCGACTATTTTCCGGTGTTTGAAATTCCAGGCTAATTCCCGGTTTCCCGGTAAGTGGCCACCCTGAAGTAGAAATAAATCTTTACTAAATTTGATATCAGACGCAAAAGAAAGGAAGCACACAGTATTCAAAAGAAACTGATAATACTGCAACTAACGACTTTTCTAACAGTTTATAATACAAAGAATAATTAGTCTGCCTTTTCAGATTGGAAATAATAAATTATGTTTCAAATTATGGGTGGATCATGATAAATTGTAAAGAAAAAGTAGTATTGAGAAAGTCTGATGTAAGAGTTCTTATCAAAAGCTAGTTTCATACAGTTTCATATTGGATAAAAATCTTAACGAGCACTTATATACGTGCATGATGTGCATAAATATGAAATTAAATCAAAGAGCATGCACCTGTGTAACACTCAGAGCCAGTTCAGCGTGTCTGAGCAGGTCCGAGCGTGTCTGAACCCGAAAGAAAAAACCGAAAGAACCTTTCCTATGCTACAATACGATTCGTATCTCCGACGCCTCCCACATGACCGGCTTTAGTAACCACATGGGCCCTTCACAATCTATCAATTTTTTCTACACCAAACATTAATTTAAATTATTGGAAATTCAAAGATATGATAACCTTCGAAAAATGTCGACTGAATGCAGCGGTGAATGCGCATCGCTTTAAATCGGAACATTACAAGAATGCAGATTCACGTGAATTGCGATCGGTCGGTTTTTGTCACAATTTAATACACGCTGTTTTAAAGTCGATTTCATAAACTCGTGTTTTTTTTAATAGTGTATAAATTCTAGGCAACGCGATTGATTTTCTAGGAAGACTCAACTCTGGGCAATTAGACGAAAAAGAAACCGCAGAAACATACTGTAGTAGGTGAGCGGCTCCTATTGTGGCGCAGCACCTAATGTGGCGCATTCGTATTTAAAGAAATTTAAATATTCTGATGATTCGGATAATTGAATCTATTTATGTGTTTGAGTGATGGCCGAAGAAAAAATTAAACCATTGAAAGTAATGGTTTAAATATTTATTGTCAAATCAGGCGAAAAAATGACATTTGCTAGAATAGAACAAATTGGCGGTAGTAATTTTTTCCCTTATTATCATTCGTAAGGCGACGTACTAATGAAATCCTAAAACTTTCCGGTCTGCAACTGTTGTGGAATTTTTGTTGTGAACAAAAAATGATACATTTTTTTAAGACAATTAAGACGCTTGGGTGGATTGTTGCTTTCAGTGAAGAAATACAGAAAAAGCGTATAGAATGATCTGTAAAGAATAAAATATGCTTCAAGATGAGCCGTTATCGAATACCATGTGATTAATTGTTTGAAAGTTATACAGGACCCCGCACCAAATGTACAGAAAAAAGCCTTATGATAAAAAATTCTAAAAAAAAATTTTCTGGTATTTTCGAACCTGCAAACTAAAAATTCGAAAGAAAAATTTCAGGAAGATGGACAGTTTTTAGACAAACACTTGTCCAAAGTTTCGATTTTTACATGTATTTTAATGGAAAAATGCTTATTTTAGCAAAATGTTTTTTTTTCCTCAAAAACGCTATGATAGATTTGACTAAAACTTTTATATTTTGACGATCAGGCGTACCGAATCAAAATATTCATACCCACGAACTACAAAGAATAACGATTCTTTGGGTATACAGCATGTTTTTGGGGGTGTTTTTGTACCCTAAACCTCCAAGTAACATATGTAAATCATCATTTCTTAGTAACTGAAATCAATAGAGATTTTTATTCAACTGCTACTGTATGAAACGACTTTCCAATAAGTGGAGTAAGCGTACATAGCAAGAATATGTTTTGACCTAAATTTAGGGGATGTTTTACCATCCCTTAAACAATGAGTCTGAAGTTCCTAACGCATTAATCAATAACGAAAAATAACTTTATTTTTAAATGAATGAAAGCTGCTATTTTATGACAGAAAATAGTCTCGTACAACCCTAAAAACTTCTTAAAGCACTTTCAACCCCTCATCAGATATAAAACTCACCCAAGCTACCCCTAAATATTTTTAAAATTCAACAAAACCAACCTAATTCAAAAATCCGCCCAGTTTTTGCTGATAATAATTTCAATTGATGCCAAAGGGGTACACATAAAGTCTCAACCCTTCAGCACATGTAGAACTCACCCCAGCCACCCCCGAATATTTTAAAAGTTCAATAAAATCACACTAATTCAAAAATACGCCAGGTTTTTCTGATAATGTTTTCAGTTGATGCCAAAGGGACAAAAAAGTGTCCCAATCCCTCAGCACATATATAACTCACCCCAGCAACCCCTAAATATTTTTAAAAATCAATACAATCACCCTAATTTCAAAGTACACCAGGATTTTTCTGAAAATGTTTTCAGTTGATGCCAAATGGGCAAAAAAATGTTTCAAAACTTCAAGATTAAGGCAGAAAATAACCAAAGATAATAATTCAAACCGTACTTTTCCAAACACGTTAAAATTGATAACAAAAAACATAAGTCAAGTGCACTTATATCAAAGCGATATTAACGGTAGTAATAATTGAAACATAAATACACTCATAATATGTAAGAAAATAAATAATAGTAACTCGTACCAACCTGTACAAACCTGCTTTAACTGGCTTCAACCTATACGATTAAGTTGTAAGACTATTTTTACACGAAAAAGTTTTAATATTGTTCTAACCTTTACCAATAACTTATAAAAATATTTTTACACGTTAAATTAAAATATTCATAAACTCAGACTTGTACCAACATGAGATTTCCTGTTGTAACTTGTACGAAACTGTACCAATAAGTTGCAACAGAACTTTTATTTGGGAAATTCAAATATTCATAAACACGAACTTGCACCAACCTCTGCAAACATATTGTATTAGGGTAATTGTTGCATTAGAGTGATTTTATTGAATTTTTAAAATATTCGGGGGTGGCTGGGGTGAGTTCTACATGTGCTAAAGGGTTGAGACTTTATGTGTACCCCTTTGGCATCAATTGAAATTTTTATCAGCAAAAACTGGGCGGATTTTTGAATTAGGTTGGTTTTGTTGAATTTTAAAAATATTTAGGGGTAGCTTGGGTGAGTTTTATATCTGATGAGGGGTTGAAAGTGCTTTAAGAAGTTTTTAACGTTGTACGCGACTATTTTCTGTCATAAAATAGCAGCTTTCATGCATTTAAAAATAAAATTATTTTTCGTTATTGATTAATGCGTTAGGAACTTCAAACACAAAAAATTCGTATTTTGCGATTTCAGAAAAAAGTAACATTTTCTTGATTATTTCGAAAACTAATAAAGTTATCACATTTATTTATGGGACTAAAAATATGCGCAATAAAATTTCCTATTGGAACATGTTATTAAAAAATTAAAATTTGACCTGAAAAAAATATGACCCAGGGGCCAACTAAAACGACGGCGTTTCGGGCGTATCCCCTTTTGATCGCCAGCGGTTCAATTATGAGCTAAACACTGCGTTCCTCGTTTTTGGACAATTTCTATCATTATTTAGCACTGTTGAGGAATATTGTTTATGAAAACTGTTTAAACGATATTTTATACAACGAAACTATTGCAGATAGGAAATTGCTGTAAAAATCATTTACATCAACTTGAGTACATGGTTGTACTAATGTACTTGATTCATTTTTTATTTTTCGGGCAAGTGTAAGTATGGAATAAGAAATTTATCGTTTATAACAATTTGATGTTAAAAATGGAAAAAAAGTTGAAAAAATCTGACCAAGATTTTTTGGTGAATACCTTAGGGCCTTATAGGCTATTCAGTGAATGCTAATTCATCATAAAATGTTTTCGACAAATATTATTGTCTTAAAAAACGTGTACTTCCATTCCTCCGTCAATTTTGGAATTTAAGTACCAAGAACATATTTTCTAATACTTTGGACCATTGACTTTAAGGACCTAATAAATCAAATTAGATCAAAATTGTTTTAAAAAAATGATAATTTATTACAACCTCGATTACAACTAAGGCGTAATAGAGAAAATGATATTGTTAATTAACAAATTCATTACATTAAAATTATTATTAGTCACGCAGGGGTTCGATAACGAGTTATTGTAAAGCCTATTTTATCCTTTAAAAATTATTTAATACATATTTTTCTATCTTTCTTCATTGAAGGGAAAAATACATACAAACGTCTTAAAGAAATGTATCATTTTTTATTTTTTGGTTAATAACAAAAATTTCACAACACTAGCAGGTCGGAGAGTTTTTCCAGTTTTTTTGCTGGACGTCTTTAGGAACGAAAAAAAATAGAAAATAAAAATAATAGAATGACCCGGAATGACCCTTCGACACGCGACACCTAAAAGCGGTAGACAAGAATCCATAAAAGATTCTTTTGACGAAAGACCATGAAATGAAAAATGAATAGAAGCTGCAAAAGCTTTCAAAGATTAGCGAAAATGATGGTAAATACAATTTCTTAAGTTTTAGAACTAAATAATGTAGGCATAGTAAAAAGTGAATAATAATTAATTATAATGTGATAAAGATACAGCTAAAGATAATGCGAATTAAATCATAACATTATAAAAACTGGCGTGTAATTTACAACAATCGGAATAATTTTGTTGTTATCATAAAAAAATGCAAATATTTCTCTAAAATTGAGTATACAAAATTGTCGATATTTTTACGTGATCTACATAGTATATATCAAACCTAATTAGAAGTGTATCAGAGTTTGAGAATTTAGAATTTTCAGGGAACTAATACTTAAAAAGATTATAAAGTTGAAGATTCCAAATTCACTGTTTAAAAGCATAAATTAGTAAAAAATGTCTTCAATAATTTATTATTATTATTGAATTTTTGGTGACAGTTTTGAGTCGAAAAATAGTTGAGAAAGGACACTGTCAACTTTTTAAACGTTACAGTTAAGGTAATTAAAAATTGGTTTTACCATATTTAAACTATGACATGTTACGAAATTCGGTGATGTATAAAAATAAACATTTATTTCTTACCTTACCGCGTAAGCTGCCACACGATAAAAGTGCCTAAGGTCCAAAATTAGGTCCTATTTAATGAAAAAAAATAGGCAGAAGTTAAGGTAATGTTACCTCAAACAAAAAATTTATAAAAGTATTTTTCAAATAAAAATAGGAAAATAAAATATTAGGGGAGGCCGGGGCGAGATGAGCATAGTTATCATTTTCAGTGAAATAGTTGAAACCTATATTAGTTTTTAAAAATGTAAGTGGTTCTATACATTATATGAACCTTCATGTATCAATTTCATAAAAGACGAAGTGTTTCAAAAATAGTAATTGCGATGAAAATATGAAAATTATAATTTGTGCACATGTCTCATCTCGCCCCATGCTCTGGGGCGAGACGAGACACGTATTGGGGCGAGATGAGACACCTCAACTAATTATTAGTTTTTGTTAATAGAAGATAATTTTTCCTTTTTTTCGTACACATAGAAGATTATTTGAAGTATTGTGAGAATGGAAATGAGTATCACGACAAAATATAATTGTTTTACACGATTGAGCAATATGATTATTCGTACCAATTCATGCTCTGTATAATGTTCAACAAATAATTTTGTAAGGTATGATTAAGTCTGATTATTTAGGTCTTAGGGGAAGGATTTTATAAATATTTGACAGTATAAATGCATTTAATGGTTAATTAATTCAAATTTTTCCTTTATATTATAACTTTTCTAATTTCAAGTTGAATTAACATTTATTTGAAATTTTTCATTTATAAAATATTTCTGAAATTTTTTAAATATAATTGTTAAACTGTTTATAGAATATACTGAAGAAACAGCTCAAAAAATAAAATGTATAAACAAACCCAATTGCAGGTGCTCTGACACTAGAATTTCTTTATACAACAGATTTTACAATAACTGTCATAGACTCTTCTAACCACAAATGTCAGTTTTTCTTTTGTAAGTTTTCACTATTGCAACTCTGTTTTGAATCTTTATATATTTTCGAAAATTCCACTCAAAACTACTTACATCTTGCAAACAAAAACTTTTCTGCCAGCTCCATAAAGAGGTTATGACAAACATGACAAGAGCGTCTCATCTCACCCCATGAACCCGGCTCATTCCGCCCCAAATCAAAATTATGATTAAAACTTCAATATTACCTGTTTTTATTAATTAATTCTGTATAAATGCGTTAGTACATTCAAGTTCGGTAAATAAACTTCACGACAAACTTTAGTTTAAAAATATTGTCTATTATTTTCAATCATTTCCTTTCGTTCTATGATATCGTAGAATAACAGGATTCAGGTTTTGAAATTTTAATCATTTTTATTTTTACTTTATCTACTCTATTTAATTTTTATCTTTTTCCGAGTAATTAGAAAATCATTATTACTATTATTTCCGAAAAGAACAGCAACAAAAATCACATATTTTGAGAGAAAATGCAGTGTCTCATTTGACCCCGTATGCTCATCTCGCCCCGGTCTCCCCTATTCTTTACCAACAAATGCCGCAAAAAAGGAGAAAAACAAACAAACAAACAAACAAAATTTCAATCCAGAAGCACAAGACACAAAAAAAACACTCCGAAAATGAAAAGTGAGAATTTTTCTTGTTATTTGTCAACAATATAAACTTTTCTGAAACTCCACACATAGTGTCAAACTAAAATTGAGAACGATCCTGTCTATCCTAATTTTGATAAAACGCCTCATCCTATAGAAAAAACTTACGAAAATAGAAGAGAATTAAAAGTAAAGTTGTATAAAAATGTAACATTTCTCGAAAAACAAAACATCCAATTCCATAACAAAGAATTCTCTGTAATAAGAACAATTAAAACCAAGATTGTTACATTTCACATTCCAGAAAAAAACCCCTATTGTGACCTCTTATATAAAAAAATCATCCTCTTTTTGTCTATCATAAGTTTTTTAAAGTCAGTTCCACGAATTGTATAGACAAAACTCACGATAATGAAAGGAACTTAAAAATGAAGTTGTTTAAAAATCTATCACTTCTCGAAAAAGAAAACATCCAATTCCATACAAACATACTGCACAGCCCAAAATGATCTCAAAATAGGGAAATAGTGTGATTTTTCAAGAAAATAGGGGAATAATATGAATTCTTTCCAATAAAATTAATGAAAGTACCATATTAAATTCAATATTAAACGATTTATGTAAATTTCTAATTTTAAACTAATCATCAAATTTTAAAACCAAAACAATTAAAAAAATTTTGAAACCCAAATATGTAGTAGAATTTTCAAGCCAAAAAGACGATTTTTTTAGCCGAGAGTTGAATTATCAACCACAAAAGATGAATTTCCAATCCAAAACAGATCAATTTTGAACGCAAAATATAAAAGTTGATATTTCAATCAAAAATGTTTTAAATTTTAAGTCAAAAACAATTAAATTGAATTGAAAGTGAATGTTTAACAATTACGGTAGTTCAACTCTCAATCAAGTAGTTAAATTTTCAACCAAAAAATATTAATTCTCAAAGAAAAATATAATAGTTGATATTTCAACAAGAAAAGATTTTAAATAAAAAACAGTTTAATTCAATGTAATACGACGAATTTTCAACAAAGTAGTTGAACCGTCAACCAAAACAGATTTAAAGAAATCTAAAACAGTTGAATACTTGCGTGATACTTTTTCCATTGTTCTTAACATGCAGAATGATACAATTAAAACAGTTGAATTTTCAGTTAGAAAAATTAATTTTTAACAACAAAAAATCGAATTTTCAACAAAGTTAAATATTTTTATCGGAGATGAATCTTTAACTAAACAGAATGTAATTTTTAACAAAGTAGTTTAATTTTTAACCAAATCGTTGAATTTTCAACAACAACAAAATGAATTATCAACAAAAAATATAATAGTTGCTATATCAAACAAAAACATTTTAATTTAAAATCAAGAACAGACCAAGAAAGATGAATTTCCAACCTAATAATATGACTTTCAAGCTAAAGAGACGAATTTTGAACAAAATAAGTTTTAACTAAATAGTTGAATATTTATGTCAAAAAGACGCATTTTTCTGAAGACAATTAAATTTTCATCAAAAAAGTTCATTTCCAACCAAGAAAGATCCCTACTGAAAAAGCCTACATAGTAAACTACATTTGAACCTATGTGGTAACCCATATGGGATCCTTTTTTGAATTCCTGTCTCAAATTACGATCTAGATAGGAATATAGCATGGGAATCTATATCGGTTCTTATCATGGGTTTTTATCAAGGTTCCTACATGGATGGGTTTGCAATTAATATTTAAGGAGTGCGCAGTAGTTTTCTATGAAAGCTACGGCTGCGCAGTATTTTTTTGGGTTTTTTAGGTTTGCCGACTTCCAAAACCCAAAACTTCCAAAACATATTTCATTTAAAAAAAGTTCTAATCCCATGTGGGATTTCATGTAGGAACAATGTATAGGTTTCCAGAACGGTATTCATATAAGAACCCATGTAGAAACCCACAAAATATTTCCCATCCTATCTGACATCGTAATTTGAGACAGAAATTCAAAAAAGGATCCCATATGGGTTACCACATAGGTTACTATGTAGGCTTTTTCAGTAGGGATTATTTTTAGTGGAAAAAGATGAATTTTCTACTAAAAAAGACGAAGGTTCAAGAGATGAATTCTGAACCAAGAATAGAATTTACATGAATAGAATAGACTTTTGAACCAAAAGAGAAGAATAACAGTAACACTATTTCAAAAATTTTCAAGCCAAAAAGTCGATTGTTTTATAAGACAGATGAATTTTCAACCCGTAAAGTTCATTTTCAACTAAGAAAGAGGAATTTAAAACAAAAAATATAATAGTTGATATTTCACAAAAAAGATGTAAATTTTAAATCAAAAACAGTTAAATTCAACCAAGAACGACGAATTTTCAACAAAAAATTATTTTTCACAAAAACACACGAATTTTCCAAAAAAAGAGTAGAGCTTTCAAGTTAAAAAAGTGAATTTTTTATCAAATAAAACAAAATTAACAAAAAAGTGTATTTTCTTTTCAACCAAGAAGGATGAATTTTCAAGTAAACCGTACAACCTTCAAGCTAAATAAGAGACGAATTTTCAACAAAATAATTAAATTTTCATCTAATTTGTTGAATTTTCTTATTGGCTTCTATTCAGTTCTCATTTAAGCGAAACCCCGAGAAAATGGGGTATAAGTTTCTTGAAACAGGGGAAAAAGAGAGGAATTCTTTAAAAAAGGGAAAAAGTGGGGAATAGAAAAGAGTGTGAAGCCTGTAATAAAGAATTCCCTGTAATAAAAACAATTAAAACTCTCTTAGAAATAAGAAAACATTTACAGGACAATGAGGACAGAAGGTAAAAATTGAGGTTGGTTACAAAAATGTTGAAACTTCCCATTTCAGAAAAAATCCCTGCTACATAAAAAACATCATCTTCTGTTTATCGATCATAAGGGCATAAGCTATTTAAATTCAGTTCCCCTGTTAGTCGCTAAAACGTAGAAAGTACGTACACCCCTGGTTCGTCAGCACGTGTGTTCTGTAGCACTTTCTGTAGTGACAGGCAACTAGAGTGCGCAGTGCCTACTGCGCACTTATTGGAGTCTCTGGACAAGCAAAGTTTCGATTCGCAGTTCGCACTTCCTTCGCTCGCCATAGTAAACAGCTGGCGTTCCAGTAGGTACGTCAGAGCAAGATGTCGAGTGAGGCAGTGTTAAGCTAGTTGCCCCGAGTTGGAGCAAGAGCTTCGTGAAATTAAGTTGGACTTCTGAAACAGGGGACAGTGCCTAAAAAACCCAGCGGTATTCTCAGAAACGGACACTCGCACTCTATTTTCCCCCGACAGTAATCGGGAAACCCTCGACGAAAGTGAACTTCTTTGTTCCGTCTACGCGCAGCATTGTGTGGCGCAGCATTGTTTGTTGTGATTCGACGAAACCCCCTTCGAGATCGAATCTAAAATCGACGATCACCTCGGACATCCCCAAGGATCTCAGGATAGCGTCATCGAGGAGAATCGTCGTAAAAAGTAGGAAAACTCGACGCTCCCGATGAGAAACGTTCCTAGTTTACAAGTTAGTGAAGCGCAGCGCAGTGCGCGAGTGCTTTGTTTTGTCGACCAGCTGATTCAAGCAAACAACTCCGTTCTCTTGACAGGTCGATCGCTAGGAAGCGACTCTCGGAAAAGTGATAATATATATTTTTTTTCCTTTGAGTAATAGAAAAAGTGACGGGGGACGAACGGGTTTGAGGTTAGGAGAGGGAATTTGGTACCTGAAACCCCGAATAACACAAGTGATAACAGTCTCAGTCTGAACGCTCCTTGTTTTGCACCAGGAATCACCTATTATTTATTTTTAATTGATATTTTCTCAAGTAATTTTGTATACAAGTGGAGTGCCTGATTTTTGTACTGCTCCCCAGACTGAGAGAAATACTACCTCGAAAAAACGAGTCTGATCCTTCATATATTATTATTTATTTTCCTAAGTCAAGGTACACTCCATTTAGTTCGGTAAAGCGAGAAATCAGACTCGCTCTAGTCACGATAAACCTTTGTCACAGTTATTGTCTCGCTTTTTGTATCTGTTTGGCTCGTGGAGAGTCCTGAAACGTTCCTAAGGTTTTATCTATCTTATGATCTCATACAGCTTTTCTTCGTTGATATTCCCACGATTAAAGGATTCAGAAATATTTGGAAAAGTTTGCAAAGTTCTGGATCTTTAGTTCTGAAGACAAAGGAGGATTGATTGGTGGAAATAAGTTGAGTTTCTACGTAATCTGAATGAAATTGAACAGAGACGTGAGTGAATCGAAAGGAGTTTTCTTCCAAGTTTTTAATGAGGAGGAGTCAGTCGAATCCGATTACTGATACATGAATCGTAGATTGTCTGGGGCCGTCCTCGCGAATTTTAGAGAACGTGGGGTACGGCCCCGAGTAAGCTGATTAAAGGAGTCGGAGATAACTCATGACAGTGGTTTCCCAAGAGAAGAGGTCGATCTAAATCTTTTTTACCTTTGATATAGACCAGCCTCAAGATGCTATACATATTCCACGTGGACACGGGCACCACCATCACCTTTGACATCAAACTTGCTCTGCAGAGGTAAGATTCATTTCATTTTAATTATTACATTAATTTTTAAATGTGAGCTTCTATCATTATCCTAACCGTTTCGTGGTTTATGTTTCTTTTATTTCCAACCTCGCTCTTTTCCCCTATTCACCGGTTTTAAAGAATTCCTATTTTTTCTCTGTTTTCAAGAAACCTACCCTTTTTCTCGTTTTTTTTTTCATTAAATGCTAACCTCGATGCGACTGAATTAACAGAAACCAATAAGAAACCAAATAATCTCTTTTGGCTTACAAATATTATTAATTTGTTGAAAATTGGAATATTTCGTTAAAACTTCAACTATTTTGTTAAAAAATCACCTTTTTTGGTCGAAAACTCAACTGTTCTTTTTAACATTCGTCTTTTTAGGTAGAAAGTTCGTCCTTTTGGATTGAAAATTCATCTTTTGGTAGAAAGGTGATCTCTTTAGATTGAAAGTTGATTCTTTTTAAATAAAAAGTCTACTATTATATTTTTGGTTCAGAATATATGCTTTTCTCCTGCTTTTTATGGACCCTAGAATTTTCGAGCTCTTCAATAATAAATTCAACACGCGTGAAGTTGGCTGCGAATTGGGATAAAAAGGTGTATTGATATCTTTTAGTTGAAAATTTAATTATTTTTTTAAAAAGTTATCTCTGATTGAAAATGTAACTATTTTGTTGAGAACTAACTTTTTTGTAGAAAATGCAACAATTTGGTTACAGTATTTTCTTTTTTGATTGAAAATTAAACTTTTTTATTGAAAATTCATCTTTTTTGGTTTGAACGTTCATTGTTGTAGGTTGAAAATTCAACTTTTTGTTAAAAAGTCGTCTCCTTAGCTTGATACTTCAACTATTTGGTTGTAAATGCATTTGTTTCGTTAAGAATGAACGTTTTTGTCCAAAATTCATCTTTTTGGATTTTAAAGTAAAATGTTTTCTAAAACAATCGACTTCTTAGTTTGACAACTCAACTCTTTGGTTGAATTTAAGGCTTTTTGGGCTGAAGATTCATCTCTTTTGGTAGAAAGTTCAACTTTTTTGGTTGATAATTACACTATTTCATCGAAAATGCAATATATTTTTATTTAAAATCTTAAGAATATTGTACATTAAAGTCTATTATTTGTTTCACCTAAAGGTCCTAAAGTGTACACTTTCTCGAAAATTGTGCACTGCATACAGTTTTTGGAGTTCCAAATATGCATTTTCATCAAATGTAAATAATATAATATATGTATTTGCTGCAGGGTTATATTAATTAAGAATCTAAAAATTGCAAAATTAAGATTCATAAGCATGTAACTCCCATTGAAAGTTCGAATTACATAAACGAATGAAGAAGAACGGGTTACATTTTGAAGTATTTTCAAGCTTTTGTGTAATGAGAGAGATAACTTCTACTGCAATTTGTCATTGCGTTTTTCAGAATTTAAAACCGAATATCAATTTCAAAATACTTCTTGAAAATGGTAATTCAGTTTTGAGCCATGAAGCTTTCAAATTAAAAAGTAGTTACATTTTGAATTGGAGTTTTAAAATTGAACCTATTTCAAGTTGAAGATAAAGTTTTAGAATAATAAGAAATAAGAAAATGTTTAATGAATTGCAGTGAAAAAATCTTTAACTGTTCGTCAAATTAAAACATGAGTCTAATGAGAACAGTTCTAAATTTATGTCTGGAAATTTGAATATTGCACTTACCTTTACCGTCGATCTTGGAAGTTGCAAAATAAATTACAGATTTCGATTTTGGAATAAGTTTACGTTTAAAAGTTGCGGAAAACCGAAAAATTCGAGAGAAAAAAAATAATTTGTAACTTAATCAAAGTTTGAAACCCTCGAGTTAGAAAATTTTTATTTGTCAGAAGTAGTTACATTAAACCGAATTTATATTTTAGATTTCATCAGATGTAAAATTTCAGTTTTATCGAACAGAAGTCAATTTAAATTAAAATATCCGAATAGTTGCGGCAGAGGAAAATTTATTAGAATCTTAGAGCCAAAATCTGCAGAATCGTTTATTTCACAAATTATTTTGGCACTTAACGAAATATTAAGCAAAACAGTACAAAAATCTCAAGGATTTAAACCATTTTCCACAATTTTGCAACAAAATGTTATAAACCTGTCTTCGTAGCTTTCATTATTAATACACAAATCCTTGAGAATTTCTATACTCTGCTATGATACGTTGTTGCGGACAATTTTGAATTCGTTTCAATGAAGTTTTGCATTCTGAATCTATAGCTATAGATTTCTTCTTCCTGAGCACATCTGTGATTTCTTGGCCCAGACGCCTTCCTCAGAGTACAGAGTTCACTCTGCAATCCTGTGAATGTAGGGCATGCAGTAAAATAGTGTATAGATGCAAAAGATATTATTAGCTGAGGTGTATACAGAATTTGATTCATCGAACAGAGGAAAGGCGAAAGGGGCTCATTCGAGATTGGCACTTACTCTACTCGAGTTCTTCCTGCTTTACATCGTTCTAGTCTACTTTCTATATATATGTTTTTTTTTTCTTCGAATTTTCTTCTACTTATTTTTTTTGCATACTTCAGCAATGTTTTTATTTCGTTATTATGTACTTCCGAGCGTAGGGTCGAGGCACCGATTACAATCTCTTCGAGTGCAACTTTAAGTAGTGGTTGACATCAAGTCTGATATGACTAGAGGTCTCGTCTATATGTAATATGTATAGTTAACTCGGTTAACTCGTGTCCTAGTTGCAGACTTAATTTGTGTAAACTGGATGGACATTTATCGCATTTTTTCCTGAACTGTTAACTCTGTCACTGAATCAAGTTTTGGTTAAGATGAGGTTCTTTCTTCCACTATTCTCGAAAATTTAGACTCAAGGTCATTTATATTCATTTGAATTAAATTGGCCGCGGACCTTATTTCAATTTAAATCAAGTGAAAATAAACTCGTGGGATTGAAGAGACTAGCTGTGTAGATAAATCGTGCAAAAGTATTGTTTGATATTCTGAACGTTTTTATTCGATTGTCTCATGACCTAAAATTATTACTCAAATATTGGTTCGCTTAGAAACAAAGTAATTTGGCGGCTAAAATTGTTCTAATGCAGGGTATCTATTAACCGGGAAATATCCGGGAATACAAATTCGAATCGGGAATCACATTTAAAGTTTTGGAAAATATGATATTTTTTATTAATCGCGATAAGAAGACAAATAAATTTGTATGTTTATCCTTTTCTTAAAAAGTTGTTGTCACGAGATTTCGCATATATTGTGATCGGAAAACCTGATTCGTTGCGACACGACCCTGCGTGAATATGACTTTTAGTGGCTGTTTTCAGTTTGTTTCTATTAATAAAGATTACGAATTTTCTGCGCCGTTAATTTGTATTGCAAATTAAAAATTACCAAACCAATTTTTTTATTTCATCATCAAATTTATTTCTAAGTGTTTCTAAACCTTATTGATAAAACTGAACATTTTAATTGTAAATGATTTTCTAATAATCTTTTAAATAGATAAGAAAAATGAAAATATGGACAAAAACTTAGAATGTCTTAATTTACGAAGTGTATGCACTCTCAGTACCGTCCACGAAAGAAGACCGATACCGACAATAATTTATTTTATTTTATAGGAGATAAATTTTGTGTGGGAAAACTGAATTATCTGAAAAGATATATTTATAAGGTTCGAAAAGATTTAAAAATAATTTAAATCTTGAGAAGATTTTAAAACCAAAATTTTCCATTTTGCAAGATTACGAAAGTTTACAAAAAATTCGAGTAAGTTTAAGAGATATTTGGAAGTTTTAAAATGATTCGAAAATAATTGCAAACTTTAAAAGAATTAAAAAAAATTTAAGAAAAATACGAATCATTTGAAAAGATGTTTAAAAGTTTATGCAAATTTTTTTTCAAATTTTAGAAAATGTTCGAATCAATTAAAAAAATGTTTAGGAGGCTTAGAAGTTTAGAACAGATATAAAAATAAGTTAAAAATTGAAAGTATGTTTTTAAAAATTAAAACAAAATGTATATTTTTGAAGATTTCAAACAAAAATTTCAAAGTGTTTTAAAAATTTTGAAAAGTCTGGAAGATTTTACTGTAATTTGTTATTGTGAAATATTTTTCGAAATTTTAGGAATACATAATTGGTGTCAGCTTAATAGACGTTCGAAAATTCTTTTCGGGGTAGAAATTTCAGCTTTTTGATTAAAAATACAATTGTTTGGTTGAAAATTAATCTGTTTAGGTTGTGGATTTAACTATTTCTTTGAAAATTCATCTCTTCTGGTTGAATTCAACTGTAATTTAAAAAAAAAAATTTTTAATTACTACATCTCTTTGTTTGAAAATTAACCTATTTTGTTGAAAATTCTTGAATTAATTTTTTAACTCAGAATATAACTTCCCTTTTTGGTTGTTAAAGTGTATCCTTTTTGGTTAAAAATTCGTTTTTGTTTGTTGAAAAATTTTTTTGGTAGCAAATTAATCTTCTTGGTAGAAAATTCAACTATTTGGTTGGAAAACAAATTTCTTGTTTAAAATTGGTCTTTTTCAAAATAAATTTAAAATTTGAAAAGATTTTAAGAAAATTTTAAACAAAATGTAGATTTTTAACATTGTTGAACAAAAATTTAGAAGCGTTTTCAGAATTTTGAAAGATTTTAAGAGAATAAAAACATTTTCTTAAGATTCATGGGAACGATTTCAAAGTATTTCGAATGTTCCTAAAATTTATACAAAGAATATATAAAATATGTTGAATTAAAATAAAATTTTAATACTAAGTGCTTTTTACATTAACTATATTATAAACACATTCAATTATAATTAAACTGTCATAATAAAAGGTTAAAAATATTTGTTTGTAGATACTCTTGAATGTTAAATGCGTCTTATTCGCGCTTCTAGTAAGAGGAGATTTGATGTCTACAATCGGGAAAAAACTAGAAAATAACCAGGAATTTGATGGGTGACAATTTTTAGACACCCTATAATGCTTATATGGATTTTTATTACTGTAATTTTTAAATTGTTCAGTTAGAATACTTGGATTTTGACATTTTAATGCTCTGAGAAAGTGTTTCAAAGCCCAGGAAAAAATGGTTTATAACCTGTAATTTTATTCTAAGGTTTCACTGACCGCAGTTACTCAGAATTCTCTATATTCATTTAAATTTAATTATACGCGAAACAGATTTGAATTTAAATGAAGTAGCAAAAATTAAATGTCCCGAGATTATAAAACCTGAACTAAGTCGTATAAAAACCTTCTGAGGTAATCTTGACTTTAAAGTCGTAAAATATATGTTTAAATATTTTTGTTACAGTTGTTTCTCATAAGCAAATGCCGAATGGAAAGTCGCATTGTTCAAATTTTTTGTTTCTTGAATCTTTTTACAACTGTTTTGTATTATTTTGAGTGCAGCATGTAACGCCTTATCCTTTAAATTTTAAAACAATGTAGATAGAAGGATGTTTATTAATATGCAGCATTAGAGCCAACAGTTCAAGGAGATAGAGTAATATGTAGGTATCGAATTATTGAATATTCACTTAACTTAATAATTTGAAGTATTATATAACATAGAAAAGTGAAAATCTATCAAACTCGAGTAGAAAACCATATTTTATTTTAAATTGAACTTTGCCGTTCTAACAGTTATATTTTGGAGACACTGCATTTTAAATCTATTATCTCCTCGATTATCTCATAATATTAATTTTTCTGCCTCGAGATTAACATTGTTTATTCATTTTCACTATAACAAATGTAAGCATTCCACTTATTTACATACAATGCAGAAGCGTTATTTTCGCACAAAAAGATACGTAATTTACTCGGAAACCTCAAACCTAAAAAATTCATTAACGCTGCTATTACTGGCGATTTTTTATTAGTAAATGTATGCTCTTTTCCTGATAAATATATGTCTTCATTTCTAAATAAAGCTACTTATTGTCATAAAAAATGGAAAAAAAACCTTTGGAAGGAAAACACTTTTTCAACTTATTCTTCTCTACTGTAAAGCGTAGGTGAAGCTTTTTAATATTTCTTTTTGCATATTTATCCGAGCCATCCGCTAATGCAAAACTTGAATTGATCATGCGGTGATTGCACGGCTGAACGTAGGTGTCTCAGATGATGTCATACTTTGACCACCCTAGAAGAAAAGTTGGCCAAGTTCTCAATACGTAATTGATGTTGTAATAAAAGGGCTAAGTTTACTTTGTTCAAATCATGGCCCGGCTCAAGGAATTAGTTAGGCAATTTAAAATCTGAATTGGGCCGATAGCTTTTCAAGCGGTCGTTGGCCCACTAGTCACGGTCATTGGGATTCGAGCCATTCGAGGTGCGACTTAGTGCACAATATTGCAATCAGAAATGAATCTTCACTCAATTATTTTTCGTAAGACTCTTGCGTGAAAGTTGTCAAGTTAGAAAACTTCATGCATCAGCGGAAATCTTGTCAGAAATTTATAGCTTCTTTCTTTAGTTGTTACTCCTGTAAAAAGTCTTCTGTAGAGATGAGTAGAAAAGCAAATTATTATGATAAAAATGGATTGTTTTGCAGCACGGATTTCAATTGAATAGAGAACATAAGGGTTCTCAGTAAAATTAGATTCATTTATGCAAAAATAAAGTAGTTGGGTGCATCAATATAGAGCATTTTAAATCAACGATGGCCTTTAACATTTTCTTAGGATATAGTGAGAGTCAGAGCGACTAGTTCAAATTGAGTTGCTCTTTGTGGACTTGAAATTCTAATCTGGCTGCTGTCCAAGTAAAAAGTTTTGCCTCGTGTATACCACTTTCGCAATTTGAAAACAATCCATTATCGTCATAGATCAATATACAGCCAGAAATGGTGCAAAATTTTGAATGTTGAATTCAATTCAGCAGGGTTCTATGGTCCTTATTTCAAAAATAATTTTGGATCATTCTTCTTTCGGGCCGTTCAAAAACTAAGTCACGCTATTTTGAACACTTTTTCCACCCCTCCCCTTCTTCTGCACAGATCATCACACGAAGCTTGAAGTAGGAGAACTGTGAGGCTAGTCTCTTATGCGAAAAAAGTACTCTATTTTTTCTAAAAACATTCACAATGTCTCATATTCTTGACATAGGACATCTTGCCTTTTTTAAATAGAGAGATGCAGTTTCGACAGTGATTAATATCGCTTTATATACTGCACCTCGTGAGAAGCAGGTCGCACGTCGCACCTTCTGTAAGACCTCGTTCCTGCTCCTCTTTCTCTCTCTTTCTCTTGCAATTAGATTCTCTCCTATCTCGATCCAGGGGTCTTTAAACGAGGCGTAGTACACATCTTGTCGATTCATTAAAGAAAAACGATCAAAGTGAGAGCGCAGCAAGGATCCTCTATAGTGTATGTAATCGTTTCTAAGTCTAAAGTCTTAAATCGTGTTACTTTCTGTGTTTCAGTGTGGCCGAGTTGAAGGAGTCTATCGAGAGAGAATGTGGCGTTGTATCCAAGGACCAGGTTCTACTGATGAGTGGTGGCGAATCCTTGGAGTCCAATGCTCGAGTTTGTTCTTATTCTGCCGGAACAGACACAAATCCGATCTACCTTTTTAGCAAAGCTGCTATAGACAGCAATTATCCGCCTACGCCTAGCATAGATTATGGCTGTGGTAAGTTTGAAAAAAATATGATAGCAATCTTCAAAATCCTTCTGTATAATCCTTTTAGCACCTGTGATCGACGCTATCTGAACACGTGAACGTAAATCATCTATTCAGAATAAATAATTCTCTATCAGCGAAGTAAATTTTTCGATTTTTAAGGTTCTCAAATCCTGGAGTTGAAATTATACAGTGCCAGGGATCACAGTCTGTCCCCTTTTTTTACATAATCCCTATTTCCTCCCTTAAATTTAAAAAATCCCCGTTTCTTTATCTAGAATTGAGCTACAGAACCGCTTTGATCCCTGCAATACTGAATGCTATCAACTCTATATTGTGTAATTCAAAACTTTTAAAGACTAAACATATACAGCTTGAAATATTTCGGATTGTCAAGATTTGAAGGGTTCGAATCTTAATTTAATCAGTTTTGAAAACTGGCTAGAAATTAAACTTTAAAAAAAGTTAACTTTACAGTAAACTTTAAAGAATAAATTAAAAACATTTACGTGACCGAGAGACGCATTTTTTAAAAGGGAGCTGAACGGGCTTTGAATAATTTTGGCATCTGTGATTGACGACATCTATACAAATGACTATTCTACCTTTATTCAGAATACCACAAATCAAATTATCCACACATGATTTCCAGTTTTTAACCTGTTCGGATCAGTTTTTTTCAGTTGAGTTCCTTAATTATGATTAAATCTTGGAGATAATCACCGCATGATGAAAATGCAAAGAAGGCTTATTCATCTGACGGATAAGGTATTTTTTCTCGGCCGTGTGGATTATATAGCTTGTAAATTACATCAGCTGCGAGACAAACCGACGCCGGCCTTCTTTGTTTATCTCGACTACTTAATAATCAAAGATTGCAAACTAGAATCGCAGACACAATGAGACTTTGATCCGTGACATACTCGTGATCGACCGCTCGACCTAATTTCCTGTCAAACGTGGAAAAATAATTGGCGAAGGTGGGCTGTTCAATCAGCACAAAATCTTCTAACACTTGTTTGCTACTATCACGCCATTGTTTCTCGTTGGAGGCACGGACCTAGTTGTTGGGTGCTTCAACTTGTAATGCACTCCGGCCTATTTACTCCTCGTTCGCTCGCTACAATGCTGCAAAAAAATTTTTATCACTAAGTGATATAAATTAAGGTTTACCAACCCGTTTCATGTTTTTCATTTCCGTTTGTAAAATTACAGTAATGTAGAGTTTCTTATTCTTCAATATTGTGGCGCATCAACTTGACATTATTTTCATTTTACCCAATTTCTATTTTTCCGAATTGTCATTTCATCTCATTTTTCTTTGCTTCATTTTTCAATATATTTTTGTCGGAAATCAGAGTTCTTTCTTTTATAAAAATTCTCAAATGAAAAATAATGTTCTTACAGTAAAACAGAAGTAAAAATCGTTTTCTATTCTTAGAGTTGATTTAAGAGTAAAGTTCAGTATGTATGTGTACGATGTATGCACTCCAGACATAGTAAATCAATAGTAAAATACTTTACGTTATGTCAGGAATTAGTATTTCATATAAAAATTGTACATTATTTTTATAGGGGAGATATTTGGTTCAGAAGAATTTTCTGGGTTTTATTTTAAACATGATTTAATTAAAATACTTTTAATTAGCGCACTATTGACACTGTTTGATACTTGTTGTTTTTAAATATATTTTCAAACTTCTTCGCTGTATTGGCTAAAATAACATATATAGGCCATCTAAAAAGTCAAGAGTTTAAAAGAATTCAAGAGATTTCTAAAACTGATTTCAGGAATTTGAAGATTATATAGGGCTTCAAAGTTTTTAGAGCATTTTAAAAGATTCAAAGATATTTCGAATACTTCAGGGGATATTAAGAAATTTCAAGAAGGTTCATCTGATTTCAGAAGATTTCAGGATTTCAAAATAAATTATAATGTTTCAAGAGATTTCTACAAATTGCAAGTGATTTTGAAGATTTCAAGGGATTTAAACAAATTGACGAGTTTTCCAGAAATTTTTAGAAGATCTCAACAGATTTCAGGAGTTCTTAAAGGATTTCAAAACTTTCACGGTATTTTAAAATATTCAAAAGGATTTCACGCGATTTTATGGGAGATGTATATTGTATATCTATTTTGCTACGCTTTGTACATAGTTTCTTCGTCATATTGACATGTACAAACAAGAATCTCATTTTTCCAGCTGACAACTCACTTCTCTATTTTTCAAGTCTTCGTAGATAAAAAATATCACTCGTCTTGAAAATAGAAAATATCTCCCTTGTAATTTGTTTTCTTCTCAATATTTTCCCCTAACAATCTCCTTGATATTCACAAGCTTCTCGTAGGTCACGTGATTGTAAGTAGTTGCGCTACCACGGCAACTATATTTTGCATCGTTGAATGTGCGTGTAGCGATCATATACACCAGATAACACGGTGTGGTTGGCCTTTCTATGAAAAAGTCCTCGAATAAACCTGAAATAGCTTTAGAAAATTTTTCCACTAGGACTCTATTTATTTTTTTCTAGCTGTGATTTGTATTATCCTACATTATTTACTTAGTAAAAATAGAGTTATATCAGTGAAGAAAGTTTCCCTCGAATTCTAGAAATTTTTTTCCTTTCCTTCAGAAACGAGTAACGAGGCAGCCAGAAAAGCAAATAACCCGTTAACGAGATATTTATATTCTATCAAATTGAATCTCAATTCTCGTTAGACTTTTTATAAATTATAACTCTCCGTAGTGGGTTGGTCATTAAAAAAATCTATTCTGCCTCTAAGGTTATAAAATAGATTCAGAGTGGTTCCTTAAGGGCCGTCCATAAATTACGTCACACTAATTTGAACACTTTCCACCCCCTTCGTCACAGATCATCACACATCTTGACCCCCCCCCCCCCGGGTGGCGCCGCTAACACGAGCACCCCCCCCCCCCCTTAAGTCAAATTTTTTGCTTAGATTTCATTTGATAAACGCCTAAAATAAAACACAAAACATATTATATTCTTTTAAACAATATTAATGTATAGGTACCATATTGAATTGAAACAGAAAACGTTTAAGATTTCAAGTCGAAATATATTGCATTTTCAACAAAATAGTTGAATTTTCAACAAATAAACAAATTAATTCGAGAACAAACAGGTGCATTCACAACCAAATAGTTGAACTTTCAAGCAAATGTGACAAATTTTAACAAAGTAGTTCAACTTTCAAACATCAATGACGAGTTTTCAAACCCATTAGAATTAACTTCAAACACCAACAGTTGCATTTTTAACCAATTAGTCGAATCTTCAAGCCAAAGCCACGAATTTTTCAGAAGACACTTGAATTTTCAAACGAGCATTTTTCTACCAAAAAAGATGAATTCTCAATCTAAAAAATATGAATTCTCAACCTAAAAAATATGAATTTTCAATACAAAAGGATGAATTTTCAACAAAGCAGTTTAATTTTCCAACAAAAAATATGACCACGTATAGTTGAATTTTCAAGCCAAACCGTCGATTTTTTTTATGTGACAGCCGAATTTTCAATCCATAAGGACAAATATTCAACAGTCAAATGTTTGACAAAATAATTAAATTTTCTGCCTAATAGTTCAATTTTAAACAAAGTAATTAAATTTTCAACAAAATAGTTGAATTTTAACTGAAGCGATGAATCTTCTAACAAAAAAATTAATTTTTGACAAAGAAGTTCAGCTTTCAACCAAGTAGTTAAATTTTCAATAAAAGAATGCTAATTCTCTACGAAAAATATAATAGTTGATATTTCAACTAGAAAACTATTTTAATTGTAAATCAAAAACAGTCGAATGTAATTAAAAAGATGAATTCTCAACGAAAAATGTAACGTCGATATTTCAACCAAAAATTTTTTTAAAATAAAAAGCAACATAACTAATAAAATCAATTAAATTCATCCAAAGAAGACGAATTTTCAACAAAATACATAGTTGAATCTTCAATCGTAACAGATTAATTTTTAACAACACGGTTGCATTTTTAACCAAAAAAGATCAAATGTCTACCAAATTCTCTAGAAAACAGTTGAATTTTCAATCTAAAAATATGAATTTTTAACCAAAAGTTAATTTATCATAAATAGTTGAATTTTCTACAAAAATAATTCACAATTCAACCAAAAATTTGAATTTATAAGCCAAAAAGATGAATTTTCGATAAAACAGTTGAATTTACAACCCAAAAATATGCATTTTCAACAAAAAAGTGAATTTTCTACCAAAAGTTAATTTTCAACCAAATAGTTGAATATTCAACCCAAAAAGACGAATTTTTAAGCCAAAATATGAATTTTCAACCGAATAGTCGAATTTTAAACTAAAAGCAATCAATTTGCTGCCCAAAATGGATTGGTTAATTTTTAATTAATGAACATTAATTTTCAACAAAATACGTTCAATCTTCTTCAATCTTCAACTGAATAAGTAGAGGCCAAAAGCGATGGATTCCGAACCAAAAATATTTATGTAATAGTAGACATTGCAATTAAACAGAATTAACTTTTAACGAAACCTAGTTGGATTTTATTATTGGGTTCGATTAATTATTTAGTTTACGTAGGCGTTCAGGTGAAAAGAGTCCTTATGGTCGGTTCTAGTTTATGAGATACTCGCGTTTTTCTAAATCGAGGTCAAAATTATTATTTTAGGGTTTGATTGTTCAGATGCCTTTTCTCGAAAAACGGGTCTTTCGAAGTTCCAACTTCAGAAATGCCCCGGCGATAAATGCCTGGAATTTTTCGGGCTATATGGCTCTACACGTAACTCCATACTACCCCTGGCAGTGTGACGTAGTTTTTGAATTGCCCCTTATATACTTTTGTGGTAAACTCGGAATTTCTTTCTGCCTGTATTTAAAATTAAATTTGTGAAACAAGCGTTCAAATGAATAATTTAAATAATCCTCTGAAGGAAGAATTATTCAAGATTGAAGTAACTAATCGATGCACTGGAGATTTAATGAAAAAGGGAAGCTATAACTTATTGAAGGGGTCGAGTTCGTGCAATATGTTGGCTCACATAGAATATAGAACATATTACCCTCCTGGTAACACGACTCATGAAAGGCAATATTGTATCCTCGAGTCTCCCGTCACTTTTATTCTCCGCTTTTGCAACTGACCGTGCGATTTTCCATACGTACTTACAAATAATAATGCTCAGAGAGCGTGCAATTATTGTGCGAACGAGGACGATAGTTGTCGTTATTGCTTTGTGTTGGAAGTGTATTTTACCATTTTCTTCACTGTGCAAAAGTGATAGTGCCCGGAGTTGATGTTTCGTTTCGACACCGCCTTTCAGTTTAATCTATTCGTCCTAACAGCTGCGTAGATTCACGTATGATTAATATGTAAATTGATTTCAAATCATCATGAGACCATTTCATGAAATTGCTACGCATTTCTTTTTTTTTTAGTACCAGATAACAAATCTAGAGAAAAATATGTTTTTCTATTGTTTTTCCTCAATTTTGTTGTCGATTTGCTTCAGTGAAAGCAGTCAATAAGGCAGTCAATAAACCTTATATATTATCCCACTTTTATCTTGTTTATTAATAATTTTTTCACCTTTCAGTTTACTGCTGTTTAATCTAATACTTGATTATTTTAAAAAAATTCGATGGATTGTTAATAAAAATCCACATATTTTTATCTTTTACTTTCAGAAACATTTTTGTCGTGCAACAATAATTTTTCATTAAAAATCAAAAGTTCTGTGAACTTTCCACTTTATCAGATATTTCATGTTTTGATACTTTAGATTAAAACTATGTAACTTTGGATGCTTCCAACTAATTCTCAATTTTCAATTTTTCAAAATAAAATTGTAGACATGATCATGATTATATTTACAAGTTTTTCTTACAATTCTTATCACTTAGAATAGTTAATGTTGTAACATACCAGTTTGTAAATTTCCACTTTCGTAATTTTAAATATTTATATTTTGTATGGCATCTAATTTTTGCAAACCATAATTTTTAATGTTTCAAATCAGAAATTGTTCCCTTTTTCGGGCGTAAAATTTAAAAAGATTTTAATTTGACGCATTTAAAATTTGTAATTGTTCAATATCAAATACTGACGAATTGAAATTTAATTTTCGAAGAATAAATTTCAAATTTTGTAGGCTTCAGGGATAAAGGTTTGAAATTTTGTTATATTGTAATGCTCGAATGTTCAGTGTTGACTGCTTTAAACCTGAAATTGTTCAATTCAGTGTGCTTTTAATTAGAAATTGTTTAATATTTAATGCTCTAAGTTTAAGATAAGATTTGATCAATTTTAAAAACTTGCAAGTTTTAATTGATTTTTTTAGGGTTTGGAAATTTTCTATTTTTTTTTCATTTTGAATGCTTAATATTCGATATCGTTGAATATTGATCATTTTTATTTAATTATTGCTTCGTTTTCACGCGTCCATATTGTAATTGTTTAACTTTGAAGGGATTCAGTATGAAATTGTACAATTACGAATATTCACTTTAAAGGTGGATTTGTTCAATTATTATTTATTTTTTGGATTTGCAATTTATAAATTATCTTTCTGCGCTTAACTGCGCTTACAATTTGAGGTCGCTCATTTTTTTACGTTTCGAATTCGCTTGTTTCCGCGTGGACACAAGCTTCTCGTCGATCATTAAAGTTAAGCAGCGCTTGGCTCGGCTATGCTCGGATTGGGACCGTTGTACTAGATGGGATGGATTATCAGCTTTTAATTTTTAATTAGTTTTCTCAAAAATTCAAGTCATTTCTTTAATATATACTGAATTAATAGATGTAACCAATATGTAAATTCTTTTCTAAATTATAAATTTTAAGTGTTTAAAATATAAACATTTTTAATATCGAACGCTTTTGAATTAAAATTGTTTAAAATTTAAAAGTATCTTTTGTACATTAATTAGATGTTGTCTATCAGTCGAACTTGGTGCAATAATTTCGCAAAATTTCAATAAAGATTGTACTCGTCACAAATTTAAAAAAAATCAAAAAATAATATTTGTATAAATATTGATAAAATTGATTAAAATATGATTAATAATGATTTTTTTTTTAAATATTTGTATTTACACATTTTTAAAATTCTGCGACTTTTCAGCACCAAGTTTGACCCTTGGACAGAATCTACGGACAACATTCTACAAATATTTAAACCATGTAGTAAAATGCTGTGGAGACTAAACTTTAAAGTTTAAAATGAGCCCAAGAACTTTAAAAAATGTTTATTATTGCCAGAGTTATTCCAATTTTAAAAAAATGAAATAAAATTGAAGTTTTTTGCAATATCTTTTTATAAAATTAACATTTTGCCTTTAACTTCGGCTATTAGGTACATCATTTTATTAACATTCGCGGTATTACGAGAAATAAAATTTCATGTTAATATTATAAAAATTAGGGGACTTTAGCTACAGCTAAAAAAAATACGCATGTAGATAATTTCCGACGGTAGTGTACAGGAGTTTTTCTGGAAATTGTTTTGCGAATGCTTTGACATTGATTTGAGTTCAAATTTCGAACCGAATTTTTTTTGAAGTTGTCCTACAAATTTTTCAAATTCGTACAATTTGTAAACTTTCGTTTAAAAGCTTCCGATATTAAACGTTTTCAGTACAAAATTGTTCATTTCCAAATTTCAGTTTTAATATTTTAGTCTTTTTGGAAGACTTTTGATTTAAAATTGTCCAATATTATTGTCAGAGATGTCTGAAGATTCTGTATCCTACAGTTAAAAGGTTTTTTAAAAACAAAATCTGATATATATATAATTTTATTATAACCATAGCGATTTTTCTTCAGTTGAATTCTTTATTCATCAAGTTGATTTTAATACTTGGACGCAACATGATTTAGCGAATTAGCAGTGACGTCAGGTGGCACGTGGTCAATTCTCTGAATGCATAGGTGACACGAGTTGCTACTGTATTAAAAGTTTATCTTCAAGCCGTGGCAAAAAGTGCAACACGATATTAATTACTTAATAACGTGCTACTGCGCACATATGTGTGTGTGTGTGTGTGTACTCTCTCTGTGTGCATGGTCATCATAGTCGGAAGTTGAGATAAGAGGCGGATCGTCCTTTGAAGATAGATCAGACTAGCAATTTATCATTTCTCACTTCAAAAACGGCACATATGCCCGAGTTTTCAGACGATTGGTTATAATAGGCATTCATGGACTGATGCACATTTATCAAGATTTAAAAGTACTATACAACCCAGTTTTGCCTCCAAAGCGATAATCAGCTTTGGACTTGCTTTCTTATTGCTCTTTATAGTCTTCATATTATGTGAAAGATGCAGACTTCACACTTTTTCCCCCTTTTTAAAAGAATTCAACTATTTTGTCGAAAAGGTAACTTTTTTGGTAAAAAATCGTATTTTTTATTGAAAATTCATCTTTTGACCCGAAGATAATCTTTCTTGGTTGAAAGTTAATTCTTTCTAATTGAAAAGTCTACCATTACATATTTCATTAAGAATTTTATTTATTGAAAATTCAACTATTTCGTTAAAAATTCGCCTTTTTTGCTACAAAATTAATCTCCTTGGTTTAAAATTCATCTTTTTGTTGAAAATTCATCTCTTGGTAGAATTTTAATCTTTTTTGGTTCAATATGCAACTGTTTGGTTACAAGTTTAATTATTTTGTTGAAAATTTAACTATTTTGTTGAATATCCGTCTGTTTGGATAGAACAGTAATGCTTTTGTATTTAAAATACATCTTTTGGTGGTAAATTCATCTTTTATTAAGAAAGTAACCTTTTTTGGTTGAAAGTTAATTCCCTTTAGTTGAAAATTTAACTATTTTGTTGAATTTTTTTTTACTGAAAATTATGTTTTCTAAATGAAAATGTAACTTCCAGTTTTTGCTTCAAATTGATCCTTTTGATTTAAAAGTTCCTGCATTTTGTTCAAAAATCGTCTTTTGGTTGAAAATTCAACTACCTGGTTAAAAGTTGAACTACTTTGTTAAAAATTCATTTTTTGGTTTGAGGATCCATCTCTTTGGTTGAATATTTATCTATTTTGTTGAAAATTCTCCTTTTTTTGTTTAGAGCTAATTGTTCGATTTAAAATTAACTATACCGACATGTGATCACCTTCGAACAATATTTTCTCCAAACTGGAAGCTTGTTTTCAATCAAAATTTTTTAGTATCGATTAAGCAATACGTCAGCTCGGAAGCATAATTTTGTTTTTGAATTGCGATTTCGATTTTATACAATTTTTTTTCGCTCTCCTGCACAATTGCTATTTTGTCAGTTACCTATTTTTGCCTTTCCACGCTTCAATTAACTTTTTTTGTTTAAAAGTCTTCCATTTTCCTTGAAAGTCTAAATATTTTGTTGTAAATGCAACCGTTTGGTTAAAGTTATTTCTTTTTGGTTGAAAATTCATCTTTATTGGTTGAAAAATTAACTTTTTTGTTGAAAAATCTTCTTTCCGGGTTTAAAAGTCAAATTTTTTCTAAAAAAAACCGATCTTTAGCTTTAAAACTCAACTCTTTTATTAAAAATTCGTCTTTTTGGGTTGAAAATTCGTCTCTTTTGGTAGAAAATTCATCTTTTTCTAATCGAAAATTAAACGATTTTGTTGAAAATGCAATATATTTTGACTGAAAATCTTAGGTGTATGGTACCTACAATTATTTTATTTGAAAGAATTGATTCCTCTGTTATTCTTCTATTTTCGTGAAAAATCGCCCTATTTCCCCTGGTTTGAGAGCACTTTGGGCTGTGAAGTCTGCCGATGAGAAAGTAGCCGCCTGTAGGTTAATGAAGACAATTTATTTGAAAAAAGCATTACACTCTCATGGTATAAGAAGGTAAAAATAATAATCAGAAAGTAATATGAAAGTATCTTTAAGTATAGTGAATTAAGCGATTAAGGGAATTAGAAAATCACCTCTTCAAATTACTCTTCGAAATTAATTGACTCAAAAAACCATTCTCTACATAGTTTAGATTTTATCGCGTCTTCAGTTCTAGCCTTTCAGTCGAGAAAAGTCTTCAGTTAGATACTTATATATTATTCATAAACTGAAATTTAAGTAGATCTGATGAAAGTTGAAAAGTTATGTTTACTCGGATATTAAGCACGGTCGATAAAAGAGTGAGCTCCAACTTTTAATTGTATCACGCTGTTGTGGATTTAACAATTCAATCTTTAAGAAGTTCATGTTTTCTGGACATTTTTTAAAAATTCGGAATTTATAATTATCGCAGGTTACGTGTAGTTTCATCTCGGTCATATAATTGGCTCATTGAGATAGAGGGAACTTATAATAGGCATATTTCCACGTATTGATTTAATGCCTGTGCCATTTGCTTATCAGATATTTTAATTCATTGAAATAATTTGAATTCACTGAAATAACAATTGTAGATACTTTAGATTTAGATGTTAAAAATCATCAATGTTGATGATAATAAATTTAAAATTTAAAGTTTAATATTTTTAAATTTTAAATTAAAGCTTTTTCGGGTTTCAATCGTGTGCGAAACTATGAATGATTCGCACATCATTCATAGTTCCGCACATGATTGAAACCCAAAAAAGCTTTAATTTAAAATTTAAAAATATTAAACTTTAAATTTCAAATTTATTATAATGAATCATCGTGAAAGCATTAAATCTATCAATGTTGGTGATAATATTTTAGAAAAGATTTTCTTGATTAAATTCGCGTATCGTGAATTGCTATTAAATTAAATCTATTTCGATGCACTTATTTCATTTTGAATGTTAGCACAAAATGAATATTTATCATTCGTTTAATGATAAACTGGACTGAATAAAGAAAGGCTCTTTGTAATTCACAGAGAAAGAATATCAAATGTTATGCGTCAGTCTTAAGAAAGATTATTAAAACACGTTCTAAGCACATTTGTGCAATGTAAAAAAACACATTTGTATACCATTTTTAATACTTGCATTTAGTTATTGAAACCGGGACTGCCGGTGGCAAAATTATTCAACTATGAAGGACAAACGGAATTATATAATCAAGAAAAATAATACTATCTTAAGCCGCTTAAATGATACTGAGGAAAATGCTCTGAACTTTATCTCTTGATTTTTAAGCTAATACTTAATTTTCACACGTGTAAAATTATAAATCTAAATTCTTGGGTAGTGGGGATTCAACAGAGTGACCGTAGATCAGGTAAAACCCGGAAATCAGGGCAAAGTCAGGAAATTTTACTGGCCAGGGAAAATTCAAGGATTTTGAAAAAAATCTTGCAAAATGAAGGGAATTTCTATCCGAGGAAATTTAAATAACTCAAGGATAATAATTTAAACATTTTTTAATTTGAATTTGAAATTTTTTTATTTTGTTTATTAAGGATTCTATGTTAAAAATGTTACAAGCTTTAAGACTCTGGTCTTTGAATGTTAATGGTCAGGGAAATTTAAAAATAGACCATCGAAAAATCGGGAATTTTAAAAATTAACGTTTGCGAACACCCTAATATAATATTCTTGTTCGTAATTTATTTGTCTTATATTTTTTTTTCAGTTACTTCCTCCTGACGATTATATTTTTAGTTAATAATGTTATTATTTTGTTAAATATCATCCTTTTTGGTTGAAAATTCAACTGTTTTCTTGAAAATTCGTCTCTTTGGGCTGGAAATTAAACTATTTTGGTAGAAAATTAACTTTTTGTTGAAAATTCTTATTTTTGTGTTGAAAATTTAACTGAAATATTTCTTAGTTGAAAATTCAGCTTTTGTTTTGAAAAGTCGTCTTTGGTTTAAAAATGCGTCTGTTTCAGCTAAAATTAATTTTTTTTCTGGATAAAAATACAACTGTTTGGTTGGAAATTAATCTTCTTTTATTGTGAATTCAACTATTTTCTTAAAAATTCATCTTTTTTGATGAAAATTCAACTACTTGGTTTAAGGTTGAACCATATTGTTGAAAAATCAGTTTTTTTTGTTGAAGATTCATCATTTTATTTTTATTTTCATCTCCTTGGTTTCAAAATTCGTCTTTTTGGGTTGAAAATTCAATTGAAATTTTAAGGTTGAACCACATTGTTGAAAAATCCGTTTTTGCCGAAGATTAATAATTTTATTTGAATTTTCATCTCTTTGATTGAAAATTTGTTTTTTCTTTTGGTAGAAAATTGATTTTTTCAGCGGAAAGTTTAATTATTCCAGTTCAAGGCTAATAATTTTAGTTGAAAATTCACCTCTTTAATTGAACTATTTTGCTGAAAATTGATTTTTTTAAATTGAAAATTCAACTACTTGGATAAAAGTTGAACTGCTTTTTTGAAGAGTATTTTATTGAAAATTTTATTATTTTGTTGGAAGTTTTATTATCTATTTTGTTAAGAAGTCATCTTTTTTGGATGTAATAAATAAATAAATTGGCAGTTTTTCAATATAATTCTGTAATATTGTTTTATTCCGTTTATAAAAGATTCTATGTGACAAGATTGAAATGCTGGTCTTTGAATATTAATGGTCAGGGAGAAGTCAGGGAATTTTGAAAATGAAGTATTTCGGTTACCCTCTTCAACCCTTTAACGGCCACTGTTGCAGCTGAACAACGTTCACGATTTTCTTGATTTTCATGTAACAAGTTTAGAATTCTGCAAAATAAATACGTGGATTAGATCATAGTAGATTATTCCGTATTATTTAAGGCGGTTATAAGTTATCGTATACTCAATAGAAACCGAGAAATTTATAAAAATAAAATTATTGCAAAAATCGATCAGAAAATGACTATACATTATTCCTGTTTTTTTCAGAATTTTTATATAACGGGTTCTAGGCTTGGCCGTTAAAGAGTTAAGTATGTATAAAAATGAAACACAAGAGTGTAAAGAATTAATGTTAGTCCTAGTACATTTAATGAAGAGAAATGTTAGAATGGAACTTCAGGCAAATAATTGCAATCGGGTTAATTTAAGCTAATTGCTAAAGAATTATGAGGTGACGATTGTGTCATTCAGTAAAGTTTTTGCATATTCTTAAATATTTATGAAGTTTCTCAAACTAGTTTTGACGGTTTAGTGACTTTTGACTCAAAATTAAATACCTTTTTTATTGAACTAGGTGCGTCTTTGTTTGAATGAAGTGGATTTAAGATAGGAAATTCTAATTGGTGTTTTAAAATCCTAAAATGTTTGCATTAAATGCTCGTCTACTATCGTGATGGCATTATCATTATAATTATACGTTTCTCAGGTCGTTGGGTCAGTCGGTCGTGGACATGGGCCTTTATACTCACATCTTGAAATGTGCATATGATCACACAAGTCCATTTACTGTGCGACGAACTTTCTGGGTCAATCTCCCGACGTGTGGTGCAACTTTGTTCGAATCGTCTAGAGGGCAGCGTTAGGGGGGTTCCGGAAAGCATAACCTTATTTAAATTTAAATAATGCATTCGATATCTTTTAATTCGTAGCTTTTATTTTTTTAATCTAAACTTCGAAAGCAATGGTATTGCATTTCCACTTTCTGATTGTACATTATAATTGGAATGTAATTTTCACTCTGATTTTTTTATGATTATGGAGGTTGCACCAGGTGGCCCTGAAATTTGAGTAGGCCTTTTTACCTGAAATAACCCCGATCTCAAAAATAAAGTAGTTCTTTGAAAAATCGTCATGGTTTCCGCAGCGGAAAAACATAATTGGCTAATAACTTAATAATACATTGTAAATGAATATGAAAGTGACACTGGGCGAGGAAAAAATCTAGTTAACGAGTTCCTCTAGCGATTTTATAGGTATTTCTGATTCAAGTCATTACTATACTTTTCAATTGAATTGTGTTCGTTCATAGACGAAGAGCGAAGAGACTAAAGTTCAATGTCGATTCCGCAGGGGTTTGAAGATTTGATTGGAATTTGATTAGATCGGAAATCAATCGTAAACTGAATCACACATCTAATGGACGGGTTTTCGTTCGTCGTTCGGGTACGTTTCCAGACCAGATTAAATGCAAGCAAATTAAAGAGTACTTTCGAAATGTCAACAATGTCAAATTTGGAGCTGAAAATGTTCTTGCTGGGAAAATATTGAAAATTTAGAAAGGATTCAAACCGAATTCGTATAATTTTAGTTATTTTTCTTTTCATAATCATTTATGTTTCTTCCCAAATTCGCCTAATCCTGGAAAACTTTATCTTCTTTTTATTTTTCAGAGAAAACCTGAAAATTAGGGAAAAGTCAGGGATTTTGAAGAAAAAAAATGGCAAAAGTTAGAGAATTTATGTGAGAAGCACTTTAAGTAACTGTTAGTGATATTTTTTTCTCAAATAACTTTTTTGTCACTTTTTAATATTAACACATGGGTTAACCACTATTTAATTAAGGTCAATACCTATTTCTGACTTTTCTTGAATTATTTTCAAATATTTTAGGGTATTTTAAAAGATTCCAAGAAATTTGAAATAGATTTCAATCATTTGAAGGGACTTTAAAGGATTTTAAACATTTTAGGGCATTTAAAAAAATTCCAAGGTATTTTCAAGAACTTTAAAAAGTTTTAATGGATTTCAAAATAGTTCAAATGTTTTGAAATATTTTAGGGACTTTTAAAAGGTTAAATGGAATTTTAATTATATTTAAGAATTTGAAGGGATTCCGATGGATTTTAAAGATTTTATGGTATTTTTAAGAATACCAAGGAATTTTCAAGAGCTTCAAAAAGTTTCAAGGAATTTCAAAAGATTTCAAAGAATTAGAAACCTTTTAGGGTATTTTCAAAGATTTCAAGGCATTTTTTATAGATTTCAGTAAATGGATGTGATTCCAAAGGATTTTAATGATTTTAGGATACTTTTAAAACTTCAAAGAAATTTTCTAGTGCTTTAAAAAGTACCAAAGGATTTCAAATGATTTGAAATATTTTATGATTTCTTCAAAAGATTAAAGGCATTATCAAAAGATTTTAATGATTTTAAGAGATTTAAATCAATTTTTGTAGGTTTTTAAAGTATTTGAAATAGCTTAGGGTATTTTTAATAGATGTCAATCATTTCTAGTGATTCTAAAGGATTTGAAAGTTTTTAGAGTATTTTTTAAAATCCCAAGGAATCTTCAAGATCTTATAAAAGTTTAAAGGGATTTCAAAAGATTTCAAAATATTTGATATATTTTTGGAATTCTTAAAGGATTGCAATGAATTTTTTATTGATTTCAATAAATTGAAGGAATTTAAAAGGAAGGATTTTAAAGATTTTAGAGTATTTTTTTAAATTCCGAGAAATTTTCAAGAGCTTTAAAAAGTTTGAAGAGAATAAAAAGATTTGAAATATTTTAGGGTATTTTTTAAAATTCCAAGCAATTTTCAAGAACTTCCAAAAATGTCAAGGGGGTTTAAAAGTTTTCAAAGGATTTGAGGATATTGTTGAAACATGCAAGGCATTTTCAACAGCTTTAAAAAGTTTCAAGGGACTTCAAAAGATTTGAAATATTTTAGGGAATTTAAAAAGATTCCAATAAATTTTTTATCGATTTCAATAAATTGAAGGTATTTCAAAGGATTGAAAATATCGATTTCTGTAATTTAATGTTTCTTTTAAAGGATTTTAAATATTTTAGGGCATTTAAAAAGATTCTAAGGCGTTTTCAAAAGATTTTAAAATATTAAAAAGTTTAAAACCTTTTCATGCTGTTGTATAGAATTTCCTAGAATTTCGGAATATATGGAACGATTTTACAGGACCTATAACGTTTAAAGAAATTTAAAAGGTTCCAAGGGATTTTATCAGATCAGGGATTTTATAATATTTTAATGGATTTCAAAGAATTTATTCACAAGAGTTGAGGAATTTTGTAGATTCTCAAAGTTTTAAAGAGATTTTCAAATATTTTTTGCAATTAATTTAAATTTCATCGAATTCTTCTTATTTCTCTAAAATTCCTCTAAATTCACTCCAATTTTACTGAAATCCATGGAATTTTTTTTGGATTTTTTCCAATTCATTGGAATTTTGTTAAATTTGACTTGAATTGTCTTGAAGTCTTATGAATTTATCTTGAATTCGTTCTAATTCATTTTGAATTCTTATAAATTTCGCCAAATTCTTTTGAATTGTTTCAAATTCAAAAGAATATTTAGTCACACTATTAATATACATTGGTCACTTTTTTGGGTTAGAAAATAGTAACTTTTTGAGTTTAAGTAAGTAACTTTTTCACTTCATTAAAAGTAAAATAGGCTGGGACAGCCCTGAAAATAATAAATTTAAATGTAAACTTGTTTTCTTCCATTTAGAAAAGATTTTATATTAAATATGTTACAAGATTATAATTTTAGTCTTTAAATGTTAACGTTTTAATTGTTTCTCCGGTAAAAAGTATGAACTCTAATGAGTTTTTGTTGAAGCAGAAGAGATCATGGTGTCTAAATAATCAGGCTTCTAGTCTTCTACCTTATTGGGATCAAAAATGAAAAAAGAAAGCTTGTGTTTGAGAGGAACACCCACTATGTAATCCACGTAACGTTTTGCATATCCAGCATGACGTAAGTCGTAAGATCTGAAAGAGAGAACGAGTCGTACCCGCGACCTTGAATTTTCATCGCGTGCCAAGATCACGCTGGCGAGCTTCAACGCGCGTTCAGAAGCGTCGATCAATTATATATCCTTCCTCCTCGTTACCTCTTCTGCGTTACTAGCCACCGCAATCGCATCAGCGACAATGATGCTGAATTGAGATGATGATGCTAGATTGAGTTTTCTTTGGTTGCAGATGTGGATCTTCAGAGCCAAGTCGACGCCTCTCTGTTGATGCCGGCTACATATCAAACCATCGTCACACGTGCTCAGCTGGCACAACAATGCTGCGGTTTGGCCAGAGATCAGACCAGGATTTGTGAAAAGTTGGTCCACGATCAGCATTTGCAGCAGCAAGGATGGGCCGCTGTCGTCGCAAATCTCGAAGATGTCACACAAATGTTCCAGTCGAGGGCCGAGCAGTTTCAGCACAGCTTCACAGTTTACCAAGCTGAAAGACAGCAGTACATAGAACTCCTTCAAAAGTAAGCCATCACGTTTAATCTAACATAACGGTACCGATCGAGAAAGTTCTGGTAGCTTCGTTTGCTCCTGAATTTGCATCAGCTGGGTGCCGATTTGATTGATAAACATTAAAAAGCAAACAAAAATACAGGGAAAACGGAAATGCGTTTCAGGGATCACATTTTTAAAATAAATTGAACAATTAGCATAGACAAAGATCAACTTCAACAATCAACTTTAGAATCATCCTAAGCTTTTAGGACACTATGATTTGTAAATTGAAGTCGACATCTCGATTAACTTTCCTAATAGCCGTAAATGATTAAAACTTTAGTTGAATGCAGACCTCGGACTTACGCCGCTATTAACACTTTTTTGAATCATGCAACTATTTTTCTACTATTTTGAAAAAATGACACTAATTGACTAATGGTACTATTTTCTCAAATTGATCGCAAGATTTCAAGGGGTTTTAAAGTTTTCACAATTTTTGAAGAAATTTTAAAATATATTACAAGTTTTAAGATAATTTACGAGATTGAAAAGTATTTGCAGGGATTTTACTAGACCTACAAATTTGTATAAATAGAATGGAATTTTAAGGGACTTCTAGAAATTATATTTTTAAATGAATTTAAAAAGATTTCAGGGTGTTGTACGCGGGATTTCAAAAGATCTAAGGTATTTGTCGTTTCAAAAATCTGATCTCTGAAATAGTTTTTCTACGATTTTAAGGATAAAAATAATATTACTGATGGTGTCATTTCAAATAAAAAAAAAATATTTTTACTGAATATTTTTAAAACTTACAAAAAACATTTATTCTTACGATTTTTGTTTGCAGTTGAATTTTTTCATATTATGGCTTCTTAACAATTTTTGAAAAATGGTTGAATCTTAAGAACTGATGACTTATTTTTTCGGGGAAAAATTCTCTACAACTCTACTGTTCCCAATTTTTACAAATAATTTTTTTATGTCTGAAATCGTAAAAACAATTGTTAAAAAAACTACATTTTTTAAAGAAATAACTATGTATATGTGAATGCTTTTTACTTGTTTTCAACATTGGAAACAGTGGAATTATACAGAATGTTTTCCTATAAAAAAGCTATGAATTATTAAAAATCAAATATTTTTTTAAAATTGGTAAAAAGCAACAGTAAGCGAAAATTCAGTTACGAAAACTAATTTTAAAATGATTATTTTTTGTAAGTTTTAAACTTTTTTCACAAAAAACAATGTTTCTTCTTCCATGAAACATGACCTATATAGTTTCAATTCTTAAAATCATAGAAAACTTTTTTCTCCACTTACCTGATTTTTGGATCTACAACTACCTTAAGGAATTTCAAAGGATTTTAAAGAATATCGTGTATTTTAAAAGATTTCAAGGAATTTCAGAAAATATCCAAGATTTCAATGGATTTCAAAGAGCTTTATCTCATTTTATGGAATTTCAGAGGATTTCATCATTTTTTAAATGAATTTTGAAAAATATTACAGATTTCAATATGGTTTACGTGATTTTACTCGATCTGTGTGGGGTTACTAAGCGATTTTATAAGATTTAAAGGATTTGATCAATTTCAAGGAATTTGAATGAGTTTGAGGTATTCTAAAAGATTCTAAGGAATTTAATGGGATTTTAACATTTCTACGGGTTTTCAAAAAATTTCGTAGGATTTCAGAAAATTTCAAAGGAATTTAAAAAGGTTTCCAGGTTATCAATTATATTAAAAATATTTCAAAGGGTTTTAACGAATTTATAGAGAACTTCCGGGAATAAATGAAATAAAATCACTAGGGATTTCTAAGAGTTTCTACGGATAGCAGGGATTTCAAGTGATTTCACCAGATTCAAGTGATACGTAGGAATTCAAAAGAAATTATAATATTTCAAAGGATTTTGAGGGATTTCGAAAATTTCTAGGGATTTAAAAAGATTGATCAGTTTTCCAGTAATCTAAGATGATCTTAACAGATTTGAAAGGATTTGACGCGCGGTTTCATGGATTTTATTTAAATTGCTTGACTTTAAATGGTATCAATTTCCGTATTGGATTATTTTCGACATTTTTCTAACAGAAATGTCTCCAGTTTCAGTGATGATGTTGGAACCCTTTCAAAAATCCCGATTCTGCCTGCATTACGAGCGCAAGCGGAAGGTCTTCTCACTCCCGACGAGCTGCCCACAACAGAAGAAGATCCTGAAGTGCTGAGCTTACTCAAGTGGATCTCGGCTAAGGATAATCAGAGCACTTTGGAACAAGTAGCTGAACAGTGTTCGAGAGGCTTGGAGCAGTTCAACGAGAGAGTCATGGAATCGCTGATGGACGAGGCAAACGCAGCTATTCTCAATGCAAATAAGCAAGACATGAAGGAGGTCAAAGGTCTCGGGGAAAGATTGATGGCCCTGGAAGATTTAATGGCTCAGACCAAGAAGATCGTTCAGGAGCAGAGTGAACTTGCTCATGGATTTCTGCAGAATCAAAATCGGACGAAAATTGAAGGCGATGCGAGCGTTCTTCCTGATCTCTGTACTTCGCACAAACGACAACTCACCGTTATGTTGAATAACCACAATCAGCTTCGAGACATTCGTAGAAGATGTGCAAAAGCGAAGGAGGAACTATCTGCTAACATATATTACCGGCTGAAGTGGGTCGTGTACGTCGAAAGCAAGATAATAGATATCGACTGTAAGTTGATTATGTACCACGAGAGCTTGAAGCGTCTGAAGAGGCACCTGGAAGTGCTACAGCAGATTCACTTGGCTCCTGAAATGTACATGAGTGCCATAACCGAAGTCGTCAGGCGGAGAACGTTCTCTCAGTCGTTTTTGACCTGGGCCAGCACATTGGCCTGTCAACTGTTGACTGTCCACAGCGAAGAACTCAACAGACGTCGAGAATTCCAGACCAAGTTCGAAGGACACTTTCTGAATACACTCTTCCCTGGCTTGGAGGACACACCCCCACCTTTTGCGACGCAGGCGCCGCCGGTTTTCGACAACTCTCTTCCGAAGGTAAGGAAATAATTAAAAATATCAGACACTTAATTAAGAATAAATAAAAATGTCAACTTCTCATTAACGTTCAATATTCTAATTAAGTAACTAAGAAGTTCTTGGACATTGCGGTACAACGAATTCAAATTAGAAAAAGAAACACAATAAAAACAATAGGAAAGAAAAAGAAGGCAACCTCCAAATCGCCTTCCTTCTTTTTTTTCTCTCTTTTTTTTTTTAACTCAATCAATAAACATTTACAACAAATCTACCAACGTTTCGATATTGATTCAAATAATTACTTTAAAATGGTAATATTATCATTAATTGACACAGGAAAAGTACATATTCAGGTAGGATTAAAAAAATTTTTTCAGCTCATCCTATTCAAAACAAAATTGCAGTGATGAAAAACTTAGTTGCAGAGCTGTTGGTTTGTCCCATGAGTCAGGCATATTCTTTTTTTAAATCCTTACGAACAAAAATTGATCGAGAAGCATATCAAAATTAGTATTTAACAAATAAAAAGCAAGCTAAAAAATAGTTTATTTCAGATAGTTTCAAAGAAGTAAAATAATTTAGTTCGTTTAGCACTTTCGTTCTTCCAAATTTTTGTCAAATTTCAGAAACTATCAAATGTATCTTAAAACAGTTTTAATTTTGACTCACGCAATAAAAAAATTAATATTAATAAAAAAAAGTTTTTGTTTCATAGTATATATTATCTAAAATAATATAAAAGAAAAGCGTAATTTATAGCTTAAGTCTAATGATTTTTGTATTAAAAATATCGATTTCCGGTAAAAAATGCTAACACAACTGTTCAAATGTAAGTATTTTTTAAAATGATTTTTTATTAATAATAAAAATTCCTGATGTAAAACACTAACCTAAAATTGTTCAAAAATTATAAACCTTCTTTGGAATTTATATCGATATCCATTAAAAGGCGTGAGCATAACCTAAAATTATAGGAACATTTAAAATATTCTTTCAAATCTAGTGATTTTTCATCAAAAATATCGATTTCTGCTATAAAATGCCAAAATAACCTAAAATTGTACAAAAATTGTAAATCTACTCTGAAATATAATGGTTTTTCTAAATTAAAAATACCAGTTTTCGGCAAAAAAAAAGCACTAACATAACTCAACGTAACGTAATAAAAAAGTATTCAAAATTACAAATTATCTTTGAAATTATATTATTTTTGATTAAAATAAACAATTTTCGGTGAAACACTTTAACATAACTTTATCTTGTTCCGAAATTTAAAATCTTTACGATATCTATACCGATTCCCAGTGAAAACAAGTAGCATAACCTACAGTTGTACAAAAAATTTTAATTTTTTTAGAAATATATTTATTTCTTAGTAAACATACATACATAATCTAATGATTTTTTAATAAAAATTTCAATTTTGGACAAAAACACTATTACAATTCAAAATTGTTTAAGATTGTAAATTTTATTTCAAACAAAAATCGTTTAATTTAAATCTAATGATTTTTGTTTGTACATACCAATTTTAGGCGAAACGCGACAACATAACCTAAAGTCGTTGAAAAATTATTATTTACAATTTAACTTGGTATTTATAATTTTGGTATTTTAGAAATTGGAAGGTTAGAAGTAAGTTAGAAATTAGTATTTAAATATAACCTGAGATTGTTCAAAAATTGTAAATCTTGTTCGAATTATAATATTTTTGTTTACAAATACCAATTTCTAGTGCTGCAAAATTGTGAAAATATTGCGAATCTTTAAAATATAATGATCTTTGTTTTAAAATGCCAATTTTCGGTTTAAAAAACGATAAAATAACAGAAAAACTAAAGATATTATTTTATTGATCATTAAATTCTTGTTTTTTTAAATTGCTATTTCATATGAAATAAATAGGAAATACGACAAGAAAGACTTGTATTTGCATTTAAGAGGGTGTTTAATGGACCGACAAAAGCGGGAACTTTTTTAAGTTTTAGTAAAACCCATTTTATACTTCAGCTTGGGTTCAATGAACGCTATCGAATATTGAAAGGATGACATTCAGTTTACATAATACGAAAAGTAACGGTAGCAGTAGGAGATAAAAAGCTAATTATAAGAAAAACAAATATGTACTTCTGAAGCTAATTTAAAGTTCATACAGCAAAGTCTTTGCGTTTGTAAAAAAAATCTCCTTACTGATAATTCTCTGAAATTTGAATTGCAGCTGACTGTGGATGATATGGAATCTTTGAGAAAACAGCTGCCAGACTTGGCACTTAGCGTTTCTTCTCCAGATCTCAATAGCATCACGCAGTTCTTTTACTCCAAGAGTTTGAGCGAAGGAAGCGTCGAAGGCAACAAAGATAAAGAAAGTACTTCAATGCCAGTTGATGTTTCTTCCAAGGACCAAGAACCATCTGTGGTTAGACCACAGATGCTGGTTGACAGGTATGCAATTAAAACAGTAAATGAGATAATGCAAATAATGAAGAAATTAATGGGCTTTGGAATATAATCAAATCTCTAATTTACAGAGGAGATTTTGAGTCTGAGACTGACACGGAAGAGTTCGAGAAGATAGGTCAAGGAGCGACGGACTCGAAGCTAAATTACTTCGAGGGGATGAAACACACACAGCAGAAGGAAATGGAGGTTGGTGTCCAGCAAAGTGCATCCTTGGGTTCCTCAACCTCGACTAATATTTCCCCGCTAAATTCGAAAGGCACTGATTTAAACCGATCGTCTTCATCGAGCGAACCCGGATCCTATCATTTTCCCAGTCTTACCACAAGCGAACGACCCTGTCAGCTTAGCCCGCTAACCGAGTGCATCGAAAACGGTGCATCCGGCTCGCATCATCTCATATGCTATCCACAAACATTAAGTAACGTTCCATTATCCTTAATTTCCGACATTCCTCGTTCCTCGAGTCCAAATCCATCCGCCGTATCTCAACCCGTAGGGTGCGACGGCCAGACAAAAGAGCATCAACGCCAACAACAGTGCCGAAGCGAAGGCAGCAGTCCCGTTGGTGTAGGAGGCGCTGATTTCATGGGTACCGAATTTTACATGGACGAATCACTGCCAAGCAGTCTCAGCGAACATCCCACTGACACCCAACATCAGGCTATCGTATCCCTTCTCCAGGTACTGGACCGACTTACAGCTCGCTGAACAATTCCGTAGTCGTAGCCGTAAACGTTCCACTACCACGTTGGGTCACTTTCCCTTTCTTTACTTCTTCTTTTTCCTGCCTTTTCCTATTTAGGGATTTAATTACTCTCCTGACTCGCTGTTATCATTCTTTACCGTCATAGACGTGCAGAACACTGTCCTTATGTGCGAGTCCACGAGATTTGTTCCAACATTCTGGTCAAGGTAACGCACCTGAATGAACCTTCGTAAATTTATATTACATATCAAGACTAATGTAAACCCGAAATCCCATATAAAAATGTTTATTGGTTAATGAGATATTGCAATTAGCTAAACAATTTCAAATCATATCTCGAGAACGGTTAATCGTAGTCAAGTTTATTTTTTGTTTCAATTCAGTAAAATGTGACGAATGAAATGAGTTATGATCATTATTGCGATATTAACCAAAATTGTTTTAATAAATCAATACAACTTCCCAGCGGCAAGAAAATTTGAACAAGTCGGACTCATTTTTCAAAATATTGATCGATTTTAAGAGTTGCCGGGAAGTTTTATTTTTGGATTTGAAATCGGACTTGCTGTAGAGTATTTTAGCCTCTCAAAATTTATATTTGATCATTTAAATAACATTGTTAGTTTAAAAAATGTCGCAGTGATTATTTGGACTTGATACTTTGGATATATGTTAGTGTCAACATGTACTACAAATTAACGAAATTTTATTCAGATTGGTTACCTTGACCCAGAATTTTGAAAAAAATTTGTAGGCTAGCACCTATATTTGTGTATGGAGCATTGTCAGGGTGTCGATCGAGCCGGGAAACCGAGGATTGTATTCAATGGGAGAAAACTGCGAAAACTTGGAGAAATTGTGACCATAATCAGAATTTTGCAATGAACATGAACAGGAATCTATTTTAATATTTTGAATGATATCTTTTATAAATTAAGACACCTTGTTTATTCAGGGTTTCTATTGTACGGGAAATCCGGGGATTGTCGGGGAATTAGGGATACAAACGAAACTAAGGAGTCTTTTTCAATATTTTACAAATATTTCGTTAATTCTAAATAATTTGGCTTAAAAGTAAATCAAATCTTAGAAAGTTTTTAAAAATAATGTATCTACGAAGGCACAATGTCAAAATTTATATGTCTACAAAGTTTTTTGGCGTACGCAACGCAAAGGAACGTAACGAAAGTTTCGTTACGTAGACGGAATTTGAAAATATCTAAATCGCTGCTTAATTTTTGTTTGAATCCCTGCTGGGAATTGAAATGGATACGGGAAAATCCGGGAATTGTGTTTTTGTTTTTGAAATTGGTACGGGAAGTGCACCTGATTTTAAAAAATGTACGCTATTTTATACAAATTGGCTGTTTTCTACTCGTAATATGCTATTTTTCTAAGAAGACTTACAAGTTCCAAATATTTTAGGAATATTGAGGAAAATTATTAACTTTGCAAGCAAACTTAAAAGTTCCACATATTTTACGAAATTCTTTTTAGGAAATTGTTATTGGAAACTCATTGGACTACAAAGAAGATTTATAAGTAGTAATCATTGTAGGTTATGTTACTATTTTTTACGGCTGTATTTTGACCATTCTTAAAGATCGAGTTGTATCCTATATTGATTTTTTGTTTAAAAATACCCATTTCCGACGTAAAAATTGACATAAAAAACTAATTTCCTGTAAAAAACACTTACACAATCTAAACATTTTAGAATTAGCTTCTCTAACTTCTCCGAAAGATAATGATTTTTGTTTTAAAAATATCAGTTTTTGAAGAAAAACATTAACATAGCCGAAAATTGATTGAACTTGTAGATCTTCGTGGAAATTTAATGATTTTTTCTGGAAAAATGTTCAGCTAAAAATATACTAACAAAACCTAAAATTTGTTTGAATTTAAAGTTTCCTCCAAGACTTACAATTAATGATTTTTATTGAAAAATATTAATTTTTTTTCATTGTATAAAGTGTAATAACAACTGCCACTCGAAAATTCCAGTTTAAGAAATTATTTCATTATTACAGAGTTTCAAAACTAGAAACAAATAAAAACGACGCCTAATTCTTGGAAGAAAACATTCACTAATTAAATAAAATGATAATTTATGGGAACTTTTATATTTCTGGGAATATATTTAGTAATATTCTGTAAGATTATGGTAAAAAAAATGATTTCATTATCATTAAAGCAAATTATATACCTACGTAATTAATAAACGGGAAAAATGCTAGGATTTGTCGGGCTAAAATTAGTAGACACCCTGAGATTGCTTCGGTTAAATTTGTAGATTGCATCAGATGGAAAAAAATATTTTGCCGGAAGTGAACCATGAATACCACAACCTGTGCTTGTTTGCAATTGATCGTTAATAAATGTCTTATTGCTTGTAAAGCTAGCATGTACGTATTTCCAATTAGCCTTAAGTTCGCCTTAAAATCTATAAGAAAAAAGAGAGATCGAGAGTCGTGAGCGCTTGTCTCTTTTAATTTTTTCAGGATAGCTGCCGTCGCACTCTTTTTCCGAACTCCCAACTCCCAGTATCTTTCCAAATTTGCGATCATGCCATTCATGTGAAAATCCATTTAAACAAATTATCTGTGGCACTTTTCGAACAAAATTAATCAAATTATCTTGAACCTCAAAACAATCTACCTTAAAGAAAGTCTTCGATCTTTTTTCGTGGCTTATCGTTGAATATCAAACGATCGTGAGTCCTTTAAAAGATCGAGTAAATCGGAAGTAACTATTTTGTACGAAATATCCAACTTTCTTTGTTTCAGGAAAACCTCGGAAACTCCCAAAATGAAGTGGAACGACTACGGGCTCTTTTGAGAGTGATGAAGACTGTCTCCTGCGATGCAATTCAAGCCTTCCGGACTGAACTTGCGGAATTGAAGGGAAGAATGAACTTGGATGAAAACGGAATTGCGACTATGACGGAGCAACTTAATCAGGCTGTGACTCTACACTCAAACGAGTGTAAAAGACTTGTTCAAGAACGTGAGCAAGAATTGACGGTGGATCATGAGCTCGAGATGGCAGATATGAAGAAGATGTTGCAAAGTCGGGATGAGGATATTCGCGTTTTGAAAGATTCGATTCTCGAGAAGGAGACGCAAATCACAGAGCATGAACGGCTTTTGAGCACCATGCGACAGACTTTAGAGAACGAGAAGGCGGAAATTAATCTGTTGCAAGCTCGTTTTCATGGGCAGTTGAAAGAGGCAGTAGAGCAAGCCAACGCTGAAAAGGAAAAAGCTCTGAAGGAAGCAAACGAAGCTAGAATTGTGGAAATCACCTCGCTTACGACTTCTTTAACCCAGTGTCAAGAGAGGATTCAAGAACTGGAAAAGGAGCTTTCTGCAGCGCATGATGATCAACAACGTCTCATTAAGGAAGCCTCTGACAAAATGCAGATGGATTACAAAACAGAGCTGGAAAATATCAGAAGCCGGTTCAAACTTATGGCTGCTTCCACGATGGAGAGAAGCCCGAGCGATTGCAGCCTCGAGAAAATTGAGGTAAGAAGCCAATTATTAATTAATAATTAATTATATTACATATATTAATCTTCAAATTCATTTATTCACTTTGAAAACATTGAAGCAACTATGTTTCCGTTCACTTATCGCGTGGTTTTGTCTGTTGGTTTTTTTCTACCACTCAATTTTCACAGTTTATTAGTATACGTGTGTTTGATATCTTATAGAATTCTGTTTCCACTTGAAGTTGTTGCGATTGAATAGAAATTCTTTAGTTTGAATTGTAATATCAAATCCTCATCATGTTATATCGACGCAACAATCATTTTTATCTGACTTGAGGATAATTTCAATTTAGATATAGTTTTGGGAAAGAAAAAAATATTCAATTGGAAATATTCAAAATTCAAGCATTTTAAACTACAAATCGTTAAAATTGAAAAATTTGCTATTATTAATCTTCAAAATTGAATTATTTCAAACAACGTTCAAAATTACATATCTTTAAAATATAAATCTTGAAAATTGAGTGATATGCAATTTTATATTTTCAAAAGTCAAGAATTTTCTATTGCAGCTCTTCAAAATGGTAGAAATTTGAATCGTAAATATTTAAAATTGAAGAGTTTTTAATTTTGAAAATTTACAATGAAAGATTCTGTAATTTTGATGATTTATATGTGAAATTTCATGAATTTGGAAGATTTAGAATGGAAAACTCTTGACTTTTGATCTTCAAAATCATCAAAATTTAAGAATTTTGTTTTATACATCTTAAAAGATGAAGAAGTTTAAACTGCAAACCATTAAATTTGAAGAATTTTCAATTGCAAATCTTCAAAATTGTAGAACTTTATATTGTAAATCTTTAAAATTGAAGAGTTCAGAATTTCGACAATTTACCATTAAAAATTATTCAAGTTTTACCGTTAAAAATTCTGTAATTTTGATGATCTACATTTGAAATATCTTCAATTTGTAAGATTTAGAATTGGAAACTTAACTTTTTATCTTCAAAGTCATCCGAATTTATGAATTTTTATTTATATATCTTTAGAATTGAAGAGTTTTTAATGTTGAAAATTCACAATTAAAAATTATTCAAGTTTTAAGTTTCACAGGTAAAAATTTTCTAATTTTGATAATTTACATTCGAAATGTCTTCAGTTTGGAATATTTGGAATTGAAAACTTAAGAAGTTTTATTTATACTTTTTTAAAATTGAATAGTTCTCAATTGTAATTATGCAAAATTGAACTATTAAAAAAAACATTCCAAACTACATAATTTTAAATTATACACATTAAAAATTGAAGGATCTTCACTTGCAACTCATCAAGATAGATCTATTTTAAAAAGGCGTTACAAATTTTATTATTTTAAACTATAAAAATTAAACAAGTTGGCGTATTTTCAATTGTAAACATCTTCAAAATGGATCAGTGTCGAAAATGGCAGACATCAGTAAAACTATTTTTTCTTTTTGTTTCTAATTCCTGCTGGGATAAAATCTTATAATTATTTCTTATATTTATTTATTTAAATATATTTTATAGTACTTTAAATTGAAGCATATATTTTCATTTGATAATTAAGCAACCAAAATAAGAAACAACATGAAGTTCTGCCCGTTGCATGGAAACGCTTTATCATTAGTTTTCAACGTTTTTAGAATGATTTTTAAATTTTAAACAATGAAAATTAAAGTAAATTTGTTTTATTTTATACAGAAATGTCAGTTTTTAGTTTAGAAAAATCTATCCAATCACTTCGAGTGTCTCTTCATATTATGTACTCAATATAATAGATAGCAATCATTTTTATCATCTTTCAAACTTTTATAAATCTAATTTAAAATTAGGTTTTTGAATTTAAATAGAAATTACAGAATGTTTAATTTTTGAGACCTTGAAAATAAAATTTTTCAGCTTCAAAATTTTTAATTTGAAAATATTTGTTTTTAAGTTTCTTAATATTTAATGCATTATATTTTAACTTGTTCAGTTTTGGAGGTTTCTAATTTGAAATTGCAAAATGTTGTAGGCTACTACTTTAAAATTGCACAATTTTGAATATTTAATTTTCAAATAGTGTCTAATTTTGAAGTCCTTTTAGAAACTAAGTTATATAGGAGTATTTATTATTTATCAACTTCCCCAAATTAAAAATCGGTGAGGCTCGATTGGATTTCAACTTGGGTGAAGTGTAGTCCTATTGGAATTAGATGCTAGTTTGTGGAGAAAAAATTTTGTCGTTAGGGCACATTTTATCGAGGGAAAGGGTAGAAAAACTCAAAAATATGTTTTTATTTTATTTAATATAAAAATATTATTATGACTGTTTTAATATTGAATACAAAAAATGTTGTTCTCACCACAGTTTCAATGGGGTTCTTCATATTCATGTGGTATCCGGACAGAACCTACCGAACGCTTATTTTTACGAATAAAGAATAATATTTCTATTTTTTAACCTGAAGGTATTAAAAGAAGAGACCCTAAGCTTTCATTTTAGACTGGCAAAAGGGAAAGAAAATAACCATAAATTCGAAAAAAGCATATTTTTTTTTATCTTCATGTATGAGCGTCAAATTTTGTTTCAAAAAATTTTATCTTCAAATTCAAAAGCGTTCTAATGATTTGAATGCTTTGATTTTGTTGTTAAGCACTGAGTACTAAAATTGAAAACAATTTTCAGTTTGGAAAGTTGTAAATTTTTGGATTCTAATGCTGAATTTTACTCCGCGTAGCGCACAAATCATAATTGCTAGTCACTAACAATCTTGTATCCCTTATTTCTGTTATTGCTTATTCGTCTTTTTTTAATTATAGAGACCAGATATGATCGAGTTGGTGAACCACGAAGCAATCCTCGCTCAAGTGAAAGAAGATATGAAGATCGAAAAGGCTGCTGAAATCCGTCTCGCCATAGAAAAGGAAAGGGCAGATTTCGCAGTGAAATTAAACCAGGAGCTTCAGCTGGCGAGGCAAATGGTTGATGATAAGGAAAGGGAGATGAAAATGCACAGGGCAAGGGAACTGTCTTTAATTGAAGAGGTTGAACGCTACAAAAATACTATCGGTCATTTGACTGAATCCGAAAGCATGATTCGACAAACTCTGAACAAGAAGGTATTTATACTAACACATGCGATCTTACTTCCCTATAAATACAAAAATGGGTGGGTATCATTTCTTTACGTTTTCTTTTCAGGTGGAAAATTTGGAGTCTTTTAAATTGCAGCTTGAGAGTAAAATGGCAGCGGAGAGGAAAATTTTAGAGCAGAGGGAAAACCAGGTTTATGATCTCGAGGTGGAGAGGAATGAATTGCGCCAAGAACTGCAAGGCGAGAGGACAAAGAAACAAAGTGGGCTTGGCCATGAGGAAAACTTGGAGAATGACCAAGACGATGATCAAGTTTCAGAGTCGAAGAAAGTCAAGTTGGAAGCGGACAATAATCCGGCCTATTTTTCCAGAAGAGTCGAAATGCTTGAGGATGATAACAAAAGGTTGAATGCAGAGTTGATCACTGTACGTGAAGGAACAGAGATGATAGAGGCCCTTGTTCAGTCTTTGGAAGCAGATAAAGTGCGTTTGGAGATTGAATTAGTGAAGGAACGTTCGAAACGTAGCTTCACTGGCGATTCAGGTGGTTCTTCCTCCAGTGGGTCAACGGAAGGACGTGACAAGGACATGAACACATCGGTGGCTGTGGTAGCGGAACCATCGTCTAGAGATGTGGCTACAAGTCCTGAACCTCATCGTCGAGAGGCTATGTCTGTTTCAACCTCTACTTCTACGCCCACTCAAATTCGTGATAAGCTGACTAAAAGTACGGTTGGTCTCGTACAACAAGGGCGGATAAGCATCTCTAGCTGCAATCCTGGGGACTCGGTTCTTATTCTTTGGGACCCGCAGCACAGGAATTACATCATTTTCCAGGAGGCTGCGACCTTCTATTTTCTCAACTCAGACTGCATTGATATGTTGGATTTGAGAGTCGGTTCTGATGGAATCCCGAAGCGAATGCATATCGTTGCCGAGGTTGTTGATAAAGAATATTGCCACGCAAGAAAGGTGAACTGCTTTTTAAAAATATAATTTCTTTATATGTCATGTATCTTTTGTTGTGATTTTTCAAAACAAGGGTGCTATAGAGTCTATTAAACGTGAAAAACTGGATAAGTCAGGAACTTTTTAAGAGTTTCGAAAATCTTTTACTATCTATTTTAAAATAGTCGAGGGGTTGACCACTCGACTTTTTAGTGTACATCAAATTTCATGATTTCAAAGGTTTCAGAAAGATTTCAAGGATTTCACAAAGATTTCATAGTTTTCAAAAGATTTGAAAGATTTCGGCAGATTTCACAAAAGATTTTAATGATATTACAAATATTTCACAGAGATTTCAAAAGATTTCCGAAATATTTCAAAGAGTTAACGAATATTTCAAAGAATTCAAGATGATTTCAATGATTTCACTAAGATTTCAAAGATTTTACGAAGGCTTATACACCAGATTACAAGAGGGAGTCAACCCTTGGTAAATAGTATTCATTTTACTTCTTTGTTTTATCAATTAAAAACGCCCAAAAATTGATTAATACTCTGAAAATCGTTGAGTGAAAGTTCTGAATATCAGTTAGCAGTGATTTTTTTTAAACAAAACAAAATTTCATGCCTTCATGCCTTCAATTGAAGAGCCGGATCGAATAACCACCCGAGTTCGCGAGATCGCGTAAAAGTATTGTCCAAATTACGACTTGTTTTTCACCGATTTGAACAATACTTTTACGCGATCTCGCGCGCTCGGGTGGTTATTATTATATTATTCTCCCAAAAATATTTTATGTTCTTAAAAAACCTAAAAGTTATTATTTTTCACAATTTGATACATATGTTTTTCAGAGTTATTCGACAGTTTTAAAGTCTGTATCTCAATAGTTTGAAATTCTCTTCTGGATCAGAACCATCAGTGAATTTATATCAAATCAACTTTATCCCAATGACTAAATTACCGTTATGAGATAGAAAAAAGATAAAAATTCTATGCTATAAAAGATTACGTTTGTAATAAAAATACTGTAGCTCAAAGTTTGTTGCTGTTATTTTCATTTTTTTTAATCATCGAATTTTAATACATATGAGATTTTTTTATTCGTAGATCAATTATTTAGACAATTTAGAGCTTCACTATACCATAATCAATTTTATAAAATCATAGTTTTATATAGGCCAACAGCCATACCACGCTGAAAAAACCAGTTCTCGTCAGATCACTGAAGTTAAGCAGCGTTGGGCGCGGTTAGTACTTGGATTGGTAACCATTCGAGAAAACCGAGTGCTGTTGGCACATCGTGGGTGTGGTGAGCCCACACTTGTAGTTATTTACTACAAGAAACTATCCACCTAGAAACACTACCCGAATCGGGTAGTGTCACGCCTACCCTGAAAGGGAAATGGCTTAATGGTATACTACTAATGGTATAGTTTAATTAAAGAGCAACCAATTTGTTTGAATTTTTGTTCAATTTGAACGTTTTTTAAAGTAATAATATAAGGTGGTAAGGTACATTTTTAAATTTAATCTAGTGAAGCTTTTAATGGTTGCACAATAAATAAAATGAGTAATTATGTATTAAAATCTGATGATTTTTAGAGATTTATCATGGAATGAACAACATCGAACTTTTATCTACAATAATTCTCAGAAAAATCGTAATGTATTATATTTGCAACTTTTTCTCTCTTAAACATTTTTTTGTTGTTGAAATATGTACATGTTGAAAAATAGCACTAAAATTTTACCCTTTTTTTACCCTCAATGTAGCTCCTAAAGAATTTTTTTTTGTTCTGAAAAAAAGCTCTTAAATTAAAGTTTGCGTATCTTACTTTTTGATCGATTGAGGCATCGAGAATCTTTTAGTACAGAAAAACATCATACGTGCTTTACATAGTTTACCTAGTTCGTATTCTCAGTTATTTTAAAATTAATTTTTTCCTGTTTTAATACTTTAATTCTTTAATTGTTTTTCAATTGTAAATCTTCTTAGAAACTTGAGGATTTTATATTGAAATTCTCTTTTATAAATACTAATTTCCAACAAGAACTACTGACTTAAAACATGCATAATATTTTCAATAATTTATTAGATAATTTGAAGGTTTTGCTTTAACCGCGCAAGAGTATTAACAAGGACAAATGTTTGTACAAGGTTTTCTATGATTTTTCTTAATAAAATAGATAATTTCTAGATTTAATGTTCAAATTTTTAAATTCAAGATATAAAGCAGCTTCAAGTAATGAACAGCCAATGAAGTTTTCAACAGCAATGATTGCGAGCTTTTCGAGATACATCGTTACATCACTTTTTTTAGATTGGATATCAATCTAGATTTTTTTTTAAATTGAAACATCATTAATAATTGACATTTTTATTGCAGCCCGAGAACCGATTCCGAGTACCACAAGGTACGAAATTCTACCGAGTTCGAGTGAAGCCTGTGCAAAGGGTTGAACAGGTCAACCAGCCAAGAGCCAGTAATTCTTGCCTGGCATAAACGTGCTGTGATTGCGGAATTGTGTTACTTGGGACAGTTTACGACTGTACGAATTAACCCGACAGTCAACAACTACATGCGTTCAAGAGGTATCGCCCCAAGATCTCCGATTCCCGAGTACGTCTCCGTAGCCATCCGGACCCTCGGATCAAGACCAAAAGCTGCCAGAGCCTCGACACGCTTCCTTACAATTGTCCAAACTCGCATAAAGGTAACGCGATTCGAGCGTTATGTGCACTTTGGTATTGCGAAATGAGGCGGAAGGATGCGCTGGCGTTTTAATTGTGATATAAATAATTTTTAGCGAGTGAAACATATTTGCCGAATACTGGGATAGCTGCTGTGACTGAGAGAAAGTTTGTATTCTTTGTTTTTTTTTTGTTTCATATAAACACCACGAACGACACGAACGTCGCCATTAATGTTTCTCTTTAGTTCGATATAGAGATCTCACGCAAGAAGAGTCTCTTTTTTCATATGTCGGTCTGGAACGGCGAGACTGGTACGAAAGTTTCCCCTGTACTTTGTCTCGGACAAATTTGCAATCCGTGAATTTCGTGAATTCTAGCTGTAAGTTTTGCAACCTTCAAAATGCTTCGGACGTACATTCATATATATTATATGCATATAAACGTCTACGATATAATATATATCGTATATAAAACACGTGCAATATTCACGTTTAAGCGTAAGTCGATTTTATAAAACGCAGTCTTGTAAGTACTTCATGGAAGTGGTGGAAGCATAATCAACGCGATAAGGTATATATATAAATATTGTACAGATATTCTCGTGGGTCGTGTTTTCCATTTTCAATTTGTGCTTCATCCGCGCTTCGCACATTTTCATTTCTAGACTTAAGACATCACACTTAAGCAGGACATATTATTTAGAAGATCGCCTCTAGTTCAAATTCCATCGATAGACACCAAGAACTGAAGAACTTCGGAGACGAAAAAAAGTACATGGCATGGCGGTCATTGACATTGCTTTTATTCGTTTTCCGAACATCAGTTTCTTTTCGCGTAGAAAATCGTTCTTAGTTCCATCGTTCAAAATAGAGATAGATATGAATTTTTATGAATTCCTGACGTTCATTTAAAGTAAACGTCGTTCTTTAAGGTATTACTATAAACTAAAGCGCGATCTAAGCATTCGTAGTATCGCATAGTAGCTGTGATCGTTAGAATCCTTTGACATTTTCACTTCTCTTTAGTCAATCGATAATCTCAATCTCATAAACATAAGCGTTTAATGGCTGTAGGTTTACCAGGGATCCAGGTTTCATCCCTTCAGGAACAAAGGTCTCTTAACTTTTGATTCAATTGACGAAAGGATAATTCAAACTGGATATTTACGTGCAGATGTTTCGAGTAATATATGCGCTGATACGTAAGATAAAACATAGAAAAAAATCGATCTGCAAAGTTCGACCCCTGCTCTTGTAAGCATCTCTCTTGTAAGTCTCTCTCTGTCTTTTCTATTCTGTAAATAGAGTGCGTATTTATTGTTTACGAAACTGCATCAATCTATTAGAATCGTTGCTTTCTTATCATTTAACTCTTCGACAGTCACCCAACCTGACAAGGGTAGTGTTTTTTTGTTTGGGTTCATAATTTCTTTAAATGAAGGTCATGATCACAAAGTAAAATTATGAAATTCCTAGGACTCAATATTTGGCCATTTTCGAGAAAAGGACTTTCAAGTTTTACCCGCCAGTCCGATATACTAGAAAAATATACCTTCCCACTGCCCGAGTAACTCAGGCGGTAGCACGTCGAGTTTTGTAGCCGGAAAGTTGCGCGCGATTCTCGCTGTCTATACTGTTTTCCATTTTCTTTTTGCATTTTATTTATTGAGATATTTAAACATTTAATTTTTTTCTAAATTTATTCAAAAGTTATGCCAATTGTATAATAATACAATTTCGTTTACTTTCATTCTCTTATTTAAAAATATAAATGCTTTTTCATTATAAATTAATTAATCAAAAAGATTTGTCGAGAAAAAAAACGACAATCATGCGGAAAAGCGAGCTTTTCAGTGAAAAGAAAGCATTTAAGTGGCCTTCTTTGTATAATTTAAAAACAATTTTGAAGGGAATTTAATATTATACATTTTAATAAATAAAATGCAAACCAAATTTGAAAGAAGCGTAGGCAGCGGGAATCGAGCCCGCAACCTTCCGACTACACACTCAATGCGCTAACGTTTGAACTACTTGGCCAGTTTAAAGAAAAAAATATTTAGTCCATAAGATCGGCAACGAAAACTTTAAAGTCATTTTTCTCGAAACAGGCCAAATATTGGATCCCAGGAATTTCACCATTTTACTTCAGGGTCATGACCTTTATTTACAAAAATTATAAATCCAAGCAAAAAACACTACCTGGCACTCTCATTGTGTCTTCTCATCTGCAAAACCTGGAACAGTTTGGAAGTTTTCAAATTGGATATCTTTCAAGTTTCAAGGATTGTTTTCAGATTAAGAGACACCCTGTGTACTTGGGAGATTGTACTTCAACAATAATCGACGACCTTGGCGCATTTCCGACTTTTTGTTTCGTTTCGACGATTACGTTTTATCCTTACTGTGCACACAAGTTGCGATATATTCGTGGGTAAAGGAGTTTAACGATCCACACGTTATTTAAAAATGGTAACAGATGTGTAGGTACACGTAACGGTAAGAGTAGCGTAACTGATAAGCCCCAGAATCAAAGCGACGTGCCTGCAATGTAAATATGTAACAAGGCTTCTCGGTGTTGTTGACAACGACTCCTGTACCAACCAAGTTGATTCCGGTGTAGTTGCCTAGATTAATTCGTTGTCATTTAGTGGTTAACGCTAGGCGCAAAGATTCCCGAATTTATCTGAGTGGCGAGCTAAATTGCAAGATAGGCGAATGACTTGAGTCGCAGGATTTTCAAAATTTCGTCTGAACGAAGGGAGTAATAATTGTATGGGAATTTAATCATTTTTTTAGTAACCTCGCCTATTAAGGTTTGTCTCATTTTTTGTACCTAGATCTCTAAGTAGACGTAATGTGTGCGATGGTATCACGATTGATTTCGTAAATTCCATTGGATAAGACGACAGAAGCTAGCATTAGTTTGAGTATTTTTATTGATAAGGTTTGGCCCTCGCCAGTAACTTTACAAGGGATAGCATCCGTTCCACTGTGAATGACTCGGATAGCCGCTAATTTGTTGTCGGTCTAGAAATTAGTAGTTTTTAACCTTCCGAGAGTAAAAACAGAAATGAGATAGAAATGGACGAGTCACTCGGAGTTGAATCTGTTATTGTACTAAAGTAGATTATGGGCTGCTATATCATGTCGTTTAAACGAAATAGAAGGTTTTCAATTTTATCATCCGTTGTGACAAGACAAAACGACTACATTGGAATAATTATTGATACCGTACTCTTAATCGTTTCGACAATATGATATTGTTATCTTGCGTCCTTGAATCACGAAGAGATAAATGCTTCTGCAAGCTTCTTGTTCATTTTCATTGATTCTCAGCCGTTCCGTCAGTTTAATACTAATTTTGCTGTCGTTAAGGAGTAAAGATATCGTGTATATGTAATCGAGATGAGTAAACGCGTAGGAATATAACAATTGTGATCGTGAGAGTATCTGTTATAACGAGTAAATAAATTTCAAATAAACCATTGTGACTTTTACAGACAAATAACGTCTTTTCATTTTTCGATCCTATTCTCAGGACTCGGACTCGCGTGACTATTGACACTATTTCGATACCTTCTCTGCTAACCCCAGATAGAAGAGTACCGATTTGACACTTTTTTTTTAGCGATGCTCAATTTCCAAGTGAAAACCTTAATTGTCGATATATTTTTAATCCAATATCGCCTACAAATTAATTATAAATCAAATTGAAAGAGTTTTGATATATTTTATTAAAATCCAAAATTTCAAAGTTTTCTGTTTTGAAAATAGTTCAAATTAAAAATCCTTTCCAATAATTAATAAGAATTCAAATAGAAAAGATACGAGTTTGGAAAATAATGAAGTTGAAATTAAATGGAACTGAAAATTTAAATTTTTCGACTTTGCAAGAAGTTAAATTTACAATAAAAGAAGTAGAACCTACAAATTATTTTAAATTGAAAAAACCTTTAAATTAACAAAACAAATTTATTCAGACAACTCAAGTTCAAAATGCATGTGAACGATAAACTTTTATAATTTGAAAGAAATGGAAGTTGATGAATTTAACATTTTAGAAAGAAAATACGAATTTGTGAAAAAAAATAATGTTTACTTGGAATAGGGAATGTTCCAAAAGAACTACAATTCTGACTTGCAAAAATGAATTTTTTAAAATAATTATAATTCGGAATTGGGACCGGGAATTTTCAGTAAAGAATTATAATGACGACCTTGAGACAGGACATTTTCCAAAAGATTTTTAATTCTGAGTTTTTTCGGGGAATAATTAAATACAATTTTAATAGCTCCCGTAAAAAATTGCAGTTTTGACTTTGGAACAGGGAATTTCGCAAAGAATTATAATTTTGTCTTGGAACAGGTAATTTTTGACATGCAACGGGAAATTTTAGAATATAATTTTAATTCTGATTTATAAGATGGACGTTCAAACAAAATCCTAGTTTAAATACAGAAATATAATTCTTTTACCAATTATCTGTTCCAAATCAGAACCGTAATTCTTATGTCCTAAAATAAAGATAGATGGAGAGTTAGGCGCATAAATGAGGGTATGAAGGTTATCGGTAGAGCAGGGTCCATTCTCAGAAGTAAAAACATATAAAAAAAAGCTAAAATGGCAATACATAGTAACATAGTTCTATATTTGTACCGACTGTGCTATGCGGTAGCGAGGCATGGACCTGTCAAGAAAAGGATACAAGTAAAATTAACGCGATTGGCATGAAATCTCTGCGCACAATATGCGGGAAAACACTGATGGACCAAGTGAGAAACGAGATAATCCTCAAAGAATGTGGTACAGATGAGACACTAGTTGACATATATGGGCAAGAAATCAATTAAGATAATTCGGACATGTTGAAAGAATGAAAGATGAACGACTGACGAAACAAGTGTATAAAGGTAAAGTAAATGGCAGAATGCCCAGAGGCAGGCCGCCGCGCCGAAAGAATGGTTAGAATGTGTGAATGAGACCTTAATCCGAAGAGACATAAGAAGCCATAGAAACACAAGAGCTTGCATGAAAAAATGCATGGACGTGAAGGAAGCTAGAGTGGTGTGCCAGGACAGAACAGTGTGGCGACAAATAGTTTATAAAACGAGTGAGAGTAGAGTGAATGACACCCGAAACAAAAGACCTAGGATACTAATAAGCCCAAGTGAGGAACCTCACATAACAACCTTGTGAGGCTCTTCACTTGGGGTGAGGGCTAGAGAGATTGATCAGCAACTTGGGTCGGAGCAGTGTTGCGGAACGAACATGACATTTAAATAAATAACACGAGAATTCTAGATCAATCTAAAAAATCTAGACCCCCGTACCTCACATCTCTCCTTTCCTCACCGAGCGAGTCACGCCTACCGCGAAAGGGAAATTGCTTATGGTATAATAATAAAAAAAATAATCTGTTCCAAATCAGAACTCTAATTCTTATGTCCTAAAATAATTTGATATTCCAACTCAGAATTATAATTCTTTTCAAAAATTGCCTGTTTCAAATCAGAAATATTTTAAAATCTTTTAAAATGTTCCGAAATCTTTAAAAATCGTTTGAAATCATGCAAAACTTTTCAACTCTTTTAATAAATTGACAATGAAAAATTAACAATTGACCGGGAGAAAACTTGGAAATGACCAGGAATTTAAAATCATCCATCCGGTAGACACGCTGATTCAAAGCCCAGGGTAAATATAAACTAAGGCTAAATCAATTAACAATCCTCAGTTAGAGTGCAACTAACGATATTTATTTATAGTACAAGTACAAATGAAAGCTGGCTAAATTACAACTAGTGATGAGGAACATAATTTTGCCCCGTTTGGGAACAGTTCGTCAGAATGCCGGCCGAGGTTTCTTCTTCACCAGAACTGCACAACATCCCGACAAGAGTATAATCAACATAAGGTGGCATTTCAAGATCCGGCACGTCTCCATAACCAGTAGGATGACTATTACCAACTGGAACCTGAGGAAGTCTCGTATCCAGAACCTCACATGTATAATGACACCTGTCATCACTTGGATAAAAGAAGGGCTCCGGACTATTCTGCGAATGTACGACTGTATCATTTGTATTCTGATCAGAAAAGAGTCTCTCGATAACAGCAGGATTCTGTTCATGACTTCCATAACTCAGTCTTTCTTCCAAGACCCTTTGACCCTGATGAGGCGATCGATTCGAGGCGGGACTTTTGTTGACTGGTTCAAGTACTTGATATCCATTAAAATTGGAAAATGCAGAATGATTTTCAGTGTTGGGAGATCGACTAGGATGAATTTGTTCCAAGGGTTGACTTTTATTAAGATCTTGAGATTTCGGGTAGACGTAAGCACACCTTTCATCCAGGAGGTCATTCTCCTTCTGAGATTCAAAACCTGAAAAACTGATCCGGTCTTCTGGACACCAATAAGATTGATTTTGGTCGTTTTTTCTAGTGTCGTAGTCTTTTTGATTGTGAACTCTGGGGTAATTGGGATAATTGATTGTTTCTACAAGGGAATGATTTTGATTTGCGTCCTTAGTCATGGGGTAGCAGTTCATAGGTCTCCGGGTGGATTCGAAATCTTTGTCAGTTTCAAATTCGTGGAACTGGAGTCTGTCTTCTTGCTGATGAGGAGGAAGACTCAAGTGGCTGCTGCTGGAATCTTCGCTGAGGAGTTGAGTCCAGTAGTGCTCTTGATTCTCTTGTTTTAATTCGTACTTTATAGTCCCACTTCCAAGGTCTAGTAAGGTGGGCGGTGATCTGGCGACGTCTTGAGCATTCATGGGGAAGTCGGGTCTCAAGGGTTGATCCAGCTGGAAAATTTCTTCGGGCTGGAAGAGGTCTCCGGTGAATGAAGGGAAATCTGGGTATGCTGCTTCTTGAGGAACTTGACTTGGAAGGCAGTAACCGAGAGTACTTTCGTGATTTTCGACTGGATCCTGCATCCAGTAGGAAGTGTCCGTCGATGGGGTTTGTTGGGTATACATTCCGGTGTTCTGATGCTGATGAGAAGGTTGGTAGGGCATGTTGGACTGCAGTCCGCAAACGCATTCGAATGGGGAACAGGAACAAGAGAATCCTGGAAAAAAAGATTTTTGTAGTTAATTCTATAACATTTTGTAAAACATTTTAAATTTATAAGATTATATAATGTTGATGTCCCAGTAATCTTGATGGTCCTAATAATCCGATAATCCTAATAATCACGATTATTGGGACTAAGGTCACCTTATCAGGTATTCCTAATTGATTTTATTATTAAATTCATTTTTACGATATAAAAGTAAAAAACTAATAAAAATCCGGCCCGTGAAGAATATTAACTGAATTCCAACTGAAGAATGCTTCAATTTTTAAACGAAGTTCGACATTGTTTAATTTCTAATGCTCCAAGTTTAAATTCACTCATTTTAAAAGTTTTTGGAGCAATTATACTTTTCAAAATATTTAAGATTCCTCAATTTTGAAAGTTGAAAATGGCAATAATTTTTTTAACACAAATTACATTACTTAGTAAAAATATATATCCAATCACTTTAAGGGCCGGTTCCACCAACCTCGATTAAAAAGTTAATCCTCCGTTAAACCTAGTTACGCGTTCCACCACGTTTTAGCGGCCGGTTAACTCGCGTTAACCACAGTTAAATCTAACTGGTCAAAATTGATCGGTTAAGGCGACTTAATCGTCCTCTAACCTAAAAACGGCATTGTCGTTGTGAAATATGGAGTTTTTGGAAGAAGTTCTGAGATCGTCTGATAACGAAGTCGAAAAAGATGTTTTTGAATTTATATGTGATATGTTAATATATCACGAACAAAACATACACCAACATTCACTTTTGTTAGGTTAGTGTAGACACGAGCGTGGCCCAACCTTACCTGGATTTGGCGCGCACGGACATATTGCTTTGCTTTCCATTCGACCGACGGGTAGCCAATCACACGAATGATTTAAAGTAAAATAGGAGTTACTTCGAAACGACTATCTGGTTAGCTAACCGCGCCCACGAAAAATGTGGTGGAACGCACAACAGGATAACCCAAGGTTAACTATGGCGTTAACTTTAACCCGCCGTCAGTTAACCACTGATTTAACCGAGTTTGGTGGAACCGGCCCTAAAAATTCTAAACTTTCAATTTAAAATTACATTGTGATAGTTTTAAATTAAAATATTAAAAATGTCAGTACAATTTCACTATTAAATCTTTAAAAATGGCAAAATTTCATATTGAAAGCACGCACAGTCTGTTTTATAGTTAATAATTTTAGATGTAAATATTCTAAATTCTTTGGTTTCAATTTTAGTCAGTTTAAATTTTAATAGTTTTAGTTTCAGATTTTAACTTTAATTTTGTTCTTTTGAATTCTTTTAAAGCGTAAAATATAAGATTGAAAGACTTGATGTTTGTACAATTTTCAGTTTAAAGGATTTTTAATTAAATGATTCTGAATTAAATGCCTCCAGAATAAATTCAAAACAATGAAAAATGAAGAAAAATATTTGGTAAAATTCAAGCCTTAGCAATGAGAATATTTTAGAACTATGTAGGTATTGAAAATTAAGTTGTTTATTTGAAAATGTTTCAAAATATTGAATTTTTCAATCTCAGCTTAGAAAAAAAACGATTTAAAACTGAAAGGCTTAAAATTGGGCAACATCAAGAATGGAATCATAGCAATCTTGTTTCGTATTCTTTTTTTTTAATTTTCAATGTAATATTTTACAATTGTTTAATTTTTAGTTGTAGCTTTAAGAATGAATTATTTAAAACTGAAAGATATTTAGTTGGAAAATCTCAAAAATTAATAATAATTCTATAGGAAGAGTTAGAAATTAAACGATGTGAAATTAAAAAGAAAAAAATTGTGTTGTTTGAAATGAAAATAGATAAAAATATAAATATCTAAAATTGATACCTCCGAAATTAAATCATTTCTTTAATTTTAAATAGTGACAATTTTAGAGTCCTGAATTTTCAAGTTGAACGCAGAATTTTCAATTTATCCTTTTCATAAGTTTGAGTATAAAAAAGTTTTAATATCGTAATTTTTTATAATTAGAAATTTTTCAATTTTTAATTAAGTTCGGATTCATTTAAATTTCAACACTACTGAGTAGAAAATTTTTTATCTCTTATGTTTCTCATTTAACATTACACACTTCATTTTGAATATTATTTTAAAATAATTCAATTTTAAGGACTTTAATTGAAAAATTTTCTATTTTTACCGGTGAAAATGACGGTGAATTTTTTTTAACCTATAAAAATTTGTCTAATCAATTTTAATATTGAATTATATTATTCGAAAGTTTTCAATTTTAAACGATTTGAATTAAAAATGATACCATTTCAACTCCTTCCTAACGAAATTGTCCAATTTACAAAATTTTAGTCTGATATTTCTCAATTTTGAAAGCTTCTGATTTAAAAATGTTTAATTTCAAACACTTTCCATATCACATTGTTCAATTTTAAACGCTTTTATTTAGAAGAGATACAAGTTTAATTCATTTTCATTCCAGTCGAAATATTGTCAAATTAACCAAATTTTACCTAATTTAAAATTCTCTGATGTGGAACGTTTTTAAATCAAAATCGTTAAATATATATTTTTTTAAAATTTCAAGCGCTTACAATTCAAAATTATCAATTATTGTTTCGAAAATTGGAAAAACTTTTAATATTCAAAGCATTGTTTAATATTAGATTTTTTATTTGTTTTTAATGTTGTAAAATAAAAACCTAAAGACGTAAACGCGCGCTTTGCGCTTGTATATTTACTGCTAGTTTTAAATATTGTAATTAGAAAAATTCCAATGTAAAAAATTCAATTATATTTAATTAAACGACAACATTCATTCTCGGAACGTTTTAAATTTGTAATTTTTTATATTTAAACTATTGTAATTAAAAGATATTTAAACTGTTGAACTTCAAGAATTTTAGATATTGAATGACTTTTCAAAATTTGTATAGTAAAGCCAGACTTTAAATTGCTGAAAGGTTCGCTTAAAAAAAAAACTATTTTAAAACTTAGAAATGTAATAATACTGTGAGTGTAAAATAATTTGGTTGATTTTATGTGGCTTTTATTCAATTCAGTTAATTTTAAATTATCTTTCATTATTAAAATAATATATTTGGAAAGAATAACATTCAAATTTAAAAAAGAACAGTCTAGTTCTATTGAAACGCGTTAGGTGCGCTGTTTTTGCAATTTCAAATGGCAATTTGGCGGTTTTCGATTTCATATTTCATTGTCATTGTGTTCCTGCCGGTCAGTGCTGATAAAGCGGAGTCGTATTATTGACCTAATTCGTTTAATTTCGCTCGTTTTCGTAAAAAAGTAAGTCACTGGATAATTAGTGAGCCGCAGGATATATTTGACAAAATAGACAGTTATACGAATTCAACATTCGAACGCTATCATTCTCTTTGAATTATAGGTTAGGATTCCAAAGTAGATAGATCGGTGTTTTTATTAAAATTGTTTACACATTGTTAGTGCGTGTTCGGTCCGGTTGTTTTGGTTTACATCCCGTTCGTCATTTTTAAGTATTTCTAATTTATGCAATCGTTCCATGGCTTAGAATTAAATATAACTCAGAAATGTCGTGTTTTATGAAGTTTTCATAAATGTGTCACATTTGTCGATAAACGGTAGTGATATTTTGTTTACAAAAATCAAGCATTGTTTAATTGAGCTCGTCTTTGTTAATAAATCGGTTATTATTTTGGAGAATCGTGGGATTGAATCAAATATGAAATATTGACACTTTGAACGATTGTGATTTTTTACTTTCGAACGTGAGAGAGTGATTGGAATTCATCAAAGAGCTGAACCGTCACACCAAGGTAAGTGGAATGTAAACAAATTTCAAGTCAACTAACCTTTATCGGAAATAAGAGGTGGAGGTTGAGGTGTTCTTGTTGGTCCGTCCATGACTTCCGTGCTGGGCCTTTTGGTACCTCTTAAGGACATTAACTGAAAAAATAATTTTATAATTAGAATTTTCATAGCATTTCCTGGAGATTTTAATCCAAGTTTTTAAATTTAAATATTTGCCACTACACTCCCATGTTACCTTTTTTAGTTCGAAAACAATTAAAGTTCAATTTTGATTTGATCAATAAATAAATTCAACTTCTTAGCTCACAATATAACAAATTATATTAATTCTACTTTTTTATTAAGAAAATTTGTAATATAATAATTGCTCCGAATTTTATAATGAAAAAACATACTTAATGAATACATCCTGTGGTGTTTCAAAAGACTTTATTTTTTTTTTTGTAAAATGACTTCCTTCGAAATTGTTCCTTTTGGTGTCAAAATAAATTTCTGCGAAATTTGTTTGTTTTATTTTAATTGTCGTTGTTAATAGATTACATTTTTTACTTTGGGATACATCAATTGTTTTATTCTTCGAAGTGTCTCGTCTCGAAATTCGGGATGAGTAGGCAAATATTTTTCATAAGCTTGGCTAGTTGTCTCGATTTTTCGGAACGACTAGTCCATCCCCCTCTCCAACTCACCCAATTTTTCGGGACAACAATAGACACAGCCTTTATTTTTAGTGAAATACGTCACCCAGAGTTTTGACAGAATATAAACAAAATATTTAAGTTTTGCAGAAAATTGTTTACTTTTTTTAATTGCCGCTGTATGGATTATTTTACTGTGAAATACAAAAGACTAAAATGCGTGTATTCCCAAGTAGAATAATCCATTAACAACAGAAATTAAAATAAAGTAAGCAGGATTCTATATAATAAGATAAGCAATTATACACAAATTCAAGGGACATTTTGAAATCAAAAGGAACAATTTATATGGGAGCCATTTAAAAAGAAAATAAAGCCTTTTTGGACCATACCTCAATTATTTTCCACCAAGGAAAAATATTTTGGTAAAAAAATCGAATACAAGAAGTCAGAGTATTTCTGAATTGAACAAGATTTCATCACAAACAATGATAGAATTCTATTAATGATTTTTTTAACTGTTATAATGACAACAATTTAAAAGAAAATATTAATAACATTTCATCGCTATTTGCTGATTATTTAGAATCTAAAATTTAACGTCAGGGAAGAAATTGATTGTTTTTGGTTATTTAAAATTTTTCAATTAAAAAAAAATAGGATTCTTACCTTTGTTCCGAGGGCAGCTTCTCTCGCTAGCATAACAGCCAGACCTCTGACTCTTCTTCCAGCGCCCACACTTCTTCTCGCTTCCGACGTTGATTTTGCTTCCGGTTTAGGATGATCATGTTGCCCTTTTGCTTGGAAAAATATTGCGTGGTCCGTGTGTCTCCAAAAATGAGTCACTGGATAACCACAATGTCCACGACAAGAAAGAATCTCTAATCGGCCAACGCATTGTCTGTTTGGACAAGGCTTTCCCTGTTGCTTCTTTCTAGCCTGAAAATTAAGGATAAAGTAAGACATTTGGTAACATTGTATAAAATTATTAACCTAGACCTCTCAGCTTGGTTTTCCATTTAACCTATTTGCAAAAATGATATGCTTCATAATAAATTACGCTATTTTCAAAATTTGCAAAAAATTTCTTGTTAAAATTTTTCTAATTTTTAAATCGGCTTATTTCTTTCCTTATAAGTAAATGTAAGACATTTTCCTGCGCCTCCTTCGGTTCGTAAATTTTAATGAAATGGTAGTTTTCGATCAACGTTTAATCTACATTTTTTGGGGACTTCCCATAGCATTCTGTCCATTAAGAATAGAAGAGAAGTATCATTACAATTGATTTATCAGATGAAAATTTTTAAAACAACAAACAGGTCCAGGAAAAAAATATCAAATTATACTTTCAAAAATTTTAATTATTATTACTGGTGGTCTCATTGGAAGGAAAAAAGATTATTCTTCGCGAAAAAATTTGAAACATATAAAAATGTTTGTTTGTGACCGAATCTTTTTTCTTATCGCTTCTTACTTGGCTTCTTACCAAATTTTGGGAAATGATACAGTTTTAATCAATAGTAGCTTTTTTTCGTAGGAAAAAGATTCTCTACAACTTGATTATGAAATTGTTCGTTTGAAGAATTGTTTTTGAATGATTTGAGCCATTAAAAAATTGAATGAGGTGAAATTGTAGAGAATTTTTTGCCCGAGAAAATAATGTCTTAGTCTTTAAACGAGACCATCAGTTTTAATGTTTTAATTTTAAAAAGCATTATTAGATATTTTTTACTTTTTCCCGAAATTTGTTTTTGCCAAAACACTATATTCTATAAAAACGCTCAGAATTTGTCCAGAATCATCTTGTATTTAAAATTTAGTACATGTTCCTTTATTTAAAAGCATCCCGTTAAAGAATTCTTGAAATTAGTTAATCAGCTTGTTACGTAATATATCCTCCCTTAAGGTACATATTTAAAAATAATCTTTTTTTTTATACGAAGCCATTTGTTAAACTGATTCAGAAGAGGCAAATTGGAGCTTCTTTATAAGCAAGTTCTGATACTATCATGTTGATATGCTACAGGGCAAGATAATCTTGACATGACGACCGGATCGTAAATGCTTCTCACCTTGTCGCAAATTGCTGGCCGAAGATGGACTCTGCCGCCACCGGGCAAAGTACACCCTTGTGAACAAACCAAAACCCCTAGACAGGATTTCTTGAGTATGCTCACATTGTGATTGTTCGTGTTTCTCATTGCCCACCCGGAAGCATGTCTTCGCGCCTCTTCGCAATCCGGTCCATAGACCCTCCTCACGTGACCGTCCGCCCACTCGCACCACTGATCGTATTCGATGACCTTGAAAAAATGTGACGTTGAGTAACGAAAGTCTCGTGAGGATATACATCGCTGACAAGCAAGATATGTTGACCACTAAAGTGACTATCCCACGGAATAAATGTACATGGAATTCATTGTTTGCAAATCTTTAGATTATCACTTGACTTTTTCTTTCTGTTTGAAATATCATTACATTGGAGTGTCGTGTCTAAAATATCTCACCCTTGGAACGTTTGGATCGTTGATGTCCCACTCTTGATGAGGATGCTGCTGTTGCTGGTTTCCGGCAACAGTCGCTGACATTGTCGGCGACCCCACACGACTCCTGAAAATATTAAATAAACCTTGAATGCCATTCTTATAGATTTAGAAAGGATCGTAAACTTAAATTGGATCAAAATCATTTCTTGCATTTTTTAATCTACTAAAAAATCAGCCTTTAATTTGCCAGTTGAATATCATTGATATTCTCTGTACGCATATTAAAGACCAAGCCTTCTAGAGTAGGGATTTGAAGTCCGAACTGGATAACGAATGAGGCACATCGATTCCCCCTGACAATGCTAATTGGCATCTGTGTAAAGACATTAATATTATTTTCGTTAAGTCTCACGCGGACAAGCCGTCGAAAGAAGAAAACGAACGTGTTTTGCTCTACACATAAGTGTAATGATTTGCACATGTATAAATTTTATTTGTAGGTATTGCTGAGGAATGCCTGCGGACACCTACCGGGCAAACGTCGCGATGGCTGTACATAAGCAACAAATTATTATTCAAATTTTAATTGACACACGGTGGGCGACGGTAAACGGTGGAGTTTCTTCGGTACTCGTAGATGGAAAGTTGCCGGCGCGTGAAAGAGGAAAAAAGGTACCTCCTGTGGCGATTTGCGAATCTTAAATGTCCCCCTCGGTGATACAGCATGATTGATTTTTCGATTTGAAATCGAAAAATCACTTGTAATGAGCTTAATAGGTCTGTAATCCATCTTTAATCGATTTCTGACAACACCTGAACATTTTAAAACAACCAGAAGACTGGGTGATTAATTATATCAGCTTTTATTTTTTTCTTTATTTTCTTATTTCACTTGCATAAGTTGGCATATAATATAAATCATAAATGAGATTTCGCGATAGAATTTGTCGCATAAAAGGCCATTTGTCAGCTCAATTTGTATCAGCAAAATCGGTGGAAGCTTTGACATCTGCGATCGAAGGACTACATAAACGAAGGTCTAATTTAGCATTGCGCAATCGCTTACGACGTGTCGCGGCAATCGAGATAAAATCCCGATTTATGGCACGCACCGGTCGTACCTTGCATTATACTTATGGGTGCTCGTGGGTGGCCTGACAAGATGTTCTCCGACTTCCCGGAATTCTCAGTCGCGGATCCGCACCAGGACAACGATGAGATCGATAGACGGAAACGCGAGAATTTTCAGTTGGTTAACGTAATAGATCAGAATTATCTAATCCTCTAAGATTTAGTATAGAGGTATAGCCGGTTAATTGTAATCAAATCTCTGCTGTGTATCAAGAAATTTGAAGAATCCTGAATCCCATTAGAAAACTTCATCTGAAATTTGAGAAGATATCCCTTTACTATGTATTTTTTTACTATAAAATATGCTGTTGTTCTTCATAAAAATGATTGGAAACATTCATATTTATCAGAACAAATTACGTACTTGTAAACAGCTCTGTCAGAATTCATTGACCATGAGTGGCACGCAGATGGAAAACGCCCACCAAAAACTAACGCTAACCTGCTCGAGAAAGATTAACGATTTTGACTCTTAACTCGGAGATCTTATGTCAGGATGTGAACAAAAGCTCTCGATTTTTGGATAAAGGAGCTCAACAATTTATTTAATACTCTCATTACGAGCCAAAATACGATTGTCAGATTCTGCGGATAAAATAAGGAGTTCTTTGGCCTGAAGTTCATTCATTACTTGAGGACATTCACTAAATTTAACAGAACGTGAGCTAGTTTTCGCTGCAGATACATTTGAAGATACACAACCATTCAAACTTGTTGCCTTATGATCAAACTAATTTTTGCTGCATATGAACGTGATACCGATTTATTAGGTGAAGATGAATAAACTATAGAATTTTCTTTAAAAAGTTACCATTTTTGGGACTATTTATTTTTAAACTGAGCGAAGAAGTCTTAGTAAATAATATTCCTAGACATGTCCAGTTATAGAACTAAAGTGGGCTCCTCCCACGGGATTTTATCTGCGGTATTCGCGAGTTACACGTCGTTTTCAGGATTTTATAGAATCGCACGCAAACTCAAACATTTACGATCTACAGACACCTACTCGAAAATTTTGCAACGTCTCCACAGAACCTCCACTTCGAAGAGGTCTAGACTCCCCAGAGATGGTTCTTCAAATATATTTCGAAGAAAATTCATAATAATAAGGTTTTATGATCGTCCTCGTCAATAAATATTTAGTTTTCGTTTTTGCTTTTGCATGGAAAAAAATATCAGTCAAAATGTTTGAAATCATTCTCACAGAATTTCTGCATACCTCTCGCTTTATCTATAGTGTCCTGGAATTGGTTCAGAAAAATAATTTTCTGTTTTGCAATTAGGCAAACGTTCATTAGATTGGAGTACCTCCACGTTGGCCTCAGTGACAGAGGACACAGGTCGGGATACTATAGGAGAGGAGAGAGAGTATTTTGTATTTGAGAGGGAGAAGGAAACTCAACGAGGTGAATGATTGCCCGGATCGGTGATAAAGTCATCGCCTTTAGCACCGCGTAAGATGATACATCGGCCGGCGATGCAGGGCCGAGATTGTAGCAAGAGACGAACGCGTACACGCACACGCGTGTCTGTAGTACATAAAGCGCGAGTATTTACCTCCGAGCACCTAAGCTTGGCTCGTGGAGGACCTACGAGCACGGGCCACGCTTTCAGGGCCGCTTCCCATAAATTTTCCTCCAAGCAAGTCTCGATTCCGGAATTTCGACCCTAAAGAACATACCACAGAAAAATAAAAAAAAGCATAATAAGGGAGATCAAGATAGTTTAAATTTGTTTACTCCGATTTATTCATTTTAAACCCAAAATAAAGTCATTTATATTCCAAGGAGAATCGATTTTGTTAAACTGGTTCCTGTGATTGAATTAGCAACAATTAAAAAAACTTGGATTCGCGATTGCAATGATTCTTGCGACAATTTCTATTCGAACGATCTAATTTTGGATTTTTATAATATAAGAGATCAGTTATGCGCGGAACTCAAAACGTCGGAGAATTTTTAATTAATAATATGATACTGTCGTTCCGATAAAATTCGATAACTGAATTTACTTTGTCGGATCAGATCCTATCGGTTTTATACATTTGTGGGTACATTCGGCCCTGCAGCTTTAGATATTAAACGGAAGATATGTTCACGACTCAACCACTAAATATCTCGGAGGCGTTGGAAAAAACCGTACGAGGGATACAACCAATCCTTGGATATTCGGATCTTCACGCGAGATTACGGAAAGAGGTCCTGTACAAGTTAACTCCTCGACTCTAAGACGTCATCTCGAAAGGAAAATAATATACTTATCAGGTTTGGATTAAAGGAAATTAGCAATATCACTCTTGTTAATTAAGAACTATTGAGAACTATTAACGACTCAGGACTCTTTTTTTAAAAGAATTGTGGATAAAAAATGGTCTAAAGAACGATTTGTAACAAAATTTCTATAATTTGTTCAAAGTGAACCTATTTAGTATAATATATATTTACACCTGTGATATAAAAAAGATGATAAATCACAAAACTCTTTTTATATCCTGCCGCTAAATTTGGAGTAACGATGTTAAATTTCATGTGGGCTGAAATAAACGAGGGACTCTGGATCTGTTGCGAGTACTCTATTAGCATCCCGGGTAAAAATATTTCGTCTTGATTTTGTCTTGAGTGTCTTCAATATGTCTTTAGGACCATGAAGTATGGTTCCGTCTCACCAGCTAGACATTGGAGATATACAGACTTCTCTTGCTTGTCTTGATAAAGTCTTGATAAATACACCGAATTGCTCTTTAAAAAAATTATATTACCAATTTGTGGCCTTAACATTTGCCAGGGTCAAAATTAGAGAAGTTTTATTTTGTAAATTTTATTGTCCATTATACTCCGACCTCTATAAACTATGGAGTCCCTGCCGATGGGGTCCATAGTATGGACCCCATCGGCAGGGCCTGCGATTTCCAGGAATCAGGTAGCTAGGTAAGGACCAAGCAGTTGACATCTGCTGGGGATTAAAATTTTACAACCGATAAAACTTGTTATTTTGTAATAAATAATTTTCAAATAAGAAATTCGGAACCTGTCTGTCTCAACAACTGCAGGCATATACAATTTTCCATAAAAAGATTAAAACTGTCATTTTCTAGAAGTATCTAGTGAACTGTTGGAGATAGGAAAAAATGGACAACATTTTTAGATTCGCCATCCAAACAACATAATTATTGCAGATAAATAGACTTATTAATACATAAACAATAAATACCATGAAGATAAATATTATAAACATTCTATATAGTTTGAAGCGGATTAGTGATGACCCTTAAGACATCAAAAATAGTATGGTTCCGTCTCATAAGCTAGACATACAGATGACTTGGAATTGTCTTGGATTGGTCTTTACCCAAGCCAAAATCAAGACCAAATATTTTTACCCGGGATGGCATGTAAATATGACAATTTCTGATTGTTATCAAAACACTAATGTTAGTCGGAACAAAGTTGGGAAGATTTTATAAGATTGTTTGAAATCCACTGCATTTTAAACAAGTCTGCATATAGGAAAGGAAAATTTATTTTTATTAATTACAGTATTAGATTAGTGATGGGGAAATAAATTCTTTTGAAGTATAATTTATTGACAGGGTAAAGTATGAATTGTTCGTTGTTTTGGAATGCTTATTTCATAATTGTCATTACTTCGGTATGTCCTAACCCTTAAACTGTCAGCTTCCATTTGGCAAGATAAAAGGCCCTGCGAGAGCAGGTTCAAAGAGTTCTTGACGGCCTTAAGATCCGAGATAAAGAGGATCGTCTTACCGGAACATTCGTTTAATCTGTCTTCAAGGTGTCGCCCTGTGATCAATGGGAGGGTGAACATTCCTAATCGAATTCACACACAAACTACCACATAATCAAGCCGGTTTGACCCCTTTTCGCCTAACGAATGCTAAGAGCAACCTGATGCATATAGTGTATAATGTATATATAGGTATAAGAAATGCAGTGAACTGAGTATCAAATTTGGCATCTCATTGAAGAAAATTATCTTTTCTGTTGTTCCAGAAAAATACATACATAATTTTGACGCTTATCTATCAGAGTAATTATATTTATTCCAATCCTAAGCGAATTGCAAGGATTACCTTCGTAGATTGTGGATAAAATCGCAATATGAGCATTATCAAAGTTTGAGGAGAATTAAAAGTATCAGGACAAGGATGATTTTAGAGGTCGCTCGATAAGGAAAAAATGTATCGAATGGTTTGGGATTGGACTTATCAAAGATGGAGTCGTCGAATAAGAACGACTATAGGTGTTAATTCAACGAAAGGCACCTCTCACGATACCAATCACGAACGTAAACGCATTTTAGGTACTAGGATCCCAGCCAACCAATGGGGCTGAGTGATAACGCCCACACGCCAATGAGAAACTCGTAGAACGCCCACTGATTAGATACGTGAGAAAACTATGCAGGGGAGAGAAATCGATTCCCGAATAGACGACATACACCTCATCAAGAACGTCTTTTTTATGGTCCAGGAAGTCGTTAATTTTTGCAGGAAACACCCAATTGGTGTACTGTTTTAGTTATAGGGTTGAAAGTGGTCTATTTAGATTTGAAGTATTTATTTGATATAGGTTTCTGGTCCATGAAGGTTGCAATTAAAAAGGGTGATTTGTTGTTTGTTTTTAATTAGAAGGTAGATGAGATTTAGATATTAGAATGTAGAAAACTAAGGTCAGACTAATGTTAATTTATTCTGATACTAGATCTTCAGAAATTGAAGATTTTATTTGTACAAGCGCTTGGTGTTATCAGAGCAAATAAAACATTTGTGAGAGGTTTCTAAAGTGTCAAAAAGATCTATGTATTGTGGTATCCAATTTTATGCAAAAGATTTTTTTAGATGTGCCTGATCCAGTTTTTTATACTCTCGGTGATAAAAGCCACTATTGCAACAAACTGTGCAAAGTAAATTTCGAGGAAACAGTATACCTTTGATTGAAATTAAAGTAAAAATCATGATACTTACAGTACAACCATAGTCAAAGGTCCTTGAATAATGATGAGTCGACTCGCAGCACAATGACACTAGTCGCAGGCAATTATCACAGTCCTCCTAAAGACTAATCTTTGGTTCGAAGCAGAATTGTTTAAACACTTCACTGACTAGTAGTTAAGAGTCCAGTCATACCTTACACACAAGGTATAACAACTTCCTTGAGTATTAACAAAGTTCACCACCTTTTCTTCGTGATCACGATATTATCATCCTATGAAACAGTTTGACTGTTTAGGATTCCTTATCGATACTCTTTTCGTATATTTTATTATACAAGTCTTCAAGTTCGGTTGATTTTTATAGGCTCAGAATACCGACTGATGTGCGTAGAAACGCGCGTGCGTGCGACTCAGAGTCGCGCCGAGGACTGAGCATGGACTTGAAGTGGTATGAGCACGTTGGTAGCTTGTGTTTCCTGATCACAGTTCAGAAGGACCGCCTACGGGAGTGGCCAGGTTCAGCCAATAGGAGAAGACCCTTTTCAAGGGTGCCTAATCGTCCGAGCGACCATCGTCCGAGCCACCCCTCAAGCCTTCGAGATAGGTGTCTGTTGTTCCTGCTAGGGGGACAGGCTCACAATCCGAATTCTGTTCTCTTGCGTGGGAGACTCGACCCTTGAGAAATTTGGGATTCGCGGCACTGGTCCTGGAAGAGGAACGGGTAATTCGTATCAATTGGTGATGGAAAGGGTGTCAGCTTTTTTGAAAGGGGAGTTGAGTGTCGGAGGAATGCTAGTGTTTTCTTGATGGATTTGATCCAAATTAATGTACATGTTTTCCACTTTCCGGCTCTTCACTTTTCAAGTTGCAAAAATCAAGGTTTTATAGTAAACTGTTTTATAACTCCGGCTCTGAACTTGGTCATTATTATTTGGAAGGAATTATCGATCCGACTACTAACTTATTCAGGAGGTTAACTAAGGTGTTGTGAGATAGCGGAATAATGTATCGGGGAACATTTAACAAGTTGTACATAATCAGCCGGTTTCTCTAATTTGAGGGGTTTTCCAGGGAGTTGCCTGCCTTCTACTCATTCTACTTGCTTATCCCAAACCCCTCCTCCTTTCTAGGTACCCGCATCCAAGACCGAGATCCGTTACGCTTCGATCGAACTCGAACTTACAACGCAAACATATCTGCCAAAATGAACTCGTCCTCTGAATTGTACCAATGCGCCATTTATGTGGTTACTTGTATTAATTAAAGAAATCAGTTTAAAAAAAATTTGAATTCAAAACATTTCAAAAATTATAATTAAGATTATTTCAACAATTTCTGCTGCATAGGGAAGTAATATTCGTAGTGCCTTTAATCTCTTTTCATTTCAATAAGTATTTCAGTAAAAATCGTAATAAGCCTTTCTGCTTCTAAATTAAAGGTCAGTGATCTCTGGTTTTGAATGCTTCTGAAATGCTGGATTTTGGGTTTGTTTGTCGTAAGTTGAACCCTTGCTGGTCTGTTCTCACTCAATTTCTATTTATAGGAACATTTTAAAAGGGATTAGTTCAAAGGATTAGTTCAACATAGCAATTAGCGTAGATTAGGGGACGTTAACCAAATAGTAAAAGGGGTTAGTGGTTATAGGGCATTTGTGTACCTATAATATGTGTACTTGGAGCAGCCACGTGTAACCGATACTCACGGGAAAGTGAGTTTCGCGAATCTAGACATTTGAAACTTTACTTATCGGTTCTTTCACTCACGCCTGCATAGACCAGGAATAGGTTTTTTACCTAAAATATGTGTTATATCTTTCATGCATGTGCGATTTGGTACCGGCACGTGTGTCACTGATAATTCTAGCGTTACTTCCGACCACGTGCCGCAGGTGTGGAGTGTGGTTGCTCTTAACGGGATCGTCGCAGGGTGAACTCACCTTCCTTTCGATGTTTCAATGCTAATTTTTTTATTCCTAAGTAGCGAAAGTTTAAGAAGTTGAACAAAAAAGTGTTAGAAGCGAGGTGAGCATTATGTTTCGAAAGCGTAGTTATTTTTATTTTTTAATAGAAACCCCTCAAAATGTCCCCTTGGAATTACAAGTCAATAGCCAAAATGTTTTTTGTCAGCTCATTTCATTGGTTAAGCTCTTTGTTCTAACATCATGGCGATTAAAAAATTTATTTTATGGTTTTGTTTAAAAGCGTACATTCCAGAAATAATTCTTCCAAATATAAAAACATTGAATTTGTTTAAAAAATATCAATTGTTTACAAACAAATTGACCTTTTTTATTTAAAAAGTTTTGTTTAAAAACGTACATTCCAGAAATCTTTCTTCCGAATATAAAAACATTGAATTTGTTAAAATAAATATCAAGTGTTTACAAAGAAATTGAACTTTATTTTTAAAAATAGTAATTACTATTCTTTTAAATAGACTGACGCACAAAATGCTCTGAGCGCCCGCGCGTACACTAAAGAATTTATTCCTCGTGAAATAACAGAAACTACTTAGTGTTCCTTTTCGCATTTCTCTCCAGAAAAAGTATAGAATAACGTGTAAAAACAAATTTTCTCATATTAATATTATTATTATTTCTTATTATAATAAGAGAACAAAAGTACAATTTGTTTCTCAACAATTGGTAATTTTTTAAAACAAATTCAATGTTTTTATATTCAGAAGGAAGATTTCTGGAATGTACGTTTTTAAACAAAAGTTTCGACGTAAGAATAAGCGTCAAAATCCGCATAGCCGTTTACGCGAGAAAAAAAGGACTTTCGCGATTTACGGTGGCCTACTTGGGATAATTTGACCTAAACTAAAAATTCAAACTTGAATAAAAAAAACTGGTAAGCAGAAAATTCCAATCAATACAGATTTTGACTATGCTAGATCAATACTATAATGCTATATAGGTCGCTTTTTTGGCTCCTTACACTTTTTTTGTGTGGCTGCGTTCTTATCAATTATTCACAACAAATTTTACATGTCAAAAATCGGACAGATAGATCTATAGATCGGCTTTTTTAACATAAGTTTTGATAATTAAAAATTCGGAATAATTGGAAAAGTTTCAGGATTCGGGTGGGATTGCATCCACTTACTCATATACTCGTAATTAAAATAATCTGTTAATTAATTTCACTTGTTGTTATCTGGGCTGCCCCGTTGGGGCCCAATTGGCGCCCAATTATAGGTTGGGCTAAGCTGGGCAGATTTCCACAGGGTAAACTTAAAGTGTATGTATAAATTTGGTGTAGGGCAGGTAAACAGTATGGTGCTTTTATGTTACTTTTTTCGTAGGATAATTCTGTCTTAAAAATATAAGGTCATTGTACAAATTCTGGTTCCTTTTTGAAAAAAAAAGAAAATCCATAAAAAGCTGATCCAATGTCGGTCGTATCCCAACAGCTTGTTTCTCTGGGTGAGAAAATACTCTACTATTTTTTTCAGATTATTAAAAAATTGTTTAGAGGTTGCGAGCATCAAATTTACGTAAAAAGTGAGATTTTCGTAGGGTTTGATTTTTTTTTAAATATACATATTAGTTTTAGAGAAATATCTTACGAATAAAAATGGTAGCTGATACAAAGGAGAAAACTCTCATTTGGTGTCCGATTGGGTAAACAAATGTTTGGCACTGGTAAAAGTCATAAAAAGTACGATTTCTTAGGAATAGAGAGATTTGTGAGCGTAATTGTATCCCTAAACATTCTTTTAAGGATTATCAAAACTCTGGGACCTTCCGCATATAATGGGGAAAAATATATAATAGATATGAGATGAAAAATTTAAAACCTATGGGTATAAGGAAAAATACAAAAAATACAAGAAATTTATTTGATGAGAGGCTTTCTCTCTAAATCTGAATCAGTGAAAAGTCACTGATTGTCAGTCAAATCTCACTGATTCAATTAGCTAGAATCCAGTCACTGACAACCAGTGAAAATTTACTTATTCATTCAGTGAAAGTTTAACTTTTGAGAGTTGGCAGCACTGCACCACGTCAATTTAGCAGTCATAATAAAATAAGATTTTAGTAGATTCAATGAATAATCATAGTAAAAACTTAAAACCCATAAATGTGATCAAATATTAACAAATGTCAAAAGATTTGATGCTTCTATATGAGAAAAAACCTCACATATTTCTTTACTTTCAAGATTCGACTGTCATGTACACACCCGTCAAGTAAGTACTTTTTATACGAGTTAGAGTATATTTTTCCCGCAGTATATTCAGCACACTTATACAGTCCGAAAATTCAAAAATTTATTTAAAAAAAAATTATATTTGTTACTCAAGTAAAAGAATAACAACAACGGTTTGCTTTAAAACTTAGAGGTTATGTCTCGCATGATTTACTCTGGTGTTACTGAATTGATTAGTGAAAAGTCCGGACTCAATGATTAATCAGTGAAATGTCCAACGACTATTTCAATCAGTGAATTTTTCACTGATTCATATTTAGAGAGTAAATTTGATTAAATCTGTAAAATGGCATAATGTCTTGTATAGGTACGCAGTTTTTACAATTGAAAGTGTTCTTGCTTAGTTGTGAAATTAGATATATTCTTTAATTTTAAATTTAATTTATTTTTGTTGATTACTATTAATAAGTCTTCCAGTATTAAAACAAAAATTTTATGAAGTATGTACATTTGATGAAAAACAATTACTATGTGGTAAAAAGTTTAAAATTTTTTTAAAAATGTTGAAAAAAAACATTGCAGTTGAAGAACTCTTTAAAAATTATTTTTTAGCGACGTATATTTAATTGAAGAAAAATGTTTATTTTTCATATTGTAAAGAATTTTCTTGTATGAAAAATACTCTTAAATACAATTTTTTTGCATGAGAGAAATGCTTTTAAGTATTTAATTTTCTGTTATCATGAGGAATTATATCTGTGAAAGTAAAATGTTATTCCTTTCAAAATCGCAGTATAGTAAAAATATGAAATTATCAAGAAACCTTGTAGTTAAATAATTATCAAAATATTCTTTAAAAAATTGTTTTTCTTATCCACGAAAAGTTGACGAAAACAAATTTTTTACATATAGTAGTAATTTTCCTTTAAAAAATTTCTTTTTTCTTGGAAATTTTTTTATTTAAATTTTTGAAATTTGAAAATTTACAGAAACCGGAAGTGCGAATAGAGTTTCAAAATAAGTTAAGCGAACGCATAGATAGGGCAACTTGGGAAGCGCTTACGAGCAATAAAGATATAGAGGGCGCGTGGGCTTTATTACGGGATATCATTGTTAAAACTGCAATTGAAGTCTGTGGTACGGCAGTGGTAGGAAGAAAGTCTGGTGATGCGTGGTGGAA
>CAKNYM010052826.1:758441-841659 GCA_932195095.1 Andricus curvator
GCATCACCAGACTTTCTTCCTACCACTGCCGTACCACACACTTCAATTGCAGTTTTAACAATGATATCCCGTAATAAAGCCCACGCGCCCTCTATATCTTTATTGCTCGTAAGCGCTTCCCAAGTTGCCCTATCTATGCGTGCGCTTAACTTATTTTGAAACTCTATTCGCACTTCCGGTTTCTGTAAAGTTTCAATTTTTATTCGAGTTTGTTTCGTTTTTTCTGTTCTCTTTCTTTTCCATCGCCGGCCTAAGTTTATTTTAGAGATTAAAAGGTAATGATCAGTATTGCATTCGGAACCCCTCATGACTCTTGTATCTTTGACTAGTTCTCTTAGTCTTTCATCCGCAATAACGAAGTCAATTACACTGCGGTTATTTCCTTTACACCAAGTGTACGTGTGGATCATTTTATGTCTAAACCAAGTATTGGTAATAAATAGGCCCTTTTCTAAGCATAAGCTAACTAATTTTTCCCCGTTATAATTTTTTCTTGTTGGATCCCCAAAATTACCTACCCGAGTAAAAATGCTTCGACTTGAGTTCGTCTCCCAGACATCGATGTCTGGCTGCGTCTCGAAACTGAGACGAGACATAAGACAATGTCTCACTTTTATGGTTTCAGCATGGTGATTTCAAGTTGGCGTAACTTGTCTCAAGACGAACCTTTTCGACTTAGAAATGAGACCTCGAATGAGACTGTTAACAGATGCGAAGGATTAAAATTAATGAATGACAATTTTGTAAATATTAAATTAGTTATTTTTAATTTAAAAATTCAGAATCTGTGGGTCTGAACAAGTATAACCCTGAAAAATTTTCCTCAAAAAAATTTAAATTGTAATTTTCTATAAGGATCTCCTAAGCCGTTAGAACTACGTAAAAACCAACAACATTTTCGGTATCGTCGTCAAACAAGTATAATAGAAATGAAAATCTATAAATTAATTGATTCAATATATATATTGTGTAAAAATATACAAAATTGTTTAATTATTAACAAAGATTAGCTTTTATGACAGTCAGAATGACCCTTTTTTCAGGGCAGGTATATAGTCGAAGTTATAAACCGCTCGACTTGAAGTCATAAAAATTCGACTCAAGATATAAATATATGTCTTCAAGACGTAGAAACTTCTCTCCAAGACATAAATTGAAGTCTGGCTCCGTCTCAATAAGGAGACATGCTGGAGTCGAACTTTTCGACTTCAGCATGTCTTGATTGGGGGCAATTGAAGTCAAAACCAAGTCGAAGAATTTTTACTCGGGTAGCACCCTTTCTGTATCTGTATCCTGGCGTTGGACGCCGACCCATCCGTTCATATCTCCTAGCAGAATTATTCTTTCACCTTGATCGCAAGTACTTATTGTGTCATTTAAAGTGTCCCAGAAGGCGTCTTTGACTTCTCGCGGTTCACTGTCAACTGGGGCGTAGCACGCTATGATAAATAATCTTCTGATTCCTACCTTCATTCTAGCCCACAACAATCTGGGAGATACAAAATCATGATCTTTGAGATGCTGTCTTGCTTTTTCATTCATAATTAAACCGACCCCTTGACTACGATTTGATTCACTACTTACTCCTGACCATATTTCAAAACCGCCTTTCAACATCCGATTTTCTATGTTTCTACTTTCGCAACCCTTTTTCTTCGTCTCAGGTACACATAAAATATCTAGTTTCCTAGCATGCATAGTTTCTCGTAGTTCTCTTACTTTAAGCTCATTCACTCCTCTAGCATTCCAAACACCTAGTCTCCATTCATCGCCTGAAACTCGACCTTTACGTTTCCCGTGTGTATGCATTTCGTCAATCCAAGTTTCAGTCCATTCCGAGGCTACTTTATTGTTTGTATTATTCATGTTTAGATTGTGCACCCAACTATCACCTTTATGCGCGAGATTTGTTTTGCGAGCCGAAATCATGTCCAAGTAAAGTAATTATTCATCGTACGGTGGAGAGTCTAGTCGTAACGTCAGTCCCACCAAAACTTCTGTTACGGGGGGGGGGGGGCCCCCGCCCAGAGAAAGGAAACCGAGAGTCTCAATTGGTTGGTGATTTATGCTGAGAAGGTTACCAGCCTTCAGCAGCGTTGTATTTGATAGGAGTTAATATGTGCCCAAAGCCGAATCCTGGCCTACCTATAGATGAAATTTGCTCCTGGTTGAAATATTAAAATAGTTATAATAATTGAGCTGCAATATTATGATTTAAATCCTTAAAAATCCCAAAAGCACTGAAATTAATATTTAGAAGAAGAAAATTTCCAATAACGTCGCAATAGAAGTTAAAAGTTCGGAATAATGAGTGATTTAGAAAGATTTTTTAGGCATAATCTCGGATAAGTTAAAGAAACCTCTGAAATACCGTAATTTCCCTGATTTATCGCGTGGAAATTCTTTGAAAGTCAGGATTTTCAAGAAAGAAAAGATTTGGAATTTCTTTCAAACCATTAAAATCAATTGGAAATTCCTTCGCATACCTAATTCTTTCAAATTCGATAAAAATAGTAAGGGCATATTTAACCAGAATTCTGGTTGATTTAACCAGACATTTTTTTGAGTGTATAATAACTTACATGATAACTTGGAAAATTTGTTTTGTACTTCTTGTACAACTTTGAATTTAAATTATTCAAAGTATAGTTTTAAAACGGAGAGCTGCCCTGGCGCTCAAGCTATAAAGCCTATTGTGCCACTATTCAAAGTATAATTTTTTCCAAAGTTTCAAACTGATCGAATCCTCACTGATTTTTAAGTATATTGGAAAACCTGTTATTTAAATACTACTTTTTAAACAAGTATAGAAGCAGTACACAACAGAGTCAGATCAGTAAGGATTTTCACTTAATAATATCAGGGAAAATCCTTACTGATTTGGCTCGAAAGGGGAATCTACACCCCTCGATATTTTGTTTCGATTCATACTTCTCCTAGTAACAGGTCATTATATCAAACTTGTAATATGCTAAAGTCATAAAATGCGCTTATCAGTCATTCTTGAGAAAAACAGCTTTAAAAAAATTCACGCACGTTACATGTACCGCGATGCAAGAGTATTTAAACTTCCGATTAGATTAGGCGGTAGCGCGACATCCTTGAAAAATTGTGATTCCGTATGAAATTTTGTATTAAAAAACATCACTCATTACTCTTATTCCACAATTTTAATATTATAATAATAACAGAAAATGCCTTTCATTTGTATTCTACTTTTATATCATTTTATTTTAATATTTCTTTAGATGTAATATGTTATTTGATTCTTATTATACTATTTTATATATTTTATTTTCATCACATATAAAAATAATAATAACAGAAATCGATGAGCCCTGAATTTCCGGTTACAAACTCGGAGTGCTACCGCCTGATCTATAACCCGGAATTAGAAGACTCTCGCATTTTTCTCGTTAATGGTTGAAACCCGGATTTTATTATACTTTATAGCATATTAAAAGTTTGGTAATGACCCACTAGTGGAGGAGTATGTATACCATTAAGCCATTTCCCTTTCAGGGTAGGCGTGACACTACCCAATTCGGGTAGCGTTTCTAGGTGGATAGTTTTCTTGTAGTTATAAATAACTACAAGTTTGGGCTTACCACACCCATAATATGCCAACAGCACACAGTATTCTCGAATGGTCACCCATCCAAGTACTACCCGCGCCCAACGCTGCTTAACTTCAGTGATCTGACGAGAACTGGTTTTTTCAGCGTGGCATGGCCGTTGGCCATGTATGAATCAAAACAAAATTGCGAAGTCCCCTTCTTAGTGACATACTACTTCACTTATTTAAATTTAGACAGTAACGAATTTGTTGGCATTATATAAAGTAAAATGATGACCTTTTTTAAGACTTGTGCGTCACAAGAAATTTGAGAATAAAGAAAATGTAACAAATTACCATTATTGAAAATATATGTATAATAAGACTGTTTGAATATACAATTGGATTCAGAATACAAGCAATATTTTATTCTGGTGCACAAAAGAATTTATATGATAGTGATCGACAAAGGATTTGTCGACGTGGTAACATCTTTCACACGCGAGTTTAAGTAACGGAGAAATTTCTGGCGAGCGTCTGGGATCCTGCCCATCCGTTAAACACGAGGTTCGCGAGAGTTCGAGGCTGTTTAAACACAGAGGGTGGGCAATCAGGAGTGTTTGCCGCCCCATGAGCGAGTGAGCGAGGCAAGCGAATGCGCGGATCAAAGGATAATGGGGTGGGCTGATAGCGCTCTGATTTGATTGTTGCCCTGGCTATTGTCCGGAACTGCTCCATTGTACGTACCAACGGGTCGCGTAGTTACCTACTCTCTACGTATATACATTGGTATGTACGCGGTGTCTCTGACACTATCTACCTACCACATCCACATCACCCACCCCCAACGTGTTTCTACATTCTACGCAATAAACTTCTACTCGAATCGCTGAACATTAACATTCATTCTCATCTCCTATCGGACATATCGTTTCGTTTCCATATCCTTCCACGAGACAACTATTTGACGTTGCTTTTTTATTAAAACAATCTACCAATTTCTTTCTCTTTGATGGTACACTTTAACGCCCTCTATAGAATACAGTTACGATTCGTTGAAATGCATTAGGGGGAAAGTGCCTAAAGTTTTCGGTGTGCACAGGTGGTCGAAACGAATACCTTTACAAAATTATTGTGTGTAATGCATTATAATCACTGAATATCTATGACTCTTTTTTATTTACGTTTTTTGGAATACATATATATTCATATGCATAGAAAAAACAGGGGTAACAAATGTTGCAGGTAATCATTATTTTTGGGTAAAGTGGGCTAGGGTACAGGGTAATGTCGCGCTGGGTAATTGATAAGTGGGTAAAGTATACCCGACTTTACATTGGAGGAGAGTAACGTGGGCGAAGTGTCACTTGCTGACTTTATGTTTGAAGAAGCAACTATAAATAATGAATTCTCACATATTTCCGCGTACAAGGCACTCCAAAAGGATGATACTGAACATTAATTAGCGAATTAATAGCCGAATTTTTGACTTACCACACTTTATTCGCCAAAATAAATTTGACAGCAGACACAGGTTTTAAAAGTCGCCATGGTCCTCCGTTCGCTTTTCCAGTAGGTTTTTGACTCTCTGGTGTAACTTCACACGTCAAATGAACGAGATACAAAAATTGAAAAAAATATTTTCCACAATCAACCAAATTCGACAACATTCTCATGAATTCTCTAAATTCCCTTGAATTTTGTAGAATTTTCGAGAACTCAGTGGAATTCTCCTGAATTCTGAAGAATTCTCTTGAATTCAGTAGAATTTTCTTAAAATCAGCGAAATTCTCTCTAAATCTGTAGACTTCTTTAGATTTCAGCAGAATTCTTTTGCATTCAGTGAAATTCTCTTGAATTCTGTATCATTCTTTTGAATTTAGTAGTATACCATTAAGCCATTTCCCTTTCAGGGTAGGCGTGACACTACCCGATTCGGGTAGTGTTTCTAGGTGGATAGTTTTCTTGTAGTTATAAATAACTACAAGTTTGGGCTCACCACACCCATATAATATGCCAACAGCACACAGCATTCTCGAATGGTCACCCATCCAAGTACTAACAGCGCCCAACGCTGCTTAACTTCAGTGATCTGACGAGAACTGGTTTTTTCAGCGTGGCATGGCCGTTGGCCAATTATCTTTAATTATGTAAAATCCTTTTCAATTTAGTAGAATTCTCTTAGGTTTGTCAGAATTCTCTTGAAATCAGCAAAATCGTCTTGAAATCAGTGAAATTCTGTTGAATTCAGTAGAATTTCCTTAAATTAAAAAAATTCACTTGAAATCAGCAGCATCTTTTAAGTTCCGCAGAATTCTATTTTCAAGAATATTCTTCTAAATTCGAAAGAAGATAATTTGACTAAATTCAAGAGAATTCTGCCAAATCTAGGAGAATTCTACTGAATTTAAAAGAATTAAACAAAGTTTAAGAGAATTTTACATATTTTAAGATTATTCTAGTAAATTCAGGATGAATTCTACATTATTCAAGAGAATGCTGTTGATCTAAAGAGAATTCTGCCGAACCTTAGAGAATTCTGCTGAATTGAAGAGAATTTTTCAGAATTCAGGAGAATTCTACTGAGTTCTCGAAAATTCTACAACATTCAAGGGAGTTTACAGAATTCATGAGAATGTTGTCAAATTTGGTTGATTGTGGAAAATATTTTTTTCAATTTTTGTATCTCGTTGATTTGACGTGTAAAGTTACACCAGAGAGTCACAACCTACAGGAAAAGCGAACGGAGGACCATGGCGACTTATAAACCCTGTGTCTGCTGTCAAATTTATTTTGGCGAATAAAGTGCGGTAAGTCGAAAATTCGGCGATTAATTCGCTAATTAATGTTAAGTATCATCCTTTTGGAGTGCCTTGTACGCGGAAATATGTGAGAATTCATTATTTATAGCCGCTTCTTTAAGCGTAAAGTCAGCAAGTGACACTTCGCCCACGTTACTCTCCTCCAACGTAAAGTCGTGTATACTTTACCCACTTATCAATTACCCAGCGCGACATTACCCTGTACCCTAGCCCACTTTACCCAAAAATAATGATCACCTGCAACATTGTTTACCCCCAGTTTTTTCTGTGTGATTCTCGTAAACCGACGGCATTGGCTGCCAGGTGAATCTTGACTCGGGAAGAGTCCAGATGTCAAGCCATTCCGAGCGCGGATAGCACTGGGATGGGTGACCATCTGCGACGTACGACCGGGTTGTGTATGCGCTGTGTTTTAACTTTTAACTAATGTCGAGCGGGAGGTTTGACGCCGAGGATGACTGTATGCATTCGATGGGTCGAGACTCGAGTGGAATGTCTCCCTTCAAACTGGACTGTCGAAAAGCCGGCTGAACTCGGGAGGTGGTTTTCTGCAGTTCTCCTCTCCCCTGGCCAAATGTCCAGGCAAATGCGAGTACTTCTAATAAAGTCGGGTGCAGCCACGCGTTATCACTGGTTGTGATTAAATTCATACAGTGATTTTAAGCCCTTAGTAAAGAAAAAATTTTCACAGGATCATACCCAGTGAAGTGGAGTTTTGTCTGCCGGTTCATGCTAAAGGGCTTAAATGATTCTTTAGCAACGAGAATGAACCGTGTATAGATCTCTGTTTCACCAGGGTTTTAAAATAAAAATGCATGTTTTAACCGCAGTGCTACGGGACTTAAATAAATCAGCCTTACAAGACAATAATAATAATAATGCTTCTCGTATTTAAGTTTTTTTTACAAATTAATTTCTGGAAAGTCTCAATGACAGGTCATTTGACTACCTACTTTCAACTAATATTTGAGAATAAATAGTCGGTTAACCAATGTTTCGCTTCTATCGTAATCTGACAGCACTAGCCTTATCTAATTTGTGTCAACAAGATTTTTTACTCCTGAAATGTGAATGATATTGAAAAAACATATTAGGTGTGTACCTGGTAGGTACACTTCTAGTGACACAGGTACACAGGGACTAAAAGGTCATTACTCTTAACTAATTGATCAAAAACTTGTTTCTTTCCTGTTTTAACGACCGTATAATCCAAAATCAAAAAGTGTGCAGTGGAAAATTAACTTTATTTTCCAAGACAAATTTCTAGTTTTCTAACCTAATATTTTAAAGGTATAAAAAGTAAAATTCAATGTTTGTATTTAAACTATTATTCTTTAGTCTATATAAATTATCAAAAGTAATGTTTATTTATTGCAGGTTTCACAGTTTATTCCCTATTCCCCTCTTTTACCCTTCTTCTCGTTTTTCACTTTAAAGAAAACTGAGTAACTGAATTAATAAAACCCAATAAGAAAATCAAACTATATTTGTTTGAAAGTTAATTCTATTTGGTTTATTCATTTTTTTGTTTGTTACAAATTCAACAAGGTTGTTAGAAAGTCTATAAAAGTCTCTAGAAGTCTTTAAAAGATTTCTTGGTTGAAAATTATTCAACTGCCCTTGGCAGACGCACGTAAAAAGTTCTTCTTTGTCGGTTGAACTTTTCTGCCTCTCTAGACTAAGAAATCTTTCTTGTTTGAAAATTCAACTCTTGGATTGAAAATTTAACTATTTTGTTGAAAATTCGTTCTCTTTTCGGTCGTAAAATTAATTTCTTTTAACTGAAAATATAACTATTTCAGTAGAAGATTTATCATTTTAGTTGAAAATTTATCTTTTTGGTAGACAATTAATCTTATTGGTTGAAAATTTAACGGTTATGTAGAAAATTCGCCTTTTGGCTAGAAAACTCAACAATTTGGTTAAATTTTTTTTCTCTCTTGACTGAAAAATCTTTCAATCTTCTTTTTGTAGAAAATTCGCCTGTTTAGTTTAAGAATTCAAACAATTTGGTTGACATATTTTTTCTCTTTTGACTGAAAAATCTTTCTTGCATGAAAATTCAATTCTTTTATTGAAAATTTAACTTTTTTGTCGAAAATTCTTTATTTTTTGGTTTAAAATTAATTTTTTTAAATGAAAGCTCAACTTTTTCATGTTTTGTTGGAAATTCAACTATTTGGTTGAAAATTGATCTTTTTCGTTTGGAAATGGATGTATTTTGTTGACACTTCATCTTGTTTGGGAGAAAATGAATCTTATTGGTTGAGAATTCATGTATTTTGTAGAAAATTCTTTTTTTTTGGCTTGAAAGTTCAATAATTTGATTTACATTTTTTACTCTTAACTAAAAAATCTTTCTTGGTTGAAAATTCGACACTTTTGTTGAAAATTCGTCTTTTTGATTTTAAAATTCATCTTTTCTGATTAAACATGCAACTGTTTGGTTAAAAATTAATCTGCTTTAGTTGAAGATTCAACTGCTTGGTTGAAAACTCGTATTTTTTGGTTGAATTAACAGTTTTTTATTTAAAAGTGACATCTTTTTTGGTTCAAATATCAACTATTACATTTTTCATTGAGAACTTTAACTATTAGATTTTTGGTTAAAAATGTGTATTTTTTAGTTAAAAATTCAACTCTTTGGTTGAAAATTCGTCTTTTTTAGTACAAAATTAATCTTCTTGGTTGAAAATTCATCTTTTTGTTTAAAAATTCAACTATTTGTTTTAAAATCGTTTTATTTTGTTGAAAATTAAATATTTTGTACTTGAAATGTTAAGAATTTAATACGTTTTAAATTCAATTTCATGCAGTACCCACATTAATTCTATTTAAATGAATTTATTCTCCTATTTTCGTGAAAAATATCCCTATATCCCCTGTTTTTCGAGCACTTGGGTATGTAGGTATTTTTTATATTTTGTGTTATATCGATATAGTTGAAAAAACGTTTTTTGGCTTCTTCTTGTATAGAATGATGGGGGCGGAGGTGAGATAAAAAAGGTGTGTAGTCCGAAATTTTAAGGATTTTAGGCTCCGCCATAACCATTTTTCATTCCTCAGTTTTCAGCGTCAAGAGTAAGAGAGTTTTTTTATGAAATTATATTAATTTCCACACTATAATTACTTAGGAACCTGTTCCATATATTTTAATCCCCAAATCCTCAAAGTTTCTTTTGCCTTAAATGTCTATTAAAATCAATTAACGAAAACATTCTTCATATCTTCAGGGGTTTTAAAAAAATTCTTCATGTAACCCAATTAGTGTTCCTTGCCTACTTTCTCTCTAAGCCCATAGGCGTAGGTGTGGTGATCCCGAATCGAAAATCAAGGGGATTTTACTTTCAGCCTCATGCGCTTAGTGCATCTGCCTCCTCATTTTCATACAATGGATGTCGCGTGCCTCAAAGAAGGCGACACGTAGGAGGCAACAAATCGTCCGCTTGTTTTATATTCTGTCACCTGTCAACTACGTGCGTTTATTTTTCGTCCATACCTGATAAATAGAGAACCTTTTCGTTGTCCGTACCCTCTCCCCTAAAAAATGTTAACGGGTGATGCATTTTTTTGTCACGCGTGTGTAATATGTCCTTTTTCCGGGGTCCGATGTTCATTTTTGACGAGAGGCGAATAACATGAATGTAAATATGCGAGCCTACACTTTTTTTGCACCTTCGACCCTTTCGACTTTTACCTGAATAGAAGGCAGATGACAGCGAGCTTCGTCCACATTTGTAACCCACTCGCATCTTGGCTCGTGCCGGCTGTTTCCGGTTTTCAAAACCAAATTGTGAAGAAGCTTTATAAATACACTTACGAAAGTGGAATAAGAATATAATCTAAATATAGAAGTTGGTAAATAATATTTTCAAAATTAATCGTTGAAAACAAAATACATGACAGTTATTTTTTTCACTGCCAATAAATTATTATTATTAACTTAATTTGAGCAATGTTTAAGATAAACGGCTGCATACGAATTGAGCCCCACAGCTACTCAGCAGGTATAATTTTAGTAGTGTACTGGGAAAACCGGTATAATCGGGAAATAGTCGGGAATTAAAATAACACCTGGAAAAACCAGGAATTAACTGGGAATACAAATTTGAGCAGGGAATCACATTTAAAGTTTTCGGAAATGTAAATTTTGAAAGATTTCAAAGAAAATTTGAAAAAAATGCAAAAGATTTCTAAAATTGTTGAAAAAATGCAGAAGATTTTACGACAATTTTTTCAATTTTGAAAAATTTTTAGGAATAATTCGAGTCAGTTTAAAAGATTTTTGGAAATTCTTTTGTTCTATTGAAATTGATATTTTTCAGTTGAAAATGCATGTTTTTTGTTAAAAATTCGCCTTTGTTGGTAGAAAATTAATGTTCTTGGTTGAAAATTCATCGTTCTCTTAGAAACTTCAATTACTTGGTTAAAAGTTGAACTGCTTTATTACAAATGTCCTTTTTTGAATAAGATTCATAATTTTAGTTAAAAATTCATCTGTTTGGTTGAAAATGTAACTATTTCGTTGAAAATTCGTCTTTTTTGGAAGAAAATTCATTTACATGGTTGAAAATTCAACTATTTGTTCAAAAATTCATATATTTTGTTCACAATTCGTCTTTTTCGGACGAATTCAACTTTTTTTGATTTAAAATTAAAATCTTTTTTAGTTGAAATATGGTTTATTACATTTTTGGTTGAATATTCATATTTTTTGGATGAAGATTTATGTTTTCCGGTTAACAAATTAAACTATTTTGTAGAAAATTGCATCTTTTTTTGGTTAAAAAGGCAACTGGTTGAAAAATAATCTTTTTTTGGTTGAAGATTCGTCTTTTTTTAAAATAATTAAAAATTCGAAAAGATTTAAAAACAAATTGAAACAAAATGTGGATCTTTGGAAATGTCGAAACAAAATTTAGAAGAATTTAGAATATCAAAAGAATGTAAAATATTTTAAAGGAAAAATGTTCAATGTTGCAAGATTACAAAATTGTAGAAAAAGATTAAGTTTAATAGAGATTTTTAAAAGCTTTTAAAAGATTCATAAATAATTTAAAACAAAATGTAGATTTTCGAAGATTTTTTTGGCACTAGGGATTGATTATTGAAGAGTTATTACGAAAACTATTTAAATATTATTTATTTTAATACTTAGTGAATTTTATATTAAGCATGTTTTAAACACATGTATATATAATTAAACTGTCATAATGAAAAATAGTTTTTCGCAAGAACTCTTCAATAATTAATCATTATTTAATCGCTACTACCGGCGAAGAAAATCAAAATTATATCGAAGAATCATTCACCAATTAGAATACCAAAAATATAAACATTTTTCTGAATATTTAACTGAAGAGGGCCATCAGCGTGGGGCGAAATCTCTGCAGCAATTGTAAACTTATATTATTCATTTTTACTTGATACCATTAATTACAAATAAATATTATTTTGTTTAAGTATTATAAGATATCACAATACATAAAATTACGCATAGGAAAACCTTATGTTAAGTGCGTTTCATTCGTGCTTCTATACACGGAGAAAAATCAACGGTTAATTTTACCTTGATTTCGAGTAGAATTTACTCGGAAAAATGGTAGTTTTATGACACGTAGGCATTTTCAGTTAAGTTTACTCTATGTCGTAAATATTTTTCACTATCTCCCAAAAAGTTAAAAGTTCTATTCTATCCATGTGGTAAATAACAGGTATGGCAGTACATTGTGTCATCTTCCTAATGAACTATACCCATCTTACATGGTACTTTTGAATGGGAAAAAGGTACATTCGATGCTACTAGGTACCTACGCTTACCGGGCTACATGGTACTTTTGACTTGGCGGAACAGTGGAAGAAACTTTGGGTATCAGTGACTTGTTCTATGCTACATGGTACTTTTGACCGCACTTAGTAAAATTGAGGCTTTTCTGGTACCCGGCTACATGGCACGTTTAACTATGTGAACAGTGGAATGAACGATGACTCCCGATTATGTGTGCTAAACTACATGGTACTTTCGACCACGTCGAATGGAAAAATCAACACTAATTTATACGTAAATTCGCAGCTACTTTACACAGTAATTTCTAGTATGTCAAAAGGTATAAATAACTTTTTTCATGAGACACATGGCAACTCATACTTTTTTTGCAGAAAATTTATTCTTATTTTATAGTGAAATCTCCTTTGAATTAGGAAAATTTACACTCTGATGTGTTGTAGTCGCAAGCCCTTGTCATATGCTTCTGCCCTTTTCTTATCAATCTGCGTTTGTAAGTCAGCTGCAGCCTGAAAACGATAAAATGATCAATATGAGAGTACAGAGAAGCATTTTTCAAACAAATTCATAAAAATGTAAACATAATAAATAACAATTTTTACTCGCATGTACAAAATAAATCCAGATAAAGTTTCTGCTACAGAGGCTTTATTGTTTCTCGGATCTTTTTGAGCAGGAGACACAAGTTCTGTATTTCTACAGTGTCCTTTTTGCGTTTTTAGCACCCTTTTTTGGCATACTTGCCTTTTGGTAGTTTCTCGACGTCTTACAAAATTGTTCCTTCGACAGGACTTTCATTTCCGGAAGTGCTCGATGTTCTCGGTTTTTTGGGGTTTTCTGGTGTACTTAGGTTAGGAGAAAAAGAATATTTCTGTCTCGCATCTTGTCTCATTTCTCATGAACAAAACTCTGAAAAGAAACAATACAACCGATGCATCGGCAGTAAAGTACCATCAATTCTCGAATTGGAGGGAGTTATGTACTTAATTAAAATATAGAGTTTTTTACACGATAATTTATATAAAGCTTAAATAATTTACTACAACTTACCTTATAAATCTCACCTGAATATCAGTGACACTGAATATTAGGCAGCTCCAATTTTTTCCTCAAATATTTTAATTTAAAGAAGGTTTCAAACTGCAGGACAAACACTTTACCAAAGCTTGATGCCAACTGAAGCGTCGCTTTGGATAAATGGCGCGACAGAGGATTATAAAATGTTTTTACTAAATAAACAGGTTATAATCTACTCTGATTCTAATGGCATGGACATAACAGACGTGGAAAAAGTACCATGAGACAAGTTATAATATCTCTTCGGCCATAAGACAGTTTGTACCACTTGAAATAGAGTCGAAATCCTTGAAAGAAAGGGCACTTTGTCTTCTGAGAATGTGTAAATTATGCTGCGATTTTCATTAAGAAGTACTATGTTAAATAGGTAGGAGCACCCGAGACATACAGGGAACAGTTTACTGTGCCAAAAAGGGTCTGGTACCTGCTACCACGGCAATATTTCACCATGCGAAATGAGAAAAGTACCATGTGAAATAGGAAAAGTACCATGTGAAATAGGCAAATCACCAATCCTATAAAAGGAAAATTATACTATGTGATATAATACTTGTTACCTGCGTTTTCGGGAATTACTACCCATGTAAATACTTTTTCTGACAACTTTTCTCCGTTCCTACTGCTATTTTTCCAAAGATTTTATACATAATGCGAATAATACGTTACACTCCATCTATTTAATAAAAATAGCTTGGTACTGATAGAGAAAAATACGTTCTTAAATGTTAAGAAATAATAAATTTCTTGTTATAAAGTACAATTCTACACAGAATCTTTTACCATGTTTTTACATAATTATATTTACTATGTGCGAATAGAGTTTTTCGCTTTTTGAAACGTATTTTCCACTCTGCAATTAATATTTTCTAGTAATTTTCATGTGCATTTTACATTTCCAAAAAGTAGGTTCTTCTTTTTACCATGTGGCACTGTAACAACTACAACGTTCGTAAAATCTATTTTTCTCCGTGTATAGTAAGAGCGAGATTTGATATTTCCAATCGGGGAAAAAACGGGAATTCCGAAGGGGATTCGGTGAGCGAAAATTAATAGACATTAGTCACCCTGTCTGAAAGCACTATCGCAGAAAACCTTTGCAAAATATTAAAAAATGAAAGTATAAAGCAATACATGAGCATCTTTTAAGTTAATGCTAATAAAAATTTGTACTGGTACGTGTACTTTTTGGTTTGGTCATGTGCCTATGCATTTTAATAAAGTACTTAGTCATAAGTTTGCATTAAATCGGGAAAGACAATTTTTATTAGAGATATGTCAATAAATACGTGGAAATATATATATCTTTATATTATCTGAGACTACTGAAAACAGTGTAAATGTGCTGCCTCAAAATAAATATTGGCCCAAGAAATGGGAAGTGGTGGGGTATCACAATGGGATTGAATTGATACATCAGGATTAAATCCTGGGACTCAATTTCATACATAAAATGGCGATTACGGACTCAATACACTTGCACCGAAGATAAAATCGCAATCGAAATATTTAAATCGCTAAAAAAGGTCGAAGATTTATCGTCCTGATTCAGAGTGCAATCATTATGGCTTATTTATCTCAACATCAAGATATTACCACTGAGCAAGTTGATTAAACACACTTCATTTCTTACGTTGTAAAATCACATTGCACACTTATATTTGTCCTTGAATTACATTTAAATTACTAAATTATTATTCGCCCCTCACATCCTTATAATGTTCTGATTTATTAATCATACTACATTCTTCAGAATATCCTGCACGTGTATATGTACTCAGTAACTCGAGCAGTAATTTATTTACTCGAAAGTTATTCATCGTTAGAAGTTTTGTATAAAAAATTATAAGTGGCCCTGTCCTTTTATTTTCCCTTAGAAAAAAAATCATTATGAATAAGTGTTTTCAAACAAAATTTCCCCCGGAAAAATATGTCCTCGGAATCAGGGGTTTGAATACTCTGAAAAAATCACCCCTGAACTTCTGACACTGCGTTAAGTATCCTTCATGAATGTAATCGGGGATGCGTCGAGCATATGTTCTAGCGGAACCAATAGTGACGTGACGCAGTGGCCAACCACCAATCGCTTTTCGTATCGCGTGGAAATCGCGTGCCGAAGGGTGCGAATAAAAGGGACGAAAGATTTTACTTTTTGGAGCAAGGGTGCTTTTGTTTTACAATATTATTATTTTTTTTTTGACGAACTTTGAACTTAATAACAGTTATTGAGTAAAAATAATTAATTCAGGTTTCAAATATTAAATTTTTGGATTTCAAAATATAATTCTTGCAAGACATTCTCAATTTCAAGCGCCAATTTCAATAGTTTTCGTCTATTTATCCTGTTTTAAATCCTGAAGAACGTAAAATTGGTTGAGTTTTAATTAAAAATTAGGCCCGAAAAAGCATATATTTAAATTATATTCCAAAACGAATTTTTTTCATGCAAACTTAAATGCGAAATGTTTTCTCTTGTCAAAACATTCTCCCTTAGTCTGATGAATTAATGAAATTTGTCTAATGATTCATTAAATTTGTCTAATTAATATTGAAATTTATGGCTGTCTTTTGCCTTTTTTAAGAACCTAAACACAATTAAATTCACAGAAAACTGTACTAAATGATTATAAAACCCCTATATTAAAAATAATTTTTATCAATGAGAATTTGAAAGAAATGAAAGTAATTGATGACTCTTATTTGAATTAACAATTTTTTCGAATTTGATGAATTTAATATGATATTTGAAACACGTTTAAAGGCTGTTACCAACGTGAAAAATTCTACGGAAAGCGTTCTGCGGAAATTCCATACGGCAATTCTACAAACATTTCTACAAACTAATTTTGGACTAAGTTTGACTTCCGGTGATGAACTGCGCTCTCGGGAATCACACTCCGGACATCACACCTTTGCGTCAGGTATGCGAACAACATCTTCTTCGAGAAAATTATGCTACCCACGTCAAAACCTTGCACCACTTGTGGGTTCCTCGAGGACACGAGATTGCACTAATGCCCCTGGTGTAAAAAACACATCTTCTCCGGGGAAGTCTGGTTTTTACAGTACTTTAGGGTCCCTGGAGTGGGTTTCTCAAGGACGCAAGATTGAATCAATACCCCAGGTGTAAAAAAAAACAAATCTTTTTCAAGGAAGTCTGGTTTTTACAGTACTTTAGGGCCCCTGAAGTAAGTTCCTCGAGGACACGAGATTGAACCAGACTTCCCCGAAGAAGATGAGCTTTTCACACCTGGGGCATTGGTTCAATTTCATGTCCTCGAGGAACCCACTCCAGGCACTCTGAAGCACTGTAAAGCCAGACTTCCCTGAAGAAGATGTGTTTTTCACACCTGGGGCATCGGTTCAATCTGGTGTCCTCGGAGAACCCACTCCAGACAGCCTAAAGTACTGCAAAAATCAGGCTCTCCCGAAAAAGATGTGTTTTTTTTACCAGGGGCATTGATTCAATCTCGTGTCTTCGAGAAACATACTCCAGGGATCCTAAAGTACTGTAAAAACCAGACTTCCCTGAAGAAGATGTGTTTTTCACACATGAAGCATTGGCTGGATCTCGTGTCCTCGAGGAACCCACTCTAAGCACCCTAAAGTACTGTAAAAACAAGACTTCCTCGGAGAAGATGTGTTTTTTACACCTGGAGCATTGGTGCAATCTCGTGTCCTCGTGGAATCCACAGTAGGTGCAAGGTTTTGACGTGGGTAGCATAATTTTCTCAAAGAAGATGTTGTTCGCATACCTGGTGCAAGGGTGTGATTTCCGAGAGCGCAGTTCATCACCGGAAGTCAAACTTAGTCCAAAATTAGGTTGTAGAAATGTTTGCAGAATTTCCATATGGAATTTCCACATGGAATTTCCGTAGAACGCTTTCCGCAGAATTTTTTCACGTGGGTAATTTTACTCACCAAATCAACTTGTCTCTTGAAGCTAAATTTATTACGTACATTTTTCTTTTCCATATTTTTTTTTTATAAAAACGTGGTTGAGCGAGTATTTTTTCAAAATTTCAGAATGGTTTTTCCTCGAAGGAAATACTTTGAGAAAACCGGACCGCTTAATTACTTTAAATTGTCCCTCAAATTCGTAAAAAAACGACTTTCATATAAACATATTATACATTCTTTTGAAACTCTGAAACATATACATTCTTCTCAAACTCTATGACCTATGAATTCGGCGTTTTCACGCTGAAAAAGATTTATAATTCGAAAAATAAAGGTTTCTCATTTGATCAATCCAAGCTTTTCAAATTTAGAAGTGGATTTAGATTTATTTTAAACTGAAAGAAGATAGAATTATAAAAGAGCAGAGTGTAAATGCTATACAACTAATTGAATCGTTTGAGCTGAAGGGAAAAAATTGTGGATTGACATCCGAAAAAAGCTAAAAAAAAAATTTGAGATTGGTTACTCTCTTGTTCTCTTTATTGTTTAAAAAATTTGTTAATTCAAAAAACTTTTCCTATTGGTTAAACAATTATGGCACATTTTTCCAATTTGCAGTTTTTGCTGGTGAACAATAATAAAAAATTAAAAATCAAAAAGAATTTGTTGCCTAATGTACAATTTTTTGAAAATGTGTACAAAATATGTTTTATTTTATTGAGTTAAATGCGCACTTTCTTGGAAAAATGTGAAATTTCTTCAGCTTGAAACAAAGACACATGCTATTGTTTTTCTTTCATGCAAAAAAAAACTATTCTTGGTGCTTAAAACGTTCCGAAATCGCGAAAAATTCAAAATCCCAAGATACCTACATTTTTTTAAATATGTGCATATGACTTAATGAAAAAAAAAATTGTTCTCAGATTTTCAATAACGGAGTGTCTAACCCCACCGAAAATATTTGTGCTATTATCACTGAATTTCGGTGAGTCTAGACGCCCTTTTCCAGCTACACTCGGCTTACAAAAAATATTTGTTCTGCGCTTACCGATTGTTTATTTTCCTATTTAGTAAATGTAATAATCTAAATAGATTGGTTCAGAATCAACCAGATAAATTGCTACTTTCTTATTATTTTCCACTAGTAAAAACACTACATATGAAAAATTTGTCATAATTTTTTAATTAATATTGAAAGTTTTTTGTATTTTTCAATCAAAAAAGAGAATATAAAATATTAACCAATATAAAAGAATGCACTTTTTTGCATGACAGCCCAAAAATTTGTTTCCCTCAGCTCAAATTATTCGATTAATTTTTATCCCGAACATTTGAATTGACTAAATAAAGCTGTAACTTAATTTAGTAGAATTATATTCTTTGATTTGGGAAAAAGTCCCTTCTCACCTGTGAGAGAGTTTTAGAGTTCCCACGTCAATCTAAGAATCGGATATCAAATTAGGATTGCATTCCCTGTCAGTGACTAATCGACAGATACATTGATATCTCACATTAAGTCTAAGCGTTAGGGGTTCAATTAACTCTATCAATTTATATATTAGATTCTCCACTTTGTTGTTGGTCTTCGTACCTGTACTAGGTTTTTGGCTATATCGATCGCTTATCTTTTTTCCGGTCTCCCACATTCATTAAATCGTCCTGCTGTGTATCTTATCTGATATCAGCGAGGATATGAGGAGGAATATGACTCTGGTGCCTCACTATTAGGGTGACTTATGCCATACTCTGTAAAAATACGTTCGGAAAGAAAAGGAAATCCGATACCCATGGTCGAGTTCGTCCCTGTTCGATTTCTAAATTACATTTAATTAAATTCGTCGTTAATTGATTACATCCATAAATTATACCTGTATTCCTCTTTTCGAAAGATAATTTCTATGTAAAAAGAGCGTGTGAAAACTAATTCTGAAAAAATACAAAAAATAAAGGGTTATAAACAACAGTTTTATTCATAATATATGAAATCTCAATGTCAATTTACAGATTCTATTATATGAACAGCTTTTTTTAAAGGAAAGCGTATGAGATGGAAAAAAGACTATAATGCTCAGTGACCACACTTGATCCCATTTCTCAGTGTGACACATCTTGGTACAAATTTGTCTTTTTCTACAACGAGGTTGATACTTTGAAATGATACCATAAAAAGTTCAAGATTTGAGAGCAACCATTATAGCCTCCTTGGGTTCCCTCGAAACTACCCGACCTCTATTGTCCGCCAATTGAACATCGTTTAGGCGGGGGTTGGGGGCTAAATTGATTTAAATTGACCGAAGGACCCTGGAAAAACGTTTCTCGTATATCATGCCGTGGAATCTTTCCACGATACGGGAGCATTTAGACTTTTACCTGAATTTCTTGCAGGCTATTAGTAAAATTTTAATAGAAATTTCATATGAATTTAGTGTAGCTATTAGGGCACCCGTATACGCTCAGCTGCGAATTTGGTCTCGCGCCCAACCTTTTTTCACTTCGAGCGGTTATAACATCGATTATCGTATGTGGGATCTCGAACGATTTATACTTTTTTATATCTCACGAGAATCCCCCACGAAGACTTTATTCCCGTTCTCGAAGGAGGCGTTCAGCGGTTTTTTTCTCGGTTTGTGATGAATTGTATCGGATCGAGGGGGAAGTCATTCGGAACAATTAAGGATAGATTTCCAATGCGCGTTAAAGGATTCTAAAAATTTGTTTTGTGTCTTTTTTGATAAATTGAATGGATTTGTTTTTGGAACTGTTTTAAACGAAACCTCACGCACTCAGTTGAAAGAAACTATCACTATATCGCTAGAACTGCTGTTAAATTAAGCGTTAGGTTCATTTGCGATGTGTAGCAATGCTAATAAAATATAAAAAAATAAATGAGATTGAAGATAATAAAATGATAAATGACTAATTATTTTGTGTGTGTGCAACTGTTCACGTGTTAGTTTATTCAGACAAGTAGATTATTATTAAACATCGTAATGTTGATGTTTTTCTCAAGGGTCTCTTTTAGAATCTACAAATTTGTTCTGTGTCTTTTTTAATAAATTGGTTTCATTTAGTTTTGGAACTACTTCGAACGAAACCTCACACACTCTGTTTAAAGAAAATATTGCTATTTTTTGTTAAGAACTGTCACTGAAACTACTGCTGAATTAAGGGTTAGGTTTATTCGCAATGCGTAACAAATATAATGAAATAGAAAAAATCTAAATGAGATTGAAGATAAAGAAATGATGAATGACTCTCATTTTGTTTTTTGTAACTGATCACGTGTTGGTTTATTCAGACAAGTAGATTATTAAACATCGTAGTGTTGGTGTTCTTCTCAAGGGTCTCATTTATTGCGCCCCATTGTTGAGTCTCTGCATCAATATCATTGAGGGAAGTCACTTCCGCCGTTTCGTTACGATTTACATCCGAAAGGGTACGGGCAGTTTACTCGTGGAAAGGACGATGCATGAATTAAGATCTTCTGGTCGACCCTCGAATATCTGCGACCTCATGCAGAGAAGATCCTCCCTGACCATAAATTGGCACGCGTGAACGCGATATAAATTTTGCAATTTTTAAAAATCACCCTTCTTCCGTCATGAGGGTCACTACTCTAATGGTATGCCTTCTATAGCTAATTAATTCATAGCGTCGTTTCTAAAATAATTCACTCAATGTCGTATTAAAAGATCATTCAAAGAATTCATCTTTTAAAGAGAAACTTTAATAGAGCGATTCTGTTTTGAAGTAAGGTTGTTAAAGATTACTTTAATTGTATTTTATGATCGCATGAATGGTATTAAATATGATCATGATATTATTCTTTGGGTAGATTGAATGCAGCTTTAAAATCCACGTGACTCCGTTTTGTAGTTTTCAATTCGTGTAACCGTATACGTCGGATAGAGCGAAGGGTTATCAACAAATGTGTTCAAACATATAGGGTGTCAGTGAGACGAAAATGGTAGGTTGGTACAAACCCACCATCCCCTGTGTCAACAACCAGCCCCATAATCCTTTCACAGGACGCGACTGATGCGCTTATAACCGTTGAGAATTGATTCCCAAATGACTTCTTAATCTAATGCATGTGAAAATATTTCTCTGTTGATTTTGAAAATAGATTTCACGCCAGAAGTAGCATTTGAATCAGCAAAGATTTTTGCATGATAGTTTGTCAATTCTTTATTCTAATCAGGACTTTATTTACTGTAATTATGTGTGTCCTCCTGGATGCATAGTATTTTTATATATAATAAGTATAAATAATATTTTTGTGAGGCTTCTCGTTCGATCACCGGAGTTAAGCAGCTTTGACTTGGTTGTAATCGGATGGAAGCCTTCGTACTAAATGGACTGAATTTATCAGCTTAAATTTGCCTTCATTGTGAATATAATACCTAATTAATCCTATATAACACACTATAAGGATTGGGTAATCAAGATTTGCGGTAGCAAATCGCCGCCAACTAAACTAATAAAACAAAAAACAAAAATACCGCAAATCGTAACATTGTCTTAAATAATGAGAGAATAGAATAAGTTGATAAGTTCGTATATCTGGGTAGCCTGTTCACTAGTGACGGAAAGATAGATGGGGAGTTAGATAGACTTTAAACGTGGGTGAGAAGGTTATCGGGAGAGCAGCTAGGGTCCATTGCCAGAAGTAAAAATACATCAAATAAAGCTAAAATGGCAATACATAATTCTATATTTGTACCAACTGTGCTGTACGGTAGCGAGACATGGACCTGTCATGAAAATTATAAGAGTAAAATTAACGCGAATATGCGGGAAAACACTGATGGACAAAGTGAGTAACGAGGTAATCCTTAAAGAATGTGGTGCAGATGAGACATTAGTCGACATATTGGAAAGAAATCGGTTAAGATGGTTCGGGCATGTTGAGAGAATGAAAGTAGAACGACTAACGAAACAAGTGTATCAAAGTAAAGTAAATGGGAGTGTGCCCAGAGGCAGACCGCGGAATGGGTGGTTAGAATGTGCGAATGAGACCCTAATTCAGAGAAACATAAGAAGCCATAGAAACACGAGAACTTGCAGGAAAAAATGCATGGACGTGAAGGAAGCTAGAGAAGTATGCTGGGACAGAAAAGTGTGGCGACAAATAGTTCATAAAAAGAGTGCCAGTAGAGTGAATGACGCCTGAAACAAAAGACCTTGGATACTGATGGGCCCGAGTGGCGAGCTTCACATGACGACCTTGTAAGGATCTTCACTTGGGGGGGTCGCTAGAGAGATTGATCGGCAACCTGGGTCGGAGCAGTGTTGCGGAACGAACGTGTTATTTGAATAAATCATACGAGAATTCTAGATAAATCTAGAAAATCAATACTTCCTTCCTGACATTACTCCCTTCCTCACCGAGTGAGTCACGCCTACCATGGGGCAAAACGGGAAGATTTTGCTTTAGGATTTTTTTTCTCGTACTAAAATACTTTTTTTCCGCATTCAACAATATAGATGCCTTAAACAACTAATAATTTACTAAACAAATTTTTCTTTCGAAGTTTTTCGTCCCGTTTTGCACCGTACACGGGGCAAAACGACACGCTTTGTTAAATAAAAAATAAAACATATTATGAACCAAATTAATTAAAAAAGACTGAACAAGTAAATAGTACAGTTACAAGAACTTGTAACAAGTTTTATTGTCCATTTTTTATATAAAAATCACCATAATCAGGCTTTACAAAATAGGCAGACATGAATTTCTTCTCCGTTCACACTATCGAAACCTGCGCAAGACTGATGAGCCCAATTGTCGCATCAACTGCATTGGACCCACTGTTCGATCGAAAAATCGTTACAGTTCAAACAATCGGGACCTTCGATTTCTGCATTCGGCAGAAATCGAAAGAAATGTGGGCTCTAATTACATCTCGCGCGGTGTCCCTTTTTGCCTCTGCCCATTCTGCCCCCAAAGTAGTTTTTCCAATATGACTCCCGAAAATCGCGATAATACTCGCAATCAAAAACGCCTTGATGCAAAAGAAGGGCTATTAAATACACAACGGAATGGTGCTGAAGCGATTTTAATTAAACAAACATTTGTATTACTTACGTGTAGTTGAAAATCAGTCAAAATTGTAACTAGGCATGAAAACGATTCATGCGTCTCATAACTTGGAAAATAACAACAAAATGATAACAAATTAACATGAGAAATCTCGGGAACGACCACAGAGGAGATATAATGATTGTCTCGTTTTGCCCCTGTCGCCATTTTGTCCCATGTTCCCCTATGGGTATTCACCACAGACAAAACGATTAAACCGATTGACACAACATTTTTACTGGATTCATTTTCTAGTGCTATTTTTGAGGAATTTACGATACCTATATTAATTAAAAATGTTGTAAGTAAGTATACCATTAATCCATTTCCCTTTCACGATAGGCGTGATTTTACGTAAGGATTTTATAAAAAAGAAAAATTGCTCTTTCATATTTGTTTACGTCTTTAGCAAATTCTACGGTACCGATTAGCACCAAACTTTAACTAGACATGCGGAGTACTCCTTTCTATTTCTGCGCATATATGCGTCATTATCAGTTAACTGGTGAAAGTAAATTTTATTGATATTGAGAGCGAAGAAATACACTCAATCCCGCCAAATTGTAATAATTAAAAAATTTTGTTTATAAATAATTTCTCTACCTTTTTTCCCAAAGTTAAATTCTAAAACAACATTTAAAACATTTATTTTTCAATGCTCATAATAAGTTAATGTTAATTATTATTTTTTCATTTTACTTTACCAATTTTGATTTCACACACGGTGTGCTTCAACCATCTTCAACCTAAAAGTGGTTGAAATCAATGTTTCTTTACACAAAAGCATCTTTCTGATGATTTATAAGTAGGGAAGACCGGGGCAAATCCGGCACTGGGGAAAATCCGGCACCCCAGCGCCGGCGTTTCTCGGAAAGTATTAATTCGAAAAGCCCGCCAATTTTTGTGTGAACGCACCTTTATGCTCAAGTGCTCCCAGAGAAAAGTGTGGGCGATTAAGGTTATATTGCGAACATCAAAAATAAACACACGTTTTTCTCGACGTGCCGACGTTGTATTCTACTTTTCAGCCTATTCTCCCAAAAAACCACCTCCCAAAAAATTTCATTTGCGATTAAAAAAAAATGTTCTGTAACTAAGAGTATATCCTTTCACTTCATATATTTTGTTTTTCAGAAAAACCAAATTTGCTTTTTCCAAATGCTTTTTCCATTGTTCTTAACATGGAGAATGATACTCTGATAGGACTTCCTCACCCTGAACGTATCACGCATTTTGTAAGTGACCCCTGGAAAAAAGTGCCGGATTTGTCCCGGTCTCCCCTAGTTCAAAAACAAATTTAAAATCTTGGAGACTTAAAAATTTTTTAAAAATTTTTTCCAACTTATTGAAAGTTTTTCTTTTTAGTTTGGTTTTTTAGTATTACGTCCAACAGGAAATTCAATTAAAATTATGCGAAATACTCTTTTTATGTAATAACTCCACATCCTACATGTATTTTTTTAATAAACATATATTTTTTGTAAAAATAGAATTGAATTTTACTTATTCCAAAAAAGGCTCGATACTTTTCTTCATTTAATATTTACAACTTTTCAATCTATCGAATAGTAATAAACAATAAAGAAAAGTCTATTGCAAAATGACAAAATACGATTTTCTGAAATACAAAAACCTCTATAAAACTCTCAGTTTTCAATTTGATCCAGTTCTTTTATAATAGTTTTTTGACATAGTTTTTACTGTGGAACAACACTTCCTAAACGATAATTTAAAATATGCAAAACAAAGGTTTGAATTTCACTTCTTTCAAAAAGGTCTTGAAATGTGTTTTTCTTTAATATTTAAAGCGCTTAAAAAGTTAAAAACTACAAAATGTTTCAACATCATTAGAAAAAAGTATTCTGTAAAGAAAAGTTGAGTGCAAGAATGTTCCGATAGAAAATGGTTGAGGTTCACTGTGCACAACAAATTATCATTTAATTGTTCTTCGCCAAGTTTTTGTACCGTAGAAGTTTTTGGTATGGGTATTCAAGTTCTTGAACGATACCCAATGAAAAAAAGTTAGTAGACTGCTTCTTTGTATACCTGCGAACTTGCTATCAATTGGCCAATTGACCGGTTCAAGTACCTCAGGGGCCGTTCAAAAAATACGTAACACTTTTAGGGGGGGGGGGGGGGTCACATCGAGCGTTACGCTAATGTTAAAGTTACCTACACTTACTATAGAAAAAGCGTTACGTGGGGGGGGGGTAAAAATTTTCGGAAAAAAGCTATTTTAGGGCTTTTTTTGGGACCCAATTAAAAATGTTAGGCTCCTTTACTTATTTCAAAAAATCAATTTTCTTGTGGGGGTGCTAGCTTACATTAACCTAGCACCTCCACTTCCTAAAACCACAAAATAATAAAAATGCAATTCCACCAGAATGTCGGGATTTTTATAGGCTCTTGAAATCCGCAAAAAAAAATTTTCCCCGAAACAACCCTTAAGTTGAAAAATCAACCCCCTTCAAAAAATTGGAATTTTTCACAAATTTAATCCCGGCGTATTTTTGGGATTTTTGGGCTCTTCGAAAATACCCATTCCGATTTGTGGGCTCCAACCCTCAAAGTTAAAAATCAACCCCTTTCTCTCACGCAGATATGACTTTGTCAAAAAATAATCTTTTTCAGAATTTTACAGTGGATAGAGGCTTTGATTTTTGGGCTCCTCGAAGATACCCATTCCGATTCTTGGGCTCCAACCCTTAACAGTAAAAATCAACCCCTTTGTACCACGCAGATATGACATTGTCAAAAAATAATCTTTTTAAGAATTTTACAGTGTCAATAGAGTCTCTGACTTTTGGGCTCTTCAAAAATACCCACTCCGCTTTTTGGGCTCCAACCCTTATCGTTAAAGATCAATCCCTTCGTACCACGCATATATGGCATAGTCAAAAAATAATCTTTTTGATGATTTTACAGTGTAGATAGAGTCTTTGATTTTTGGGCTCCTCGAAAATACCCACTCTGATTCTTGGGCTCCAACCCTTAACGGTAAAAATCAACCCTTTTGTACCACGCAGATATGACATTGTCGAAAAATAATCTTTTTGAGAATTTTACAATGTGGCTAGAGTCTCTGATTTTTGGTCTCCTTGAAAATACCCACGCCCAAAAATCAGAGGCTCTAGCCACATTGTAAAATTCTCAAAAAGATTGTTTTCTGATAAAGTCATATCTGCGTGGGAGAAAGGGGTTGATTTTTAACGTTAAGGGTTGGAGCCCACAAATCGCAGTGGGTATTTTCGAGGAGCCCAAAAAAAGCCCAAAAATACGCCGGGATTAAATTTGTGAAAAATTCAAATTTTTTGAAGGGAGTTGATTTTTGAACTTAAGGGTTGTTTCGGGTAAAAAATTTTTGCGGATTTCAAGAGCCTAAAAAAATTCCGACATTCTGGTGAAAGTGCATTTTTATTATTTTGTGGTTTTAGGAAGTGGAGGTGCTAGGTTAATGTAAGCTAGCACCTCCACAAGAAAATTGATTTTTTGAAATAAGTAATTGAGCCTAAAAATTTTAATTGGGTCCCAAAAAAGCCCTAAAGAAGCCCAAAATTCTGAGCTATGAAAAATCGCAAAATTCCATTGTGGAGGTGCTAGCTTAATGGACCTGGTTGTCGTCAAGTGTCCAAGCGGAAACAGCGATAAAAGATGTCGAAACGATCTAACATCTCTTTACTTCCTTATATATTTCGCGATTCTATTCATTTTAAAATACGTTTTTATCAGATTTTACATTTCTTTTTTAACTGTAAAGGGTTATATTGTGGTCCTGCACAATCTGCACAATTTGCATTTTCTCTTCCAGAGGAAGAGACATTCGACCGCAACATTACTACCTATGAATTGACAATAGACCCTAACAAGCGCTCCGTGATGGATCGGGCAGATTTCCTCATCGTTTGGCCACGCGCCTCACTTTAGCACAAAGCGAGTCGGAAATCCGATTCAGGATCGTAGACCTTCATCTCAACGTTTTTCCAAATTCAGCCAACAAACTATAGACACTCGATAACGAAGAATTGCCACACCGCTCGTGCTGATTCCTGATTGACACGAGACCCTGTACACCAAATCCTCCCACTCAAAGGTCCTATATTCCCACATATAATATGCGATTTAAAAAGAAATCACTGCCCGTAACGCACTGGAAAACCTATCCCGTTAGAATTTTTGGGAAAGGTAGCGAGATCAGGAATCATATCGCATTTTGACAAAGCAGTAGATCGATCGAGGTGACGATTCGCAAGTGAAAAGAGTGTTGGGAATTTGGAATACCCGTGGTGTGTGGAAGAATGTGTTTCCACGAAGTCACCGAACTTTTGCTGAGGGATCACCTTTTTTCTGCAATTCATTCTGATCCGGCACGCGCCCGATTGAAATAACAACATGGTCTATAAGGACTATTCAAGTCCTTTCGAAGTCTATTAAATAAATTATTATCCGCTAGGAAGGATAGACGTTTCTATTGAATGTCGGTAACTCAATATGGGTGCAGATCAGGATTAGAAGCGAGAAGCATATGTGAACTTTTGCGTGATTTGAGGTTCTAATAATGCGATCGGAAAATTCAGTCAGATTCCCACAGAGCGATTTCTGAAAGTAATTGTTTGCATCATCTATTATCTTGCGTCAAATCATCGGAGAAGAAATTCATTTTTAACCTTTTACTTTCTTTTTTCATACAAAATTTTTAGTTTTTAATAAGCTTGAGTAAATATACGATTGCAGGACACAAACCGACAATTTTAAGCAGATGTTCCGACTGATAGAGTAAACTATAGAATCAGGGACCAATAATTGCTTAAGTTCTTTTAATTTTAATTATATGAAAGTTAACATTTTTTCTCTTAAATAAGTTGAAAGCTATCAGAATTCTATATAAAAGGAGCTCGGATAAAGGCATTTTTTAAATTATTTAAGAACGTATTGAAAAATTCTGCAATTTTCAATATTTTTTTAAAGGCTGTGTCTAGTCGTCCCGAAAAATTAGGGGGGTTGGACCAATATTATTTATGTGGCCAGTCACAGGGGTGCCTTCCTGCCCCCACGAGACGTTGGAAAAGGGGTAGGTGTTTCACCAACATTATTTCTATGGCTTTAGATTTTGCCATTTCTAAAAATTCAAACTTGTGTGTTGCCTAGTCTTAAAATGTTAAATTGCTTATTATTTATGTAGATTAGAATACTAGAAGATTAACTGTATAAATCAAAAACACTTTTATGTTCACCTGGTGTTTGGATACATTTAGCTTTAGAATTTTGGTACAGATATTTAATGTTACCAACTTTATTATTAGAATAAAAATTATATTTGCAATACTGAAAACATTTTTTAGGAATGAACTAAGATTATTTGAAACATCTTAATTAATTATATGTATTTGCAAGTTATCGAAATTAGTAATAAATTAGTATGCAATTTAAAGAAATTAAAAGAGACAATAGTTCACACATTGGAATAAGAAATCAGTTAAGATGGTTCGGTCATGTTGAAAGAATGAAAGATGAACGACTAACGAAACAAGTGTATAAAGGTAAAAAAGAGAGGAGACACATAAGAAGCCATAGAAACACGAGAGCTTGCATAAAAAAATGCATGGACCTGAAGGAAGCTAGAGTAGTATGCCAGGACAGAAAAGTGTGGCGACAAATAGTTTGTAAACAGAGTGGCAATAGAGTGAATGACGCCTGAAACAAACACCTTGGATACTAAATGGGCCCAAGTGGGGAACCACACATAACAATTTTGTGAGGCTCTTCACCTGGGGTGATCTCTAGAGGGATTGATCAGCAACCTGGGTCGGAGAAGTGTTGCGGAATGAACGTGTCATTTGAATAAATAACACGAGAATTCCAGATCAATCTAAAATATCTATACCTAACACCTATATACAAATCTACATTATACCTATATACCCACCATACACACTACTATTTTCCAATCGAGCAAGTCACGCCGACCCCGAAAGGGAAATGGCTTAATGGTATTATTATTATACCATTAAGCCATTTCCCTTTCGGGGTAGGCGTGACTTGGTCGGTTGGAAAATAGTATTGGGTATAATAATAAAAAAAACAGGCAAGATATTGATGTTCAACTACTCTGTGTCACTAAAATATTTCTGAGGAATAGGAAGAGGCAGAAAAGGGTTAAAAATATGTAAACTTTTATAATACCCATAATCGTTTCCCGAAATTGTAGAAATTTCTCTGATACTTTATTTTGTATTAACTACAACAATTAAATTCGATTTTTGATCATAAAGAAAGCTTGTAATGAAAACCATATCTTCGATGAATTAAAAGTACGATAAAAGGCTTGTCAAACGGTAATCATCCCCTATTATGTAACGTCACCCTAATGCGCTCTCTGCCGCTGACTCGTGTGAACTCTGCGGAAAAGATAGGAAGATAGGTTGGCTATAGTGGAAAATAATACGTGCCGGTAAATGGTAAACTGATCGGTCATGTCATGCCTTATTGGCCCGTCAAACCGCCCACATAGGTCATACGATTAACGTACAGATTCCCATGAAAAGTCTCTTCCGAATCTCTCACGATTTTTTTCGCAAACCCCACAAATAAGACTATTTCATGCAGAGATTTAAAAAATAAAAGAATAGGTTAATAACTATAATTTCTACCCATACTCAGAAAAATATATGTCCTGAATTAAAGAAACCGTTTCTTTAACATAATTTTTTTCATTCAACCAAAAATAACTTAAAAATAAAGAAAAATATTTTAAAATTTAGCAGAATTTTCATTGGAACAAAAAACCATTTCTTTGAATCAAAAAAACTGGTTTTTTGACTGATGAGAGACAGTGAATATTTTCCTTTAAACCAAAGAATATTTTTTCAGAGTGAAGATTACCGATCTGTCTCAAGAAGAGTATACTGATCTTCATCAAAACTTTATGGAACCGTTTAATTCATAGACTTTATTATAATTATGATTTCCACTTTGAACGTTTTCAAACATCAAAATGCTGCCAAACTTAAAATTTTAATTTATTGAAGGCTCTATAAGAATCCGATGATTAAAAATTTTCAAATTATTCAGAGATTATTCAAAATCTCGGAAAATATTTTGTGACATCCTCCTGGAATTCTCAGGGGTTGGTTATTCATAATTTCATTAATATAGCGAAAATGGGAATCTTATATTTTGATTTAATTTTTTTTCAGGAGAGAATGGAGAACGGTGCCACTGCAAACTTTTTAAGGTTAGTGGTAACTTTTATCTCTTATCGAGAATATGTATGCGTGACCGCTGGGACCACCTGGTGTATGTGATCACGTGTCAAAACTGATGGTCACGTGTCCAACTTGGCATTCCCCTAAGATTTAGGGCGATTTTATCTTTAATGGCTTTTAACACTCATCTTTTAAAATGTTATCGTCCACCGCTGCACTAGAATAGTAATTTCACAAAACATTAGTTCAATTTCATTAACTTTTTAAACTGAATTAATAATGCGAAATATATGTATTATTTACGTATTGAATTAATCAAATATTAAAAATTATGAAAACTAGGAATGTTTCCATGACATTTTACAGGAATGCATAACTTTATTGACGTGAAAATCAAAATGTTCAATTCCTTTTGAAATATTATGAAGCGGCACCCGCTCAGATTGTGAAAGATAATTCTGGAATTTATGTCCAAAATTAGTATTTCTCCTAAAATAAAAAAACAATAAATTACTTTTTGGAAAATAGACCAAATTTGTACTTGTTGTTTTTATACTTGGTTTTTTGAACGCTTGCCCTTTGAAGTTTTACAATTACGAATGCTTCAATTAAACGTTTTTTAACGTTTCATTTCATTTTTTGAAATTTCGAACTTTGGATGATCTTAAATATAAAAGTGTTCAATTTCGAAGCTTTTATGAAAAATGATAATTTTTCAATGCTTATAAGTTTCGAATTAAAAAATTTTGATAATTGCATTTTTAAAATTGTCACAATTTTAAAAGTTGTTTCATTTTAAAAGCTTATTTAACAACTTTTACAATTTTTCAGTTTCACAGTAATTCTCATTTCAAATTCCTCCATTTGAGATTATAGAAATTCTAGTTGTAAATAAATTCTTTGAACATGGGCATGGAATGATTTAATTTTAATGGTTTCACAAATTATATTAGTATCAGTGAAAATTTAATATAAAATTTTGGTATCTCTCATGGTTTCTCTTCAAGATTACTAATTTTAAACTTTTTTTTTCTAATATGTAAGATTTTCAATTCTTTTTCTCTTAAATTTTTTCATTTCTATCAATCCTACTTGCACAGAGTATTTTCGTGAAGAATTATAATTTTTACTTTGGGACAGGGAATTTTAGTGAAGAAAGATAGTTTGGACAATAATTGAACAATTTGAAAGGCCATATATAGGTAAAGCGAAGTTCGGTGAGCGTAGCACAGATATTTCCATGTGACTTGGAACAGGAAATTTCCGCAAAGAATTTAAATTTAAATTTTGGAACAGGAAGTTTTAGTGAAGAATTATAATTATGAGTTTGGCACAGGGAGTTTCAGTAAAGGATGATAATTTTTAGTTTTGAACAGGCAATTTCGCAAAGAATTATAATTTACATTTCAGGTTCACTTTAGAACAGGAAATTTCGTTAAGAATTATCATTTTTACTTTAGAATAGGAAGTTGCCGTATAAATAATTATAATTTGTTTTGGAACAAGGAATTTTTGACATGGAACGGGAATTATGGAAAAGAATTTTAATTCTATAATTTAAAAGAAGGTAAATAAAAAAATGCCTGTTCCAAGTCAGATTTAGACCACAAATTTTGGAAATGAATTTAATTGGGACTTGGTATAGGAAATTTTTTAATAGAATTATAATTCTGAGTTTCTACGGGGAATAAATAGATGAAATTTATTTTAAAAATCCCGGAAATAATTATAATTCTGATTGGAACAGTGAATTTTTGGATATAAATTTAATTGTGATTTGAAACAGAGAGTTTCCGTAAAAATTATAATTTAGACTTTGGAACAGGGAATTTTCTTAACGAATCATAGTTTAGACCTTCAGACTGGGAATTTCCGTGAAGAATTATAATTTGAATTGGAACAGAGAATTTATTACATGAAAAGGGAATTTTTGAAAAGAATTTTAATTCTGATTTAGAACAACGGAGTTTTAAAAAATGTAGAATTACAATTCTTTTACAAAATTATCTGAGTTTCCAACTCAAAATTATAATTTCTTTTCAAAAACTTCTTGTTCTAAATCAGAAATATTTAAAATCTTTTATCATCGTTTGCAATCATTCAAATATTTTGAGCACTTACAAATTGACCGGGAGAAAACCGAGAAATGACCGGGAATTAAAAATCATCCATCGGGTGGACACACTGAAAAGAAATTTTGTAGGATGTCATTTTCTAAAGCAACATCCTAATTTAGTGGGTATAAATAATATGTTTTAATAAATAATTGTATTCAGTCGATTTGTTTTGCAAAATACATACAAGATAGTTCCATGGTAAAGCAATGCGAAAACAATAAATCCTTATCGCAGTGACGAGTGAAGTGCGCTGTCCTATTGTGATTGGAACAAATGTATCTTCGTACGCCCAAATAAACCAATATTTAAGCGTTTCCCATGGATATACATAAGCGATTTCGTACAAGGACCTACTCCATTGACAGCATGGGGGTACGGGTGCGCGCATATACATACCCCCTGCAGCGGCGAGCAATACGCTACCAGTCATATAAGAGCCCCATAAACATGCCGCTCGCTCGCGTTATTCACTCCAGCTTCGAGTGTCTCATGTGAATACTATGAATGAGTACCTTGAGTATCCTAAGAACAAAATCGAACCAACCGTGACGACAACTGACGAGACATCGTGCAACTATTAATAGTTTTTCTCAGTAATTCTCTTACGAGGGATAAACCACTTTGATTGTTCGTGTACACTGTATTACAAGATTACAGGATTACATAAAGATTACATGGGATTGCAGAAGTTTATACAAGATTGTGTGAGATTACACAATATTACGTATGGGACCACAAAAGATTATATGATATTACACGAGATTGCAGAAGATTTCATAGGAATACATCAAAGGGGGAAATAAAGTTTTATTTTGAACAAAGAAACGGCGTCAAAATGTACGATAATCGGTTCATATTTAGCAATAAGAATACACTCAACTCCCGATTCTGGGCCGGCCTCGGGTCTGGGAGGCCCAGAATCGGATGCGTTTTTTCATTTCAACACTCAGGACCGCATAATATATAGTCTCTGACCTTGGAACAGTATATGTCCAGAGAGGCTCGATGTAAACAACTTCTAATACGGCACTGAGTGTCCGAGCGTATAGGCTGTCATATCACGTTCAGGGGGGGGGGGGTGGCAGAGACAGTTAAGCATGAAACCGGCTGAAGATCGGGCGGCCCAGGATCGGGAGTTGAGTGTGTCACATGGAGTAATAATAAGGAGACCCATCATGCTGTACAAAGCGCCTCGAGATTTGACTGCGGTAACTGCATCCTAATTGAAGTAGTGGACCATGCGCACTACGATGTACTATCTCTTTTTTCACGGGAGAAAAAGAGATAGTAAAGCGCAGTGCGCATGCGCCAATACTTTCGACGCCTGAGGGAAGGCAATAAAGGCGCAGTTTGTACCGTCAAAACACATATATGGAGATTGGTCTCCTTATTATTACTCCGTGGTGTATTAAAAGCAATTCAATTGTTTTTCAGTTTTGACTTTGATCAAGATAATGACTATAATTGAAGTTCAAAATGATTTTGTAAGAAAATTACCTAAAACAAAATTGCACAGAACTAAAAATTAAAGAACGCAACTGGAAAAAGAGATGTAAAAATTGCTAATAATATAAGCGGTAATGTCGTATACGAGCACGTGATAAAATTTAAAGAATTAATCTCGCAATTAGCGTAGAAATATAATTGATGATAGACCATTTTTATTTGTAGGAAAATAATGATCAGAAGTTGGATATTTTTAAATATTTTTGTTTATTTAAGTTTAAATATTTTTTTTTATTCAAGTTTAAATATTTTGGTTTATTTAAGTTTAAATATTTTTGTTTATTTAAGTTTAAATATTTATTTGATTTAAAAAAAGTATTTTCGGATTCATGAACTTCTAAAATGCATGTTCCCATAATTTTTGGATTTTTTTTTTAACTTTCAGATTTTTAGTGAATTTTGTAAATATGCGCGCACAATATTCCCCATTTCAAGAATAAGATTTTTTTTATCTCTGAACATGTTTGAATGAACTCGCTGTTGATCAGAATTAAGGGGGCTTCGGTAAACCACGTGGCCATTTTCTGGCGATTTTTACCCCACTTCCCCCATGTGACCCGCTTTTTCGACTTCTACTGTAGTTTTTCGACATTGTGTGCCATTAAGTTGGATCCCCCTACCCCCCTAAACAAACCACGTGGTTTATGGAAGGCCCTTAATGAAGATACTGTAAAGAACATCAAATTTATATTTAAAATTGTTATAAACAATTTATTTAAGCAAATATTTCTGTCTGTCGCAACAAATAACCATGAAAAATAGCTCCACGTAAGTTGTGGTATCCTGTCGGAATAGGATACCACCACAGGAGGGTTAAAAGTTATTCAATTTTCTACGGGTGCAAAAATTATTGTGTATTTTTTATATGTAGAGTTTTTGATTCCAAATAATAGTATACAAAATCATATTTTGGAAAAAAATTATTTCAATGAAGTTAGAATTTTTTTAAATATCAACAAACATAATTACCTTTTATTGGATTTGGTTATTTTTTACTTTTAAAAATTAAACAAAAATTTTACAACATTTAATAATGCTGATTTTTTATCTTCGAATTATTTTGTAGTGTCTGACTTAAGAAATTTGTTCACGTTAAAAAAATAGTGGTGTTTTTTCCATTTTTCATTTTTCAAATTTTACAACAAGTTTTTAATTTTCCATACATTAAAAACTTTTCAACCCTCCACGGTGGCCAAGATTGATATCTAAAATTTTGTTTGAAAATCGTGGGTTATCCTGATAGGATACAACAACTTTTCCACATATACCCCCCTAAAACTATACGTAATATATGGACGACCCCTAACTATGAAATTCTTAGAAATTAAAAAAAAAACACCCAATGATAAAATTCCGACAACATTCTCTTGAATATCTCAATTCAAAATTAAAAAAAAATTAAAAAGAGAAAAGGTAGATTTTTGTAAATGTGTTTTGATTGTGTTTAAAAAAAAATTTTAAAAGTTGAGAGCAAAAAATAAAGAAGGGGGATTTGGAGGTTATGTTCGTTTTCTTTCCTCTCTTTCTTGCTTTATTTTGGCTTTCTAAATTGGAATTGAGACATTTAAGAGAGTATTATCCAAAGATCGTTGCACTGTTGCTTTTTTTTTATTAATTTCCAAGAATTTCATAGTTGAATTTAAAATAGACTTTAAACAGGGAATTTAAAATTTTTATTTATTTTGGATTTAATTTCAGACTTAATTTCTTATATTTTAAATCACTTAACTTTGTATGTTTAACAAAGATGTAGAAGACTGTAACCTTTTACTAAAGTTTAAGATTTTTCTATAGAAAAGTACAACACCAAATCTAAGTGTGTTTTTAGTAAATAGTGCACGGAGAAAAAATTAATATTGCATCAAGAAAATATCGTTACGAATACGGGCGATACAAAATTTTCTTGATCTATGAATATATATATATATATATATATATATATATATATATATATATATATAATTTGAAAAAAAAGTTAAACAACCACCGCAGGGTCCCACTAAGAGCAACTGCCATCCGACAAAATGTCCATAGCCCCCAGTAGCACCGCGGTAAATCACACCTATGGCCACGTCTCACAACCGTGAGATGGGTGGTCATAGGCAACGACAAAATCACAACGACAGGCCGGGGAAACCCTCGTGTGTCTTGAGGACACGAAGCGACCCAAGGATGACAGCTTTCTGCATCCATCTCGCAAGTGCCTTGGCATATTTTTGGCACGAGGGTATTGCGTTAAGGTTACGAACCAGTGATAGTTTCGCACCTCCGAGAGCACCTATCACAAGGACAATTACTTGTACAGAATATTTTGGGTACAGTCGTTGTAGCTCTCTTTTAAGGTCTTGATACCTCTCCTCTTTTTCTTTCTCCTTTGCAGTGATGTTGTATTCGGACGGAGCCGAGAATTCGATCACGAATATAGTTCGTTTCTCGAAGTCTTGGAGAACAATGTCAGGCCTCCAGTGCGCAACGGAGACTGCTGCCCGAAAATCGTAGTTCCAGAAAATTTGGCACTTCTCGTTTCGGACAATCGACTCTATCTCTTTTGGAGCGTTCGGCAGGGCAGGGTCGCGGCCAACACCGTAAGAGCGACAAAGATGGTAATAAAGCACTCTTAGGGCCGCCTTATGTACATAGATATACGTCGTTCCCGCGTGGGTCGGACACCCTGATAGTATGTGTTCTAGGTACTCAGCGTGTGCATGACACGCTCTGCACCTATCACTGGGAACTTCTTGACATAAAATGCGCTCACGGTATGCTAAGGTGGAAATGACACCGTCCTGGCATGCGAAAATAAATCCCTCTGTACCTGAATTAAGCCCTGATGATTTGAGGAAAGCAAAAGTTTGCTCCTTCGACAAGGACTGTTTTTCTACATTTCTGTGAAAGTTTCCGTGCATTTTCTTGTCGAGTAGCTCTTGGTGAAAATTTGCAACCTCTGCTTTCTTCACTTTGGTTTTTAGAAGTGAAGCATCTAGATGAAGTAATGCACTTTCCTCACTTCTGATGTTAAAATTCAGGCCAAGGGTCTCGGCCGCTTGCTCCGCGGCTTTGTAAAGGAACGCTCCTTCGCCAATCATCTCGTGGTTCCTGACCATCTTTAGGAGAGGATCTCTGCCATTCGCAACGATGTAAGCTGTACTTAGAACAATTTGTTCATTTGTAAAAAATATTATTTAGTAGTATCGATTTAACATCCACCATCACTCCTATCTAACAGATGATAACATTTTCCGAAGACGCCCTCCCCCCAAAAAATCTGTATTACATGATTTATGGATGGCCCCTACGTAGTCAATAAAATTAACATTCACAATGCGCCCTAAACTTATTCGACAATTTGAATTCCAAGTAAGATAATTTTTTGCAATACAAATTAATTTTTTGGAATTGAATAATCGTAGTGTAATTTAGTTTTTATTAATATAAAATATATAGTAGATTTGTTTAGTTCAAAGAATTTTCTAAGTTAACTTTTGAGTATATTTAAGCAAATTATCAAGTTTGTTCGACGATTCGTTGGGATCCGGAACACTATTTACTCGGAGTTTAATTCGAATACCGCTGGTACAAATGAACGGAATTAAGGGGCTTTTAGAGGCGCGCACACATCGAATAGAATGACAAGGGTAGATAACTCTCGAGGGATCTTTCGAGGGTGAAGCTGTGGAGTTGTAGGAGAAAACATGCGAGGGGTGCTCTTTGATTGGTGTGGGAAGATTCAATGCCAGTTATAGAGTTAGAGCGTTTTGTCCTGACTGCAGATCTCTGCTGAGGAATTTCTTGAGAGATCAAAAGTCATTCTTATTTTTCAGTATTTTTAATCCAAGATTCGATGTTACTTACAAAATTTGCAATTCAATTAACGTATAATTAATACAATTGAAACTAACAACGTGGATCCTGAAGAGTATTACAATCCATATAGGGACTTTGTCACACCACTATAAATATATGCTACTTATGGTACTAAATATTCGCCTGCTTGATTTCCGACTCATTAAATTAAGACTTTGAAAGTAATCTTTAATCTAGGACAAGGTTAAAAAAATGTTTCAAAAATAAAAAGTATACGATGCAAAAAATTCCGATGAGTAAAAAGTTATCAGTACAATCAACATAGTTTGTGCAATAAAAGTTTGTCAGGTAATTCTAAAACATATCTAAATTATTTAATTTATTAAATTGATAAAATTACGGAAATTTTGAGAATCTATTAAGAGGAGGAAAAAGAAAATTTGGCGGGATTTTCTCTCTTTTTAAAATAATAATTATAGTCACGCCTAGTTTTCATTTTTTCACAAACTATGTTGATTGTACTGATAACTTTTTATTTGGCGGAATTTTTTGCAACTCAGATGTTTTTTGATGAGATTTAATTTCTTTTTTAATAAAAATTTTTATTAAATAAAAAACTCGTTCCAAAGTAAGGGGCCATCCATAAATTACGTATGCCGCGGGGAAAAAGTGCCACATACGAAAACATGTGAAACTTAGTTAACTTACATATATTTTTTTAGAAAAAAACCAAGGCAATACCTAAATTCCTTTAGATATAGTGTTATGAAAAGTAAAATTTTGTCACTTTTGACCCCGCCCTAATAAGAAAATGTATTACTTAACACAATATTATGCATATAAATAGAATTGATATTGATATTATAAATGAAAATATAAGTATGAACATTTTTTTCAATTTTCCTAGATATTCATTTAACGGAGTTATAGTACATATGTTAATATTTTTTTACAAATAGATTCTAATAGCGTAAGATCCAGGTTATCTAAATTACTAAAAAATCGAATTATTTGAATTAAAAGTGGCAAATATTGAAAAATAATCAATGAATCAAAATTTTGCGAGACATTAGTCCTAGATATTTATCCAACGGAGTTATGTGTAAATTTTGTACGAATCGGTTCAATAGTCGACTGTAGTAGTAGGCTCCAGGCTCCAATTTATTAATAAGTCGATTTTTTTTCGTAAAAAGTGAAGTATTTCAAAAAATATTCGATAATTAAAAATTTCCTAAAGAATGGTACTGCAACTTCATCTAATCAATTTATCTTGAAATTTGTAGACAAATAGGTTAAATACTGTGGGCTACAGGTCGGCTAACCTACTAAAAAATCAAATTTTTGGCATATAAAGTGAAATATCTCTAGAAATAATTGATGAATCGAAATTTCTTGAAAAATATCTCGGAGCCTCCTCTAAAAGAAGCATTTTGAAATCTTTGATCCAATCAGTAGAATAGTGTAGGCTCCAGGTATTATTAAATTATTAAAAAGTCCAATTTTTTTGCGTAAAAAGGAAATATCTCTAGAAATAACTGACGAATCAAAATTCACAATCAATATAGACAAATCGCAGTTAATATTGTAGGCTACAGGTCGACTGAACTGTTATAAGATCAAATTTCGGGCGTAAAACGTTAAATATCCCTAAAAATAATAATTAAATAAAAATTTCCTAAAAAATAGCAGGATCTGCAGAAAATTGTGTGGTTCTGTACGGAATTGAACACGGAGGCTCAAATACGGCACCGAATATCACGCAAGAAAGGCGAATCCTTCAGATCCTGCCTTTTTTTTCGAACACCGATTGGGTCTCAGGAGACGTGATATTTGGTAAGAAACCAGTAAATAGATACGGCTTTCCTCACGCTAGTGGGAGTTCAGAAGACGCAGCATCTACAAATAAAATAATTAATAATTCCAAAATGAACAAATAAATTCAGTCAAACATATTTTCATAAAATTAACAAAAATTTTTTTATTCTACATGTATTTCATTTTATGTAACAAAAGTTTACAATACAATTATTATATCACGGTGTCCAGTGGTCCTTGAAGTCCTTAAAGTCCTTGAAATGTCCTTAAATTTTGTCTGTCCTTAAAAAGTCCTTGAATGTCCTTGAATTTTACGCAATGCCCTTGAATTTTTCATATCCTCTCGAATTTGATCTTATTTCAAAATATTATCAGCAACTAACCTAAAAAAACCTGGAAGTGCCTTTTAAATTTTCTAAAAATGTTTTTGAAATTTTCTGAAAATGTCCTTGAAATGTCAAATGTCCTTGAATTTCGTACGGACCTTTAACTGGACACCATGTATAATTTTAAATATTATTTCAAAATTTTCGTAGATCCTGCTTTCTAGTTATGACCAAGGCTGTTTTCCGAGGTCCGGTGTTTTCGCAAGAAAGCAGGATCTGCAGATCCGTCCTTTTTACGTGATTTCAGTACACATTTTTGGCTGGATCTGCATTTATTATAACAAATAAGCAATTTATTTAATTTTTTGCATAAATGAGATCATATGTAAATTACCCAAGAACAAGCAAAACTAAATTTCAAAACACATTTAAATGATTTGAACAGTTTTCGTCGATTATCTCGGTTTGCTCTTTTTGTGGATCCTGGTTTCTGAAATATCACGGCAGTATTAGGAGCAGTCGATTTCTAATTATTTATTATTTTTAATATTATGGTCTCTAATTTCATTCACGTAATATAAAAAATTCTCTCGATCGACAAGAGCCATGGACCGCTGACCGGGACATTACGGATTCATGGTGGATTAAATCGGGGGTGTATCAAAGCCTGTTTATCTAACGGGTGTCATAAACACACCCCTCGTGACCTCGCGTCGTCCATTGTTTCGGTGGACGTACAAAGCCACAAAGCAGTCTCTTGTTCGTGTGCACTAGACACTTATTACTGCATACACACCTACACATGCAGAAATCATAGGAAGTTAAGCCGGATGGTACAGGACGGTTTCAGAGCTTGGTTGTAAGATGTTTATCTTGTGTTAAGGATTAGCGTTCCTGCGTAGTGACGTATGTATACGGACTACAGACATAAGTTCGTAAGTCGACCTAGCTGACTTAGATCCTCATTCCCCACCTATAGGAATGAACTGGGCCTAATTGAACCAGTTAAAAGACCACAATAACCAAGCTGTCTGGGGACCGAAATGTAGCGTGATGCACACCCTCCTTAATTCGTTTATTACTCTTATTATAACCTCCGCAGTACGCTTCTGCAGATATGTCGCTGTTTTTAGACACATCTGTCTGTCCCCCTTTCACTTTATGTCCACTTCGCTCCTCTTCGTTCTTTAAATGGAAATACCTTCGTTTATATTGCCAGAATGTCTGGAAATTGGTAGATGAAACATTATATTATTATTATTATTATTATTATTATTATACCATTAAGCCATTTCCCTTTCGGGGTAGGCGTGACTCACTCGGTGAGGAAGGAGGTATTGCTTTTTTTTACATTGATCTAGAATTCTCGTATTATTTATTTAAATAACACGTTTGTTCCGCAACACTGCTCCGACCCAGGTTGCTGATCAATCTCTCTAGCGATTACCCCAAGTGAAGAGCCTCACAAAGTCGTCATGTGAAGCTGCCCACTCGGGCCCATTAGTATCCAAGGTATTTTGTTTCAGACGTCATTCACTCTATACTGACACTCTTTTTATAAACTATTTGTCGCCACACTTTTCTGTCCTGGCATACCTCTCTAGCTTCCTTCACGTCCATGCATTTTTTTATGCAAGCTCTTGTGTTCCTATGGCTCCTTATGTCTCTTCGAATTAGGGTTTCATTTACAAATTCTAACCCTTCTTTTCGCGGTCTGCCTTTGGGAACACTGCCATTTACTTTACCTTTATACAGTTGTTTCGTTAGTCGTTCATCTTTAATTCACTCAACATGCCCGAACCATCTTAACTGATTTCTTTCCCATATGTCAACTAGTGTGTCTTCTACACCACATTCTTTGAGGATTATATTGTTTCTCACTTTGTCCATCAGTGTTTTCTCGCATATTGTGCGCAGAGATTTCATGCCAATCACGTTAATTTGACTCTTATGTCCATGTCTCGCTACCGTATAGCACAGTCGGTACAAATATAGATTAGCCACTATATTTTAGTACGGGACAGGCGGGTAATGTGACATACATTATATACAATATGAATCGATTGAAAAAGTATATAATCGATCATGTGATGGCAAAATATGTAACACGTAGATCAATATGTTAGTTTTGTTTTATTCCTAGTGAAAATTGAATCTATATCAATTAAAATACTTACTTATGCAGTAATCCACAAAATCCAGGTGCGTCAACTTATCCTATCTTTTGGGTCATTTTCATTTGAATTAGAAAAAAATTGAGGTTATATTTTTGAAGTAATTAGCATCAATGAAGCGATGAACATACAATATTCAACATTTGAAAATTTTACCATTAAAATGGCCGTCCGCGCCGCATTACCCGCTTGTGTATAGTATTGAAATAAGACTTTTATTTGCAGATTTTTATTAACTTGACCTATTTGTCATACATGACATCTTTCGGAAAAGTCAGAAGATCAACATTAACAAAGTTTGAATACATTTGGGGCAAAGTACTATAAGCTACAATGATTTTTTTCGCAACTTTCATAATAGATGAGGAACACTTAAAACAAACTTTTCAACTTAAAAATTAAACAATTATATTCAATAAGCTAATTATGAAGTACATAAATTTATTGGCATAGATTAATCTAGTCTCCCATAATTGAGGCTCCGGATGCAAAAAGGAGATATAGAATTATTTTGCTGGAGTGGAGAAGCCCCTGAGCACTTGAGAATAAAGTTTCGAATTTTAATTTTTAAAATACATATCCACATTGTAAATTAAATGCCGCATCTTTTTCTCTGAATAAAAAAAGTTGTAGCTTTTTTCGTTTTTGAATTAATTACAAGAAACTGTTTTTTCTCTGATTAAAATATTTCGCCTTTTTTCATTTCAACTCGCGACGAAGTCGGCACTTTTTAATTTTTCAAAGTAGGATTTATGAGAAGTATGCATTAAGATCTTCTGCGACCGATGACGTTAGCAAAAGTTGAAAATGTTTATTTGAAAAAAAGTTAATAATTTTTTGCCGAGGCGTTGCATAATTTGTGCACAAACAACTTTTATCGTTTCGGGAATCGGGGGAATTTTTAGCAAGCAAAAACTGTCATTGAGAAAGTTGGGCAGGAAGGTTCAAAGAAGTTTTCTGGAAATTTTCAGCTCAATTGATATTGTAATTAACAAACAGTTAATGTTTTAATTTTCTGACGCGATCGATTTTCTCTCGCGTAGACTGCGGTCTGGCCACGCACAACGTTAGGTGGAACTCCGTCGCCGAGGGCGGTCAGATACAGATAATTTTTAATTAAAATACGAAAAATCAGGACTTATTCTAAGTTACATAAGGTGGGTAGTGATAATTTAGAATCATTAGTGTTAAATTTTGGGTATTATTAAAATAAAAATAGATAATAAATAAACTCAAGAAGACAAATAAAAAAAAATAGAGCGGAAATACTATATTTAGTGCAGATTTTAATTGCTGAATATTAATTGTTTCAATAAACACATAAAATGCAAGATTTTTAGCTTTGATTAAAAAAATAATTTTAGGTAAATTTATTGGTCAATTTGACCAGACTTTCTTTAGTTAAAGCTTATGATTATCACTGTAAAACAATAGTAGATTTATTCTAAAAATGATCTCTAATTTTCTAAAGTAAAAACCGTCACTGCATTTATATTATGAAATTTTTTACAGCTTTCATTATACGTATTCAGATATAATGTTAAAAAAAGAAAATATCATGTAATATTTCAACGATTATTTTTGGTTTAAAAAATCAGAAAGTGTATGCAGGTATGTTTACAAATAGAGGTGAGACAGAGGACACGCGGGATACAAGAAAGGAAACGTGCACAGATTCTTTATTTTTAAGAATTTTATTAAGCTCATGTCTCTAGAAGTGGTAGCGTTTACATATTTTAATTAGAAAGAAACAAAAGAATTACTATAAGCCATGATTTTCCATGTTTTATTGCATTTGAATTAAAAAATCTCTTACGTACTCTAAGGCAGAGTTCACTTAACTCGGGGGCAACAACGGCTTCCCATGTAGAAATTGCGATCGGAATTTGGAAGGGCCCCGGCTAGTTTTCCCCGTTTCTGATCGGGCGCTGGTCGGGAAAAATAGGGAGGGCCAGACTAGTTCTGTAACGCTGTTTTAGCCAGGAACTATCTAGAACTTCTAGCGACCTCCTAGCAGGAATACTCTTCAACCGCCCGTCTGGACCCTCTCTCTTTTCCGGTACGCTCATTATTCAGCTGTGATATAAATATATGTGACAAACTATTTTTCAACAACAAAATGATTATTTTTATTATTTTCCACTGGGTTTCACATGCACAGCACAAATTTAACTGTTTTCCTTATGTTTCACGTATTAACCAAAAATTCGAACTTTATTTTAATCAAAGGGATTGTGAAAGGTGAAAAAAGAAATTACCTAAATTTTTTTGGTTATATTCACAAATCACATTCAGTGTATATAATAAATAGAATTTAAAAAAACTACTACTTGAACTATATTCAATAAAAACTTACGAAGTGTTATTTTCATTAAAAACACGTGTTTATAAGTGTTAAACGCACGGATGCTTCAGATGAAAATAAATTTCAGTTTGCTGTCACGTGTTGTTGAGGCAGCCATTCGCCTGTTTACTAAAACATGATTTAGTGCATACAAACTTCTGAAGATGGCACTGCATCATATATACTGCAGCACCATCTTCAGGAAATTTATCTGGGGTATGCTGACTAACGCCCGACCAGTGCCTGACTAGAATTTTTTGGTTCTTTTATCTAAATCAGGAACCAACTAAAGCCCCGCTCAAATACAAGATTAGGGCCTAACTAGAGGCACATAGTTTTTTCTAGTCATAAGGAATAAAAAATCTTAGCAGTGCCTTGAAGGGTCCTGTTTAGAACTTACTAGTCAAGTTGTTCTAGTGAGATTCTGACTACTGCCCTAATTGAAATGGGGACAAATGGGGCAGTTTCTACATGGGTTACCGGTCCTGGCGCAGCTTACACAGGAGATAAGCGACCGCGCCGGTCTAATATAAAGTAAAAAATATATTTTTAACTAAAACGTATGAAATCTTACGTAAGCAAGATATTGTAAAACTCGTTAAACAGTGAGTGCTAAGTTAGCTCCTTTTGGGAATACGATTTTGGAACTGAATTGTATGCCAAACAGTACCTTATGATTAGTCATTAATCGCAACAAATTTTTAGCTCAAAGTGACAGGTAGTTTCATATATATGTAGGAGGTCAAAGGTCCTTAAAAAATTAACCTATATGCTTCAAAGCACACTGAGAATAATAATTTTTTTGAACCAAGAAAAACTGTTTTCTTGGATATACATGAAAATTTGGTTCAATCAAAAAAATTTTGTTGATCCAATAAAATACTTGATTGGCTCAACCAAATTTTTTGGTTGAATCAACCAAATACTCCATCTACCAAAAGATTTGTTTTAAACAACCAAAAGATTTGGTTGGTTCAACCAAATATTGTGTTGTCCATATAAAAACCATATTCTGTGGTTAAAAAAATAAAAACTTTGTTGATTCAGCCAAATAGTTTTCTGAGTGCACGACTTTTATGCCACTTTCATAACTTAAAATCACTTACCCTAAGATTTTCTGGGGCGCTGATAACGAATCTGAAATAAAATTTTCCAAAACTTCAAAATGGCTGATAACATTGAATTGAAAAAAAATAAAGAGTTCAGTTAAATAGTTTAGAGTTGATAATGTAAAACATCACTTTAATCTCTGTCCCACATACGTAAAATGGTCATATTATTTGTAATCATCCATTAATATAAATTACTGTGTACATTTAAAAATATATATTTAATGCACTAGTGAAACAAATTGGCTTTCAATAGGTGAAGGATGCAAGTTATGACGTTTATTAACTAGCCCAAAATGGAGTGTCTACACGTATGAATAAAATTCAGCTATTTGGTTCGAAATTTCAGTACAAATAGCTTTTTTTTCCAGGTCCCGCTATTCGTATCGAAAATGATCCGTGTAAAGAGCGTAAAATTTAACAACAGCAATGATTAGTGTCATACCTAAACAGCTGACAGACAAGGCGTACGACCAGATTCACTAGTAGTGAGAAACCAGTGAACCTCACTGATTAAACCAGTGCCGGAACAATACTGAATGAACCAGTGAATTCTCACTGATTGTCAGTGACACATTTCTGGCTGTTTCAAACAGTGAGTTTTAACTGGAAATCAATGAGATTTCACTGGTTCATTTTAAGAGAGCAGATATCAGTTCAAAACATTGTTTCATTTTCCTCAGGTGTAATCACGGATGAAGTAGAATAGTAAAATAATACAGATTTTTGTTGCATACATTCTCGTCCAATTAATGTTACTGTGAAAAATATTAATTAAGGAATGTTAACAATTCATAAATATCAACGAAACTAAGAGTCTATTAAAATATTATAGTAATAAGGACTTCTTAACATGCTGGACTTAGTTTTCCAAATAACCAAGTGTTACTTATTTATATTCTAAAATTTTTTGCAGATACTATTTTAAGAACATATTGTAAACTTTAAAGTAAACAATCTCATAATTTCATGAATATTGGCAGTCTACTTATTAAATACAGACCACGTCCACACGTATCTCCGCTACTTGATCAATTCTGACTGTAATGATTGATTTATTGAGGCTTTGACAGTTGAATAGACTCATGCAGTGAGTTCAAAAAATAATCAATTCTCGAATTTGAAAAGCGTATTCTATGATTTATTGATTCTATAGTAAAATTATATTTAATTTTATTAATATATGTCAAATAAAATTAGGTAAACATTCCGTGGGATTTAAACTGTTGCAGAAATACGTATTCGAAAAGTCAGCTTTAAATGATAAAAAACATTTATATTATTCAGAAATAAAATAATTAAACTTGTGTGACAGACACTTTTATATCACGTAATTGGGATGGCGCTTCTGGAATTCATTGGTAACCATATGTCGGAGAATCTACCCCCTAAAGAGAAAAAAGGAATCCACTCGGCGTGGAGAATTTATTCACGAGCGTGCGCTAATTTGTTTAACCGCCGTGTCGAAACTCTATCGAGGGACACTTTGTAATATTTAAGGGCTTAAATTATGAGCTTCATCCCTTGTCCTTATTGTCGGGGCCACTTTTGGACGTCCAGCCAGACTACTTCGAAAGGCACTCGACGAAAAACAATGATTGCTCAATCCTGGTCGACCCTCTTCTTCTCAAGAACCGTGTCCCATATTTTGTAAGGTGCTAAAACTCAATCTTAGCTCAACATCTCCCAGAATTGCTTCATTTGAAACAATCGAGATTTTAGAAGTTAATTAAAAATATTGAATAAAAGTTTTCTGTAAGCAGATTTTCTTTATGTGAATTTTAAATAAATTTTATTTTTGATAAAATTTTACTTTTATAATTCGCAGTCAGAATTAGGATTCCAGGGGGTTTCGGGTTAAAAAGTTAACTGTTTTGTAGAAAATCCAGGACTTTGGATGAAAATTAATCCTCTTGTTTCAATATTCGTTTTTTTGGTTTTGAAATTGATGTCTTTTGGTTGAAAATTCATCTTTATATGTAGAAAATTTATGTATTTGGTTACAAATTCAAGTATTTGGTTAAAAAATCTTCTTTTTGGCTGAAAATTCAACTTTTTTGTCGAAGATTCATCTATTTAGATAGAAAATTCGACCTTTTGGATTAAAAATTCATTTTTTTAAATCGAAAATTCAACTTTCTTCTAAAAAATGGAATTATTTGGTTGAAAATGCAACTGTTTATGGTTGAAGTTTAATCTTTTTTGTTTGAAAATTCGACCATTTGCTTGAAAATTCAACAGTATGGGTAAAAATTCAACAATTTCGTTGATTTAACTATTTTGTTGAAAAGTCATCTTTTTAGTCGAAAATTCAACTTTTTTGTTGAAAATTTATTTTTTATCGTAGGAAAGTCACATTTTTGGTTTAAAAGAATAAATAAATTTAAAATGTTCAAATTTTAGTCTAAAATTGTTTTAATCCCTTCATAAAAAAATTCTATGTTAAAAATGTTACGCTTAGTAAACGACTTGGTTGAATTAACAACAGTTTTGTTGATTCAAGCACAAAATATCGTTCTTATAGGGACAATAAATATTTAGTTGACCCAACCAAATTCTTTGGTTTATTTGACCAAATATTTTAGTAGATGGAGTATTTGGTTGGTTAACAAAAAATGCGTTGGGTCGATAAAATATTTTGTTAAATTAACCAAAATTTGTTTGACTGGACCAAAAAGTCATGTATATCCAAGAAAACAGTTTTTTTTTGTTCAAGAAATTTTTTGCTGAGTCAGCAAGATTAGAATGCTATTGTTTGAAACTTAATGGTCGGGAAAAATTAAAAATTGGTCAGGGAATTTTGAAAATAAAGTTCTTCTTAGGCCACCCTGCTTATTTAAAATAATTGAAAGCTATTTAAATTATGAATATCCATCTACAAATTTTGGAAATGATAAACTACATAAAGAGGTACCGTTTGTGATTTTTATTAACAATTAAAATGTGATTCCGATTTTGAAAAGTTTTCAGTTTGGGTATTTTCAACGTTTAAAACATGACAGCTTGACGTTAATTAAAAATAACTGTTTTAAAGAATTTAATTACTTGGACGACAAATTAAGTTCTATGACCATGTTCTTTTTTAATCATTGAACATTTCCATCTTTCCTCAAAATCTATAAAAGAAAAAATATTGAAGTAAAAGAAGTAAATTTTTTTATTGTTCGATTCATATGAATTCATCGAGATTCTTTTAATGAAATAAAAAGCATTGCTTGGATTAGCAAGTTACATCCACATTCCATTTTAATTATGGTGTTTGAAGGAAAGGGTGAACAATAGCAGTATGCAACATTTGTCTTAGATGATGAGAGGATAAAACAAGTTGATAAGTACGTGTACTACTACTGACGTGTACTACTGACGGAAAGATCGATGGAGAGATAGGCAGGCGCATAAGCGAGGGTAGGAAAGTTTTTGGAAGTATAGGAGCCATTATCAGTAGTAAAAATATAACAGATAAAGCTAAAATGGCCTCATGTAATTCTGTATTTGCACCCACTGTAGTGTACGGTAGCGAGACCTGGACCTACCAAGAAAAGGATAAGAGTAAAATTAACGCGGGTTGGCATGCAATTCCTGCGCAATATGTGCGGTAAAACGCTGATGGACAAAGTCAGTAATACAGAGAATACACAGTTTGACAAGTGTGAAAGAAATTCCTTGAGATGGTTTGGGCATGTTGAGAGAATCATAGATGAACGATTTTCGAAACAAGTATATCCAGGTAGAGTAAATGATAGAGTACCCAGAGGCAGACCGTGGAAAGAATGGTTGAAACGTGTGAGTGAGACCCTAATTCGAAAAGATATAAAAAGCCATAGAAACACAAGAGCTTGCATGAGGAAATGCATGGACGTGAAGAAAGCTAAAGAGGTATGCCCAGGACAGAAAAGTGTAGCGACACATAGTTCATAACAGATTCAAGGGGAAGAGTATCAGTAGAGTGAATGACTCCTGAAACGATAGACCTTGGATACTAATGGGGCCGAGTGGAAAGAGTGGTGACTTTGTGAAGCTCTTCGCCTGATGTGATTGCTAGAGAGATAGATCAGCGACCTAGGTCGGGGCAGTATTGTGGAACGAACGTGTTGTTCAGATAAGAAACACGGGAATTCTAGATTAATCTAAAAATCTATCCCCCCTCCCATTATCCCGCCTGGTACACTGAATTCCTTGATCACTGACAGTATAACGAGATTAGAACCGAGTGAGTCAAGCTTACCCTGAAAGGGATTTGGCTTAATGGTATAATAATAATAAAAAAACTTTAAAGCAGCACATTTCAGCTGATTTAAATTAAATCATTCGAACAAACAGAAAGATGTTAAATCATTTAATCAAAGCCTTTTCTAAAGATAGTTTCTCTGTATTATTTTTAAATCACGCGTCATTATTTGTGAGTTCATTAATCGTTTCCTTAAGTTCTAATTCCATAATTGATAATGACATTTAAAGTTGACGACTCAAGAGCAGTTAAGTCCTAATACTCAATCCTGGACTTTTTTGTCTAGATTAAATTTTAGTCTATCTGGCTAGATTCTTGCGTCTTGACTAAATTCATTTGATTAATTCTTAGAAATGAGACTTGTAAGAAAAATTCTTCAATAATCCTTTCTATCCCTTGACCCTCAATTTCGATTACAAACTTTATAATTCTTATTCTACGTTTTCTTCGTTGGACATTTGATCCAGACCCTAGCACAGTACATAATGAGTGGGAATTGAGTTAGTCCGAGTTTCGTGTACATATTAATTTAACCATTCGTTAATAAAGAAGAGAAGAAGCCGTATTAAGAGGTGAATCATAGGCTAACGCATTAGTTCTTCACTCTTTGCAGCCTGACTGGTAATAATTGTCTTCTCTTTTACAGATAGGGTAGATTTTACGAGATACGTTGTTCCCTCGCACACGCCACAATTTGTGACAATTACAAATTATATATGTATAATGGCTGGTATTTACCTCCTCCAAAAAAATTCCACACGAAGTAAATATTCCTTGTTTCAGGGTTGCTATAGGTCAAGGAATTTCACAAAGTCAGGGAATTGAAAACTGGCTAGAGAAACTCAGGGAATGTCGATAAACTGAAGTTCAAGTTAATTTTATTATTTTTTGTTGAATAGTCAACAATTTGTTTAAAAAGTAATTTTGTTGGTTAATGATTCATCATTTCAGTTGATATCCCTTTATTGTTGTTTACAATTTAAGTGTTTTGTTGAAAATTATTTTTTGTGGATTGAAAATTAATTTTTTTATTTACTCAAACTTATAACCATTCGATGCATATATGTTTCAAAATTTATCTTTATTTGGTTGAAAATTCATCTTTTATGGGAGAATATCAATTTTCTTGGTGACCCATTCATCTTTTTGGTTGAAAATTCATTTATTTATTTGAAACCTAAACTATTCGGTTGAAATGCCTTTAAAAATTCAATATTTGGTTGAAAATCTATGTATTTTGTTAAATATTAATCTTCTGTGGTATAAATATAATCTTCTTGGTTGAAAATTCATTTGTCTGGTTGAAAATTTAATTATTTGGTTGAAAATCCATTTTTTACTAAATTGAAAGTTTATCTTTTCCAGGCGAAAATTCAACCTTTTTGTTGAAAATACGTCCTTTTTAGCAGAAAAATAATCTCATTAGTTGAAAATTCCTCTTTTTGGTTTGAAAATTAGTCTGTTTTGATTGAGGATATAACTAATTTGCTGACAATTCCTATTTTTGTTTAATTCGACTGTTTTTGATTAAAAATAAAAATATTTTCTGGTGGAAATATCAGCTATTACACTTTTCTTTGAGATAAAATGGAATAAAATTCGTTATAACTGTGGCCACTAAAAATGTTTAAATATTTATAAACAAACCATTTTTTGCATTAACATTATTGATCTCCTAGTTGTTGGGTTGTTTTTATAACTAAAATAAAAATTTAGAACGGTCAGTAAAATGAGAAATGGTCAGAGAAAAGTCAGAGAAAGTCAGGGAATTTCGAAATTGGATTTTGTAGAAACCCTGTTGTTTTTATTACCTAGGGTTACATAACTTAATTTACAGTTACAGAATTTTCTTTTTTTTTTTTTTAAGATAAGAATCTTTTTTCATCGAATAGATGAAATGTACTTGATATTTTGATATGAAATTTGGCAATTTCGTATTACTAAAGACCCCCATTCGAGCGGGTAATTGGTTCTTTTTATCAGATTTGATAAAGAGCAATTTAGTACCATACTGTTGCTCGTCACCCGCTCCTCTTTCTCCATATGTCGTAAATACCTCAGACACGTGTAATTTATGCTCGCTCTAAACGCTCGACACCCCATTACGACCATAAATGCCGAATTTTAAAGCCCCTAGAAACTAATAAATTTTATGATAAAATGTTTAATAAAAAACTAAAATCTAAGGTTCAAATTTCAGAAAATGTTCAATGTGCAGTGAACACTGTACATGGTTATTCTTAAAATATGACAGATAGATGAAACGGTGACAGAAACTTGAGAAAAGAAATAAATATGATTATAATTTAGAGCGTCTTAAATTCAGATAAGATTTTTATTTCATTATTCGAGTTCTTTATCAGCCTTTTATGTTTCTGGCGTAGGTTCTGAATTAGAGATATTTTTGTAAATTTGTTCGTAAGTTAAATATTTTTTATAATCGAAATTGACAAACCTTTATTTGAACTGTTTACTATTCGTACTATTTATCCTGCGAGGATATAGGTACGATATAATGGGGGTTGAAATGGTAACACCAGTTGCTCGAAGACATAATCGATGCAATTACGTATGGAAATTTCTGATTCATCAAACTGTTTAGAGACCATCACATTCTGCCTTCATGGCTCACCGCCCACGATACCTACATGTACGTAGATTGTTAGATACGGAAACTTATTACTGTCAGTTAATCGCAGTCGATCAACCAAAAAGGATTTTAATATGAAATAAAAAACAGTTGAATTAAATAAAAAAAGTCGAAATTTGAACGAAATCCTTGAATCCTCAACTAAAAAGGATGAATTTTCAACTTAAACTGGAACAGTTATATTTTCAGTTAAAGAAATTAATTCTCCGTCAAAATAAAAAAACTAATTTTCAACAAAATAGTTAAATTTTCTACCAAAGAGATGAATTTTTAACTAAAATGATGAATCTTTAGCAAAATACATGAATTTTCAACTAAAATTATGAATCTCCAGGAAAATACATGAATTGTCAACCAAATAGTTGAATTTGTATTTTTAAAAATCATTTTTCAACCAAAAACGAAATAGTTTAATTTTCATTTTTAAAAATTTATTTTCAACAAAATAGTTACATTTTCAACAAAAGAGATGATTCTTCAAGAAAAAAATTAATTTTTAACAAAGAAGTTCAAGTTTCAACCAACTGGTTAAATATTTACCCAAAAAAGATGATTTTTTAACAAAATAGGTGCGTTTTCAACAATATAATTACTTTGTAAAAAAATCTGTGTCGGTGCAGCAGGCCCATATTTCCCAGAATTCGCAAACTTTGTTAAAATTCATCATCAGGAAACCTACTAAACGTTATCTAAGTTCGTAACGTTACTTTTCACTTCGCCCCTCCTTCTCTGTTACCAACTGTAGTTTTGGCGCCCCCCCCCCCCCCCTTAAATTGGTAACGTAGTTTATGGACGGCCCCTAAGTGTTGAGTCGATTTTATTATGATTCTGTAAGTTATACTTTTGTAAGTTATACTTTTTCGCATTTACCGTTTAACGAAGGAGAATGTCAATTCAATCCAAAAAATGTCTTGTTTATTATTCTGAATGAATTCTTGTATCTTTTATCTCAGATATATCTGAATAAATTTTTATAAAAGCAAGGAAAAATTCATGTGGTGGCGCGTTATCTGATATTAGCACCGCACTGAGGCTCTGGTACTCCACGCTTTCAATTATAGGTTCCTGACAGGTGCTTTTTAATGGGGCATTTACTAGTATTACGAAATTTTCCGTAAAACTAACCGATCAAGTATAGAGCTAGAGCTAGTATTATGGAATTTTCCGTAGCTTTAGCCCTGCTGAATATGCTTTTTAAACATAGAAATTGAAAAGTTATTTGATTTCCATCGTACTCTGAGAAGTCGCGATACCTTCCCAGACAGTTAAAGCTAATCGGTTTTACGAGTTATTCCTACGATTCACTTTTCTCGAGTAAATACACCAGAATGCATCCGATCAATCAAGCGTAGAGATGACAGGCCATTGAGAAAAAAACTGAATTCCATTCATTGATGTAACTTGTATAAGATAAGGCTACTGCTGTCAGGAATTTTTCTATTCGATAATAGAAGGCTGAAAATTGATTAGCTTAGGCTTTTAGGACCTTTGAAATGTAAACACGTTTTTTTTGGCATTCTGATGACTCAATGACATTTTTCGAATTCTATTTTACTGATAATTATGATTTAATAACACATAACAATTGTTGCAACGTTGTTCTATTATGGCTTCTGATTTTAGGAAAAATCTGAAAATCAATAAGAATCAAGAAATTTGTTATACACCTTGAAAAGAAGAAATATAGCATCATAATTTAGTCTATAGATAAACGTTTATTTTTCAGTTTGCTGGCCTTAAAAAATTGACTTGCTTGCACTTCCATTTGTTTACAGAATTTTCTTTAAACGAACCCTTAAGACTAGCATCCTTCCACACCTTATCTCTAACGCCGCTCGCTCTTATCGTCTTGCCTTCCTCGCTTCGCCACGCCTCGCACGCATGTCCCTACTTTCTCGCTTTGCCTCGCATTACCAAACTCTACCTCCGCGGCTAATACCTAATACTTACCTACTATTTACAATATCATAATTTAGTCTCTATATCTAAATTAGTTTGAAATGAGTATATATTTAAAATAAAAAATGTTTCACTGTTTTATTAAGTTATAAACTACCTAATTTTTAATCAAATCTTCAGAGCATTCTGGAAATTATTTTTGTTGACAATGCAATGTTTTTTCACTGAAAAACTATTGGAATGTCATTGACTTATATTCTCTGGTTTCTCAATTCATTTGTTTATTTGATTGAGGTATTCAGTAGTACGTCAGTTTATATTGACATTTCTATGATTTAAAATACGAAATGCAAATTTTGTTGTGCCCACAAAATTTTGGTTCTTTCAACAAACCTTTTGTTGACCTATAAAGAAAATTTGGTGAACTAACAAAATCTCAGGCTTGGTTGAATTAGCAAAATTTGTGTTGGTTCATAAATTTGGGGTGAAAAGGCAAAAGGACGTAACTAAGAATTTTTCGAAAATGGGGGTTTTTGCTAGAAAATTCTCAAAAATCAATTAAAGATCGTGTTAAAAGGATTTGTTCGAAATCCTATTTTTTATGGTAGCAATACCTTAAAGTTACATTTTCATGTTCATTTAAATAAAGACTTTTGTGGTTAAACAAATTTTTATTATATTCACGAAAGGCATATATTTCAATATATTGTATAGAATTCCTGAAAATAAAACCAAGTCTGCTCAAATAAGATCCTTTTTCTATAATTCGCGAAAAAGTGCCAGTTTTTCCACCTGTTTTTAGTGTAAAAAGTTACCGATTTTTGCTCGATGACGTGGCGCATGCGCAGTGCCGACCTTTCCGGGCAACAGTGACAAAAGTGGACAGATGCAGTGGAAAAAGTAAATGGACAGTGATAAAAGTGAGGCACAGTGGAAAAAGTAAATGTTATTTCGGGTGGGTTCGTGCTGCCTCGGGTGGACTCGTGCTTCGTGCGCAGCCAACTTCATTCTATTTTCCGACTGTCGTCCCTAACCTAAAAGCAATTTCCTGAAAAGTCTCGAGTTGTGTATTTTGTATGTACTTTTGTCACTTGGCAAAAGCAAAAAAACACCGTCAGTTTCTCCGAAAATACTGTGCTTGGTTTTTTTCACGAAAAATCGGAAGTTTTGAAGCCCTCAACTTTATGGGCCAACTATTCAATTGTGAGAACCAGCTTATTATTACTGCCATATTATTGCCATGGTTTTGATAATTGCCATTGTCATTGTTGCGTCAATCGACAAAAAATCGCCTTCTTTTTACACAAAAAACAGGTAAAAAAAACTAGCACTTTTTAACAAATTATAGAAAAAGTATCGTGTCCCACACATTGAAAAAGCGACGATTTAAAACTCGTGTGATAGCTACCCTCGCTCCGCTCGGGTAGCTAACTTCACACTCGTTTTAAATCTCTCGCTTTTTCAACTTGTAGCACAATATACTATTAGGCACAATTTAGAATTATGAAAACGTCAACTTTTGAGGTGGGTGTTGCAAAAATTATATTTAACAATGAGGTTTCATGAATCTTGATTTTCTTTGACTCTCTCTTATTTCTGATTTGTTTATAACGGATATTTCTGGTGTGTTTATAACGGATTTGCCTTTTTGCCCTCACTTGGATCTTAGGTATCGAAGAGAGAGCATCGTTGGTTCGTCACTGTTCTTACCTGCTCTAGTATTTTTTACCTTGATAAGGGTGCTGTATGAGCACCGAAACGTTGGTAAATATTATGAATGTTTTTGTATTGTGATTTGATAATAATAAAAATAAAAAAGACTAAAGAAATTTAAAAAAGAGAAGGAAGGGGATTTGGTTGGTTGCCTTGTCATTTTTCTTTTCTCTTTTTTATTTTTGTCCAAGAAAAAAATTGTTGATAAAACTTTTTTTTTAATTATAATAGGAGCATTTGATGGTGGTCGTCCAAATTTGGTCGTTGGATTCTTGGTTTTATTTTCAGGAATTCTATACATTAACTTGAGTATTGGACGTTAAATAGGATTTTGAATTTGATTTCAATTTAATTCAAAATTCTTAAATTTTCATTTCAATATATTCATGGTTGAACAACAGAAAATGTAAATTTTATTATTTATCACCACTTCAAAGCATAAAATCGTCTGTCACACTGTGACACCATCTCATTGAAAATTGATTTTGTCGGAACTGAATAACTTTTTTCGCAAAGGTTTTTCACCGTGTTCATCAAGCCAACATCTCGCCGACGTTTCACCATTTAAAAAAAAAGAAAATTATAATTTTTGTCATGATTTTAAGACGCTTTGAAAAACTCATGAAATTTTAACCTCAAAACTAAAACTTAATTTTCTCGGAACTGAACGATTTTTTTAAAATCTAACTTTCCCCCTGTATTCAGTAACTCAACATCTCGGGGACAGATCATCAGTTTATTTTTTTACTGAGTATTTAATTTCTTATCACTTATTCACATTTCTTATCTCAATTCGACTAGGAAAGGGTAAAAAAAATGTGTCAACCCGACGTGATCGTCATCGATTAAGCAATACGTCTGCTCCGAAGTAGATTTTTTTGAAATGGCGATTTTGATTTGACAGAATGTTTTTTCGCTAATCTACACAATTGCCATTTTGTCAGTTTTGTCGAGAAAACGCACAACATTTGGTTTCTTAAGTAGCAACCAAACCTTATTGTTGTCCAAACAAACCATTTTTCTCAGTGAATCATAGACTCATTTTTTGAGATTTCAATGAGTGAAAATCCATTCAGAATCAGTTAATTTTTACTTAGAGTTGATTTGTTTTATATTAATTTCCTCCTGTGGATTTTCACTGATTAAAATCTTAAAAACTGATCCACTGATTCTCAGGTGAACTATTACTTGAATTTCTAGAGTGGACCTGAAATGGCTGGAAGTTTCGGGAACTATTGTACTCTTGAAAATTGAATTGAAATATTATTATGAATTAAAAGTTTCACAAGAAATACCGATATTATATTGGAATGATTTATTTGTTTTATATTAATTTTAGATTCTATTTTTTTTAAATCACTATTGAATTTACAGGGTGGCCGCTGGACCGTGAAACTGTGATTTATTTAATCACATCAAATATCATAAATTTCATATATCAAATGATACAAATGTAATTCTAAATAAGTTCGATATCTTTTTTTTTTAATCTTAAGTTCAGTTGTTAACTTTTCCAATTATAAAATCATTTATTTAAAAAATTTAAATTTAAAAATTCTCCATTTTAGGTCGTCATGTTTAAGCGTACATTTTCAATTGAAAGAATTTTAAAATGCAGCTTAGAAGACTTCAACAATAATAAAACAAATAAAAGCGTTTGAAATAAAAAAATGGGGATAAAAACGTTATAAGTTGATCATTTGCATATATAAATTAATAAATGATTTTCAAAATTGAATTGTTGTTCCAGTATTAAAAATTAAACAATAGTTTATTTTACAACATGATTAACCACTTTTTTAGTAATCACATCACCCACCATACACAATACTATTTTCCAACCGAGGAAGTCACGCCTACCCCGAAAGGGAAATGGCTTAATGGTATAATAATAATAATAATAATAACATACAAGTTTTTGGTAATTACAAACAAATTGTCAAACGAACAAAACCTGCTCAACGAAATTATTTTATTACCTTAAGATTATTATTTTTCTTAGTGTACATATATATTCAGCGGTAAAATTGAATACTAAAGAGCATGAGTTTGTTTTTACGGAGAAGAACTGCACATGAAATGCTCGTTGAAGAAATCCTGACGTCTCGGTCTCGTCTCCATTCTCGGTGGAGTTCCTCGAGCTCTCCAGAAGGAACGATGTGCATCAATAGAAAGATGATCTCAAGCGATTCAAAGGGGTCCAAGATCTTTTGTGCCAAAGCATGTCTGTCGCGATGCCGCGTACGGTTGAGGTTTTGGGTTACCATCACCGTGTGTGGCGCTTCAGGTGTCTTCGATCTTTTCATAGGCAAATACACAATCCATAGCTTTCATAGGCGTTTACTCCGACGCTTCTTTTCTTTTCTTTTATTTTCTCCTCTCCTTTGCATCCATCGCTAAAAGAAAAGTCTCTCCCCTTACCCATTCACACATCATTTAACAGATATGTTGCTTTTCGTGCCCCTTGCTTATATAAAATATCTCCATCCAACGACCCTAAACTCAAAATCATTCCCCCACTAACTCCATTAATTACGTAAGACTTTTTTTAGGGGTGATGATGTTTGAAAATAGCATATATAATAGGCTTATTTATTTTATAACAGGGTTGTCACAGACCTTGAAATCCTTGAAAAGTCAGGGAACAAAAAAATGGTCAGGGAAATCAGTGAAATGTCAGTGAATTTTGAAAATGGGTCCGGGAATGTTTTTTTAAATCTGAGTTAATTTTATCTTTGCTGAAGAATTTTTGTATATAATTATCTAAACCAACTTTTTGGAGCGAGATCCCAAGTTGTTTCTCCTATCTTTTCTTCGACCGTTGATATAATTCAAAATTTGAAAGTTTAAAAACTTATCTTTCTTCGGCCTTACGGTCCAATCAATAAAAAACATAAGAAACGATTACAGTTGTTGAAAAATCGTTTTATTTCCTACGTTTCGGCTCTCACTGCGGGCCTTCATCAGGAAAGTTTCTATTTCTGTCGTTAAAAAAATTACGTAGTGTCAAAAAGATACATTTTTAGTCAATCATGTTATGCATAAAAAGGTTCCATAAGGTGAACATTTAACTCTCATGTCGAAATTTTATAGTAATTGTCAAAATTATGAGCCTCAAAAAAAAAAATAAAATAAATAAAATTTCTCTTTTGAGAGGCTCCAAACCAATTAGATTACATGTTTAATAGAAAAAAGGTTCCAAATAATAATTAGGACGGCGACAAAACAGACATTGAACTAACATTAAAAATGTAATCCAATTGGTTTGGAGCCTCTCAAAAGAGAATTTTTTTTTTTAGGCTCATAATTTTGACAATTACTATAAAATTTCGACATGAGAGTTAAATCTTCACCTTATGGAATCTTTTTATGCATAACATGATTGACTAAAAATGTATCTTTTTGACACTACGTAATTTTTTTAACGTCAGAAATGGAAACTTTCCTGATGAAGGCCCACAGTGAGAGCCGAAACGTAGAAAATAAAACGATTTTTCAACAACTGTAATCGTTTCTTATGTTTTTTATTGATTGGAACGTAAGACCGAAGAAATACAAGTTTTTAAACTTTCAAATTTTGAATTTGTGTATCTCGGTTTTATTTTTCATTTTATTTATGTATTTTATGTTTTGTCAAAGTTCTTTTTGGGTTTAGAGTTTGCTGTAGGTATGTCGAAAAGTCAGGGAGTATTGAAAAAAGGTCAGGGAAATTAAAAATGGAAAGTCTGTGGCAACCCTGTATAAGGCAAAAAAAAAAGATTTTCCAATACCTTTTTAGTCAATAAATTGAAAAAAATTAAAAATCGGATATGATTCAGTTTTCTGTGAACCGAGTTTTTTGTCTTTTTATTGAGTTTTCGTTGTTTTTATTTTCTTACTAAAGAAATGACGAACCTCATTTTTATCTCAGGCTTAATATGGTTACAGCCCAATATTTCGAAGGCAATTATGATTATTATTATACCATCAAGAAAAATCTCTTTCAGGGTAAGCGTGACTCACTTGGTTTAAGCCGGGGATCAGAGAGTTCATATGAGAAAAGTGAGAATCTAGAATTCTCAGTTTGTTTGTCTAAATAGCAGGTTCTTTCCGTATCACTGCTCTGACCCAGGTCGCTGATCAATTTCTCTCTTACAAGCACCCCAGGCGAAGAGCTTCATAAAGTCATTATGTAACGCTCTTCACTCGGGCCCATTAGTATCCAAGGTCTTTCGCTTCAGGCTTCTCTCACTCCACTGACACTCTTCATCATGCATTTCTTATAAACTATTTATCACCACACTTTTCTGTCCTGGCATACCTCTTGAGCTTCCTTTACGTCCAGGCATTTCCTCATGCAAACTCTTGCGTTTCTATGGTTTTTTATATCTTTTCGAATTAAGGTCGACTTAGGAGAAACAATCTCGATGTAAGTTTTAGATTTTTAAATAAAACCATTTGAGCGATGAATGGTACGGTGAATTATTCAAAATTTTAATATGAAAGTCATGTCGTTGATTATAATGCTCAAAATCATTTTTTCTTATGTCTCCAATTTATTTCTTTTTTGATATTTAGATACAATTTCTTCCAGTTGTGTTAAATATCGTGCCAAAGATTATGGTTACATTTTTAAGAACAAATTTTTGTTGCATGTTCCAATGAATTAAAATTACCTACTCATAAATAAGTGTCCTACTTCTTAAAGCGACCTACTTTCTTGCATAGTTTTCCCGTACACATTTCATGAAATTTCGTGGAATCTCTGATCATTTTTCAATCCCTTACCTTTTTTAAAGTTATTCTATAAAATCTTTTTAAATCTTTGAAATGCCTTGAAATCTTCAAAATCCCTTATAATTCTTTTAAATCCGTGGAAATCACTTAAAATCTCTAAAAATCAGTTAAAATCCTTGATATTCTGTGAAATATTTTAAAATCTTTGAAAAGCCATTCAAATTCCTCAAAATCTCGTAAAATCCTTCATAATATTCGGAAATCCTTAGAAATTTCATTATACCTTTTGAAATTTTACGAAATGCTCTAAAATTCGCGGGTATAATTTAGAATATTTTTAGATCTCTTGATATCTTTTTAAATTCCGTGAAATCATCGAAACCTTCTTGAATCTCTTAAAATCCGTAAAAATTTCTTAACATTATTTGAAATACCGTGAAATCTTTTGAATTTCTTTCATATCCCTTGAAATTATTTTTTTAGGAACATTTTTGTCATTTTTAATGATAATTTACGACACAGTAATTAAAAATCAACTAAGGGGTAAGTGTGATATCCGTTTTTTTTTATTATTTATTGTGAAATACGAAAATCTGTCAGCAGTTCGAGGTTAGTTGCAGAGGTTAATGAACTTCACTTTTGGAATAAAAATATAAGTAAATAATAATAGTTGAAAAAAAACATTTTAATATATAGATTTCCACAGAAAAGTATTTTTAAATAAATTTAGAAATGATACAATTAAAAATAGATAAGTTTTTCTATATCACTGAACCTTTCATTCCAAATTCAAGTTTTTTAATTTTTATATATAAGAATAATTGGATTTTTAATTTATTGTTACAAAAGTAGAATCATGTAAAATTGTGATTTTAGTGGTTTTTTTTACACATGTCACACTCACCCGCACTGACGGAAAATTTGAAATCGTCGATGCACTACCAAAGAAAGTTAAAAATATTTATTCACACAAGTTTTGGATAATTAAAGAAGCTGACGATTAAAAGTAGAAAGTTCAAAGATAATTTTGACAACATTTTAAACAAGAATCTTCTCCAATACTTGAAATAATACTAATCAAAGTCTAACTTTGTAATTTCGTATCACACTGACCCCTATCGACCCTATCTTTTAAAATCCTTTAAAATCTTGTGACTTCTTTAGAAATATTTCGAAATCTCTTCAAATCCCTCCATATCTTCAAGTCTCGTAAAATCTCTTGAAATCTGATTAATCTCCTTAAAATGCCTTCAAATCTTTTTAAATTCCCTGAAAAAAATGTGGTCCTCTCTGCAATATTGTACTACCATCGGCGAGAAAATCGTAGGCATCTGGCTTTGAAGCTTAACAACTCAGCTAAAAAAATGTTAGCGTAATAAGTAAATAGTCATTTGAAAGCCTAAAGTGTTCTACGTAAATGAACCTACAGACGTTAATGTCAAGAAAATTTTGTGCTTCGCAGACTGAAAAATGTAAAAAAAAAATGAAGGAATTTCGGGCACATTTAAGAAGAGTCAAGTTTAGCGCATTTATTTTTATACAAGAGACAATGGGGAAATTTTAAAAAAATCATGTATATGAAGAAAACATTTATGAACAAATTGCAGTTAAAAAATTTAAGAAATAATAAAAGTGGTTGTTTAAAATTACAAAAGTGTGCAACTATACTATCTTCAGTTCTAATGAAAATATTAAAGCGATTCATATTTATCCATAGATTTTTCGGGTAGTAAATAGTGTTTTGCTTTTTTCACTTCTTCATTTATGTTGAGGGATGGAATTTTTTTTTTCCATGATTTTGAGTGTATGAAGATTTTCAATTATAACATTTTTCGACGTAATTGCAGATTATTGAAGTGTTGACTGATTCCATTGTTTTAGGTGAAAACATACGATTGATATGGGAGTCAGGTGTTTGGGCTGTGATTGATAATCTCGTATGGCGCGAAATTTTCAAAGTGGTTCGGTGCGAGGCAGATTTTTGTATATATATGTCTACAGTAAGTTAATAAAATCTGATGAAATACATTGTGCGTTATTCAGTGGCCATTTGTGGAACTAATAAACCGTCAGTGCGGCAGTCTCCTGACCGCTTGAATTTATGCGACGTTCAGGGACTACTCCACTCTAAGCGCCAGAAAGTTATGACCGGTTCTTTGATCCGGGCGCTGAATTAATCGGCGTTCCCTAATGGAATGCAAATATTTTTTGAATATTGTATCGAAATATTTAATTATCTAGAAAAACTTCGCTGAGTTAATTGAGTTTTGGAATGGTATTTCGCAGAGTTGTGACCAGGGATGTAGCGCATTCGAGATTTCCAATTAAATGGTATTTTTTACTATAAAATAATCTGGGGAAAATATATAATTAACCGGATGTAAATTAACGGTATTCGCAATTCTTTAGAAAAAATAGTGCGATTAGGAGTATCGACAATCTGTACATTTTATTTATGCGAGCAGGTGAAACACGAAGCTGCAAATGATAGTGACTGAAACAAATGCGAAGCGATTATAACATACGGGTAGATTATCTCCGACGGACTTTCCATATTTTATTTTAACATTTTTACTCCGCAAACGATTAATTGATGAATGAAATATGTCCGAAAACTATTATATATTCAAGTAATTTTATTATTTCTTCACTATATTCGTTTAGAAACTTCTTCAATCCTTATTAGGATGGTTCAAAAATGCATTACAAAAATTTTTTGACGCTGGAAGGCAACGACCCCCCCCCCCCCTTTTATGAGGTCCTCGAAGAAAGAAATTCGTTTTTTTTTTTCAAATCGTTCGTTTCAAATGGGAAAAGCTCAGTTAAAAAAAAAGGGGAGAAAAACTACTTATTATCAACTTTTTATAAATTAAAGTTTTGTTATGACTTATAAGGAATGTTCAAGAAATCATTTCCACCTGATAACTGTTATTGTCCCTCCCTTCCAAACCCCCTTATATTGTGCCCGGAAAATGTCCATAAAACTCATAAATACCAGTTTTATGTCAAATTCATGGCAAAGATGATTAAAAAAAAAATTTGGCATAAATGATAATAATTATTGGGTAATACACCACTTTTTAAATATTTTAAAACTAATTTTCAATTGTTTAAACAATTGCGAATAGTTTGAGTAAACCTTTTTGCCCAGTAAATAGCGAAAAGTTATTATTTTTCAGGATGAGTGATACAGTTGATGAATGTTAATAGTTATATATTTTTTGTTTAACATATTTTCCAATTGGGGTGCACTTCCGAAAAGCGCATACCTCCGAATAATTTGAAACTCCGTATACCTATGTATTTTGATGCGCTGATTACGAATATGATATTGAAAATAGTCGCAAATTTTATTTTTATTGTATAAACCATGAAAACCCCATAAAGGTCGTGGTTTTTTTAATTTATCTCGGTAAATACAGAAATTTTCAGAAAAGTTTTAAGACAAAAATTGTAGATCCCATCGAAATATACATCTCTAATTATAAACACTTTTCCTTTAAGATGTATAGCTTCTGAGAAAATCGCTATTGAGTAAGTGCAACAGGCTTGAGTCCATTAAGTGTTAGGCCCTTCCGTGACTGGTCACAGATATAATTTTGGTCAAACCCCTACCCCTTTCCAACGTCTTGTGGCGGACGGGAAGGCACCCCTGTGACTGGTCACACAAAAATTAAGGTCACAAGCCTAACCTTTTCCAATGTGCTTTAGTCTGTGACCTCAACTAGCAAGATGGCCGATACTGCATTGAAATCTCTTACACTTCATGAAGATTATCACAACAAGAAATATTTATCTAGATGAGTTCTACAACTTTTGTTTGAAACATTTTCCAAAATTTTGTGTATTTGCTGAGATAAACACAAAAAAAAACATTATTTTTATCGGGTTTTGATAGTTCTCACCATATGAAAATGGAATTTGCAGCAATTTTCTTTATCATATTCATAAGCAGCGCGTCAAAATACATAAGTATAGTGAGTTTCAAAAAAATCGGAGGCATGCACTTTTCGGAAGCTTATCCACACGATTAAACAAAACCAAACAAAATATACTTCAATTATGGATAGCAAAAAAGTTTCACGCGCAAATGCTTAGAATTTAATAGGAATCGCCAAATATAGTACTTATACGTTCAAAAATCATATACCATCACATTAAATTACAAATTAACATAAAAATAAACCCTAGGAGGGGCCTATTATTATATTAGACTTTGAAGGAATTACTGGAAGTTATATATGTGTAATTATATTAGATTGCTCATATTTTTGAATTATATATATATATATATATATATATATATATATATATTCGCAGGAACGACGTATATCTATAGACATAATGCGGCCCTAATAGTGCTTTATTACCATCTTTGTCGCTCTTACGGTGTTGGCCGCGACCTGCCCTGCCGAACGCTCCAAGGGAGATATAGTCGATTGTCCGAAACGAGAATTGGCAAATTTTCTGGAACTACGATTTTCGGGCAGCAGTCTCCGTTGCGCACTCGAGGCCTGACATTGTTCTCCAAGACTTCGAGAAACGAACTATATTCATGATCGAATTCTCGGCTCCGTCCGAATAAAACATCACTGCAAAGGAGAAAGAAAAAGAGGAGAGGTATCAAGACCTTAAGAGAGAGCTACAATGACTGTACCCAAAATATTCGGTACAAGTAATTGTCCTTGTGATAGGTGCTCTCGGAGGTGCGAAACTATCACTGGTTCGTAACCTTAAAGCCATACCCGCGTGCCAAAAATATGCCAAGGCACTTGCGAGATGGATGCAGAAAGCTGTCATCCTTGGGTCGCTTCGTGTCCTCAAGACACACGAGGGTTTCGCCGGCCTGTCGTTGTGATTTCGTCGTTGTCTATGACCATCCATCTCACGGTTGTGAGACGTGGCCATGGGTGTGATTTACCGCGGTCCTGCTGGGGGCTATTGACATTTTTTGGATGGCAGTTGCTGTTAGTGGGACCCTGCGGTGGTTGTTTAACTTTTTTTTTTAATTATATATATATATATATATATATATATATATATATATATATATATATATATATGTTTTTGAAAATTAATGAATGCATGGGTTGCGATGCATTGTCCACTATAATGACAGGCCCGTCAAATGTGCATTTTCAATAAATGTTTGTAATCACAAATTTGTAATACATATTATTGTTGAAGATATGTTACTTCAGGGACATTGTCCTCAAGGCGTGACTGAGATTTAATTTATAAATAGTTGACGAAACGTTGTTGTTTCTCCCATTTTTTTGAAAACTGATCTTTTCCCATTTGAAATCCCTCTAGCAAAAAATAACACTTTTCTGGACCACCCTAATTCTCTTAGTAGCAAATTTCTTTATCTTATTGAGCTAATAGTAATGAACCTACATTTGACAGTAGCGAGACATGTTATCATTATCAAGCCAATTAAAACGAAAAAGTCTCGCGTGATGTGGGTGTAGTAAATTCGCATTGAACTGATGATAGATATTCGTATATTTAAATGGATACCTTTTGCAACTAACATCAGCCGATGACTAATGGACTTACGAAACGATTAACTCCGTCTGGTACATTTATAGCGTCATCAAAGCACCATTTAGAATCATAAACGCGCGAGGGTCCTAGCGGATGCCGTCATGAACCCTATGGTGTTATTCCCTTATCCCTTTTATTATTAACACATATATTGCCATATATTATACAATGGGCTGGCTAGAAAAACAGCTCTGAATACCAAGTAAGATTTGTCATCCCTGACTCTAAAAATTATTCATACTAAAGTGAAATAAGGGGAAACTATGCAAGAGTAGGTCACATAAATTTCCAAAGTTTCTATATGCTTTATAGAAAATAATTGAAAACATTATTTAAAACCACGGGAAATCTTAACTGTTCATTTCATTATTTCCAAACAAGATAACAATTTAGGTATGTTAAGCTGGCACAACACTATTGAGGTATAGAGATGTAACCTATTTCATAATTTAGGGCTCATTTAGGGCTAATTCGGGCCCCTATTCTCAAATTTAGGGCTCTGTTACTTTTGGTAAAAAACAGTGTTTGCGTTAGCTTAACGTTAAGCTGGCCGATCATTGCTGTAAAACGTACTGAAAATTATTTTACAGAAAATTCACCTAATAGAATAATTTAGGGCTCATTTAGGGCTCTGGGAATATATTAATAAAAAATGTAAAAAAAAAGTTTAAATAATTTTTGTTTGAACAATTCTACTAAAAATGAATTGAACAAACTTATTTTCTTATCCTATGTTAAGGCTCATTTAAGGCTCACCGAATATGATATTTGAACTTCAAAAAAATTGGTTTAAACAATTGGAAAATATATTGAACAAAAAATATTATTTTTGATACTTATTACCCTATCATTTATTTAAAAAAAATATTAACTATTCACGATTTACTGGCAAAAAATATTGTTTACACAAATAATAATGGTTTCAAAAATTAAAAATTTGTTAAAAATACTTGGAAACTTTTCACTTACAAATAAAAGTAATCAATTTTGAAAAAAAATACCGTCTTTAGCATGAATTTCACAGAAAAATGCTATTTTCCTATAATTTCTTAAAATGCTATATTCCTAGAGCCCTAAATTAGCCCTAAATTTTGGTATAAGGTGAATTTTCTGTAAAATCATTTTCAGTACGTTTTACTGCACTGTTCAGCCAGCTTAACGTTAACCTAGTGCAAACACAAAATATATATATATATATATATATATATATATATTGGGGACCTACATTTGGGACTACGGGCCCAAATTAGTCCTCAATGAGCCCTAAATTATGCAAGTGGAAAGAGTGGGTTTTATGATTTTCTTCACGTATTTTTTATAACGTTAAGGTGGCACAACATTATATATAACAAAAAAAAAAGGGCAAAGGAAAAATCCTACGACTTTCGGTCGACGATATTTCAGGAGCCTTAAATGAGCCTAAAATTATGCAATGGAAATTTAAAAAAAAGACATTTTTGTTTAAAGTTCAAATATCATATTTGGGAACCCTAAATGAGCCTTAATATAAGGTAAGAAAAGAAATTGATTTAATTCATTTTTAGTAGGATTGCTCAAACTTTTTTATTTATTTCGATTATCATATTCCCAGAGCCCTAAATGAGCCATAAATCATTCTATAAGGTGAATTTTCTGTGAAATAATTTTTAGTAGGTTTTACAGTAATGGTCGGCCAGCTTAACGTTAAGCTAGCGCAAACACTGTTTCTTAGAAAAAATAATAGAGCCCTAAAATTGGGAATAGGGGCCCAAATTAGCCCTAAATGAGCCCTGAATTATAAAATAGGTTCCATGCCTATACCTCAATAGTGTTGTGCCAGCTTAACATACCTTAACATTATAAAATACACTTCTCATTGAAGAATAGATCATCGCTTCTGGTGAAAAAATTAGAGATGAAAGAATACTTTCTCATACATCATTGTGAATTATCACTGATGAACTCCAAACTCAAATCGGGTTAATGGGGTGAAATGCGAAAATTATTTGAACTATTGGAAAAAATGATTGAACCGAGATTTATTGACCGTTTCTAATCTTGGAGAGTACAAAATGTTGGTACCCAACATCTCTTGCTAAATATGATCCAACAAAAGGAATAGTTTTTATCATTATTTTCCTACTTGTTTTGAAGTTGTCGTCGGGTCCAGTCACTAATACCAATTAAAATAAGGAGTTGTCAATGATTTGACGTACTATTTCTGACCTACACTCTTCATACACTCGCCGAGTAACAAAAAGTTCTTTAATAATTGTAAATACAAAATGGAAAGCCTTAGACTTCAAATAGATTGTTAACTAGGTTCCAACCTTTAATTACAATGCAAAAATCTAACAAGAAACAATTTTATTGCTATAAAAACTGTGCATATAAGATAGTTATATTTTTTTTGTTTTCATACTGAAAATCAGTTTTTCGATCTCACACATATGTTCGGTTATGCTAAATGCTGTGCCGAATATTGTAATCAAAAGCTTTGAGACATTTTTGGCACATATTCTATTCAATTCAAATGGCCTATTCTGGAAAATGACCTACTCTTCTATTTTTTCCCTTATCATTAAATCAATAACTGGGTCTACCCTAATAGCACGGAACGTTCCTGGGACGTTCCCGGAACGTTCCGCGGGAACTTTCGGAACGTTCCAGCGGAACGTTCCAGGAACGTTCCCGGAACGTGTAAAATGTCCGCCGCTTGGGAACGTTCCAGGAACGTTCCACTGGAACGTTCCAAACATAAATTAACGTTATTGTTATTATTATCAATAAATATCTCGTAAACCGTAAGTGATAGGTCAAAATCGATGTCAGTTTATGATACGGATATCATATTATAGTGTAGTATATGCGGTACTCAAAACTCAAAAATGACATCCATTTTTACCTATCTCTTACGGTTTACGAGATAATTGTTGTTAAAAATAACAATAATGGAAAGTTCCCCTCAGGTCCCAGTGGAACGTTCCCAAGGGGCGGACATTTTACACGTTCCGGGAACGTTCCTGGAACGTTCCGAAGGTGCCCGCGGAACGTTCCAGGAACGTTCCCGGAATGTTCCGTGCTATTAGGGTAAATAAAAAATGTGCATTGAAAAATTTATCACGCATCAAGTATATCTTTATTAAATTTCAAGCAGTTGGTTGATAAACGCTGCAGTCGGACAAATAGTTTATAGTTGTTACAATCAAACCGGCTTTTCAAATTGCTTAATTTCTATTATCATTTTCTATTATACACATTAAATATTCATTAAATATTCGTTGCATTCTGTGTGCGGCAATCCGACGTGCAATATTGTGCGTCGGGTTGCAACGTAACCGTTTGTGCATAATTAATCAAAAAATTGAACAAAAGTGAGGTGGGCACCTCGGGTATCCCGAGTGTGTGTCAACGTGGATAAAGTTGGGTGTGCACACAAGGGTTAAAATTGAATAGTTCACAATTAGAACACTTGAACATTGAAGAGTTAAAAAACGTTCAAAACTAAGACGCTTTAAATTATACATACATACATAGATTAGCAGTTCGAACTCGAAAGTTCATTGCCTCACTACCCGATTCGGGTAGTGTTTCTAGGTGGATATTTACTACCAATGTGGGCCCACCACACTCACGACGGGCCAACAGCACGCAGGTATTCCTGAACGGTTACCCATCCAAGTACTAACCGCGCCCAACAATGCTTAACTTCAGTGATCTTACGAGAACTGGTGTTTTCAGCGTGGTATCGCCGTTGGCGATACGATACGATACAAATTATACACATTAAAAATTAGGATTTCAATTGCTAATCTAAAAAGATAGACCTATTTGAAAAAGATATTCCAATTTTTATGAATTTAAATGATAAACATTCAAATCAAAACCATTTGGCGATTTTTCAGTTGTAAACATCTTCAAAATGAGAATAAAATGAAGCCTCGCAAAATTGTTCATAATTTTAAATACGGATTTTCGTAATGTATTTTTTTTTTATTTCAAGGCGTCATTCTCAAATTTTACAGTTTAAACAATTTAGGATTTAAAATAGTTGAACTAGAAATTTTTTGAAATGACGAATAATTCAAATTTCTACTTCGATCTTACATTTTTAATTGTTAGGTACCTATGAAATAGTAGAATTTTTAATATTCTCAAATTTGAAATTGTCTGTTGTGTCCGCCAAGGTACATGGAAATGTTTACGGTTTCTCGTTCGATCAATTCAAACAGCAGTTGGATCATCCTTGTATCATTTATTTTGAATTTCTTTAATTGAGAATATTAAAAATTTTATAGTTCCGCAAGCTAGAAATTCAAACTTTTTGATTTTAAAAGATATGTTATTGAAAAATGTTCACTCACAAAGATTTCTAACTTAGAACGAAGTGTCTCGTCGTCTCGAAATTTCGGGACTAGTTCATTCCCTTTTCCAACTCCCCCAATTTTTCAGTGCGACTAGACGCAGCCAATTTAGAAATGTTTAATTTTGAAATTATATTGGTTAAAAAATTATTTATTTATAATGACTTCAATCATAAGTTGTTTAATTCTGAGGTATCAAATTTTGCATTTAAATATTTAAATAAACCATTTGAAACTGTTTCCACTGTTTCAGTGGAAAAAGTACTTTCAGTTCAGATTTTTATATTTGAAATTCTTATATATGTAACTTCCATAACTCAAACAAGTATTTTCCTTTCGAAGAGAATTCTATAAAAAATAAAACAGTAGCGGGAAATTTTCTCACAATTTTGAATTTCGGTTTGTATTCCAATAATCTTACAAAGAAAGAGGGCTCGTTTGATGAAGCGTGGAAAACGGAATGGACAAGGGCGGAGTTCTAAAGGCAGTGAAAGAAATAGTGACACTCTTTCTGAATGACTCCTAAAGTGTGAAAAAACGGTGTCTATAGAAGTTCATTCTATAAAGTAGCATTGTAATCACAGTCAGTTTTTTTTCTCATCGTTTTTATAGGTAGCTCAAAAAAAAAAAAAGATAGACGAAGTCTTGTTTTCACAAACTGTGATAGACGGTGTCTAATGATTCAGAAAATAATCGGAATTCGTCAATGCTTCTTATGACTTTAGAATTTAGATAAAGGCATTCAGACCGAAATGAAGTTTATATTTTTGTTTTGTTTCTAATAACAGTTTGACTAGATAAATGCAAATATACCACAAACAAGTGATGTCTGTCTATTTATATAAGTAGGGAGTCAAGGGAATGTTAAATTCATTTTCGCCAAGGGTTCGTGACCCCCTTAATCCGGAACTATTTGACGGCAACAGATACTTTCATACCTGCATATAGATACAATATGGCTTCAATATACATTCTCCACGGTCTTGCAGAATCATCATCATTTGGGAACGACCGTATGTATTGTGGTACATTGGGGGCTTTCTATCCATATGTGATCAAAGTGGCCCTATGTCATCGAAATAATTGGTCATGATCATTTTTTTTCGATTGTCATAGGTGTCTACTTGGCACACTTCTGACTAATGAACGAGAGATTTAATTACTTAGAATGATAAAAGAGTTTTTTTTTATAAAAGATGATAAAAGAGTTATATTTCTGAATTATAATATAAAATTTTGTAAATGAATATAATTCTGAATTGCTACGGAGAATTTGTGGTGTAATGTAATTGTGACTGGGAACTTGAAATTATGGAACATAATTTTAATTCTGATTTAGAAGAAGGGAATCAAAAAAAAAACCCTGTTCGAAATTCAGAATTATAATTATTTACAAAATTCTCTGTTCCAAGTCGTAATTTGGATTTTGATGACCAAAAATGATATGATGTTAACAAATTACCGGGCGAAAACGGGGAATTTAAAATCACGCGTCCGTTAGACACCCTGTATATATATTTTACAATAGCGGCAAAGCCCGACTGGGTTTACTGAAAAGAATTTTTTCATTCAGGCTAAAGCTATATCAAATTTCGAATAATTTTTATAAACTTCTAATAAAGTGCATTTACTTTAAACATTCGTAATCACGTCTGAACTTACTATTAATTGAGTTTTTATAGAATTTTTTGAAAAAGTGCTAATTATTATTATACCATTAAGCCATTTCCCTTTCGGGGTAGGCGTGACTTGCTCGGTTGGAAAATAGTAGTGTGTATGGTGGGTATATAGGTGTTACGTATAGATATTTCAGATTGATCTGGAATTCTCGTGTTATTTATTCAAATGACACGTTCATTCCGCAACACTGCTCCGACCCAGGTTGCTGATCAATCTCTCTAGCGATCACGCGAGGTGAAGAGCCTCACAAAATTCTTATGTGTGGTTCCCCACTTGGGCCCATTTAGTATCCAAAGTCTTTCTTTCAGGCGTCATTCACACTATTTTCACTCTGTTTACAAACTATTTGTCGCCACACTTTTTTGTCCTGGCATACTACTCTAGCTTCCTTCACGTCCATGCATTTTCTTATGCAAGCTCTCGTGTTTCTATCGCTTCTTATGTCTCTTCGGATTAGTGTCTCATTCACAGATTCTAACCATTCTTTTGGCGGTCTACCTCTGGGCATTCTGCCATTTACTTTACCTTTATACACTTGTTTGGTCAGTCGTTCATCTTTCATTCTTTCAAGATGACCGAACCATCTTAACTGATTTCTTTCCCATGTGTCAACTATTGTCTCTTTTGCACCACATTCTTTGAGGATTATCTCGTTTCGGACTTTGTCCATCAGTGTTTTTCCGCATATTGTGCGAAGAGGTTTCACGCCAATCGCGTTAATTTTACTCCTGTCCTTCTCTTGACAGGTCCATGTCTCGCTACCGTATAGTACAGTCAGTACGAATATAGAATTATGTATGGCCATAAAATGATGAAAAATTATTTAATACTTGTAGAAGATTTCCGATTTTTTGGTTACTTTGTTAATTAGTCAGTGAAGGCTGTAAATGCTCTTTTTAACTAATTTGTTTCCTCCAAGGTTCTTTTTTAGAAATATGTAAAATAGTAAGCAGTTTACAACACATCAAATTACAATTTTGATCTACAAGTGGATCAAATCGTTGCAGCGGAAAAAACAATAATTATTGATATGTAGTTGTAAGCAGCACTATGCTTACGAAGCAAACATTTTATAAATAAAGAATGAAAATTTAGTACCTTATTCAATTTTCTAGTTTCTATAAAGTAATTAAAATAATTTAGAATCATGAATTTCACTATACTCTACGTGAACATTGTAAAGGCGCAGCTGCTTTTTATTGCAATCACCCAATATAAATTTATAGACTTACTTCAGCTTTATGAACGATATACTATACGTATCATTTAAATATAAAAAAATGGAAAAATCTATTTTTGTTTTCCCCATTTTAGCAGATGCACATGAGCACCTGTCGACGCAAAGTAACTATGCAAACTGCTAAAGTGCGCCAAGAATTGTGCACTGAAGTGGTAGAGGTTTTCTGATCTGCAGGTGCCATGATTTTTCTCATTTTGCAAACTGTAAAATTATGACAATATTTTTGACGAGTACATCTGGAATATTTATCCGGTTTTTAGATCCACAGGCGATAAGGCTCTATTCATTTGTAATCATTTAAGATGCGCAAAGTTTAATAAGAATAATTACTTCATTAAAGCATGAATAAGCATAATAAGAAGGCTCAATTATAATTGACTCATTTCGATATATCGAAATACCCAGTCTCATTTCAAATGCTTCTTAAATCTTTTTGTTCTGGATTTTTCGCTCACCTCGATTGATACAAGCTGATTTGAATAATTGATTTCTTGTTTCAGCCCGTACGACCTTAATTTTTAAATCTAGACGTTTCATGCTTACATGCGTTGTTTGTCGTTTCTAAGGTTTTTTTGTGAGTCACGAAAAAAATCGATAATTAGCAAACTGTGTTGCAGTGACAATTTCTGATTACTCATTGAACACATTTCGTGGGCGATTCTCTCAAAGTTTTAGATTTCACTTCTTCATTATTGTCTGGTGTTTTTCGACAAGAGTTACAAGTAAAATAATCAGAAGATACATTTTAATTTAACAAAAATAAAGTGTAGACAATTTTGATTATTGTGTTTACCCTATATCGATAATTTAATTGAAAGAAAATGTTTTCCAACATTCTTAAAAAAAAAACGTCAATACAGTTTGTATATTAAGATTTCAATTACCTTCAATAATTATTGTTTATTATCTCAAATAAGTAATAGTGTACATTTAATTATTACTTGAGCATTCATGCAATTATGTATTGCAATTTCCTAAATCTTTTATTCAAAAATGATTATTTTATGAATTCACTTCTGTAATTTTTGTTCAAGCCCAAACCGTGATTCTGTCTAGAAACTAGATGAAATCTGGACAGTCTTCATATATTCAAATTCGTAACGAACTCCTAGATAGCGCCAAGACTGGGACTAGACAGCAAAAAGGTTTGCATCAAACACGTAGCAAAACTAGACAGCGCCAGTGTAGCGACAGGCTAGTATTGCGTGAATAGACAGGCTTGAGAAAAACTGTACTGGCTTTAGCATGATTCAAGACTGCCACGAAATTTGTCCACAGGGGCAGAATCGGTAAATCATCTGCTGATACATCCGGAATGCAGCCAAGTCGGGTTTTTAATTTTAAAAAAATAAATAAAAGGGATTCCTTTCTCCTACTACGAATCGTATTTCGCAAGTTCACACTCTAATTTACTCCTCTAGGTTATATGGATGATTCCAGGCAAAGCGCGCAATTTGATTATCGAAAATGTTGAAACAATTTTTTCATGATATAAGATTGAACGGAACGTTTCCATTATGTGTAACGGGCCGGAAAATATTGAAACATTTTTTTGCATTTATTTAAACGATTCAGCTGGAAAATTTCAGCACAAGTTTCAGGTTTTGAAAACGGGAGATTCTCAGGCATAATTCATTAGCATTTTTTAAAATAATGTTCTCAGAAACTACTGATAACATATTTAACACGGATGATGCAAAATTAAAAATGGTGAATATAAAATGGGAGAAGAAAATCAATGTACACGGAGAAAAATGGATATTAATTTTCAAACTCTGGATTTTTAACTGTAGGACAACGATTTAGATATTATGTTGGCAAATCTTAATAATTAAATTAAATATCCAGGTATTAAAAATTCGAAATATAAAAATATGCAGATATTAAACTTTAATATCTGGATATTAAATGTCAATATCAATGTATTATACCTGCATATCTAGATCATTGTTCTATAGTTAAAAATCTAGATATTGAGTCTTAGTATCCATTTTTCTCCGTGTATTCAGAAGATTTTTATCAGAAATAGTTTTTAATCTTTCCAATTAAGATTTTAACACTTTTAAACATAAATATCGAATATCAAATATCATACGAAGCAGCAGAAAATATTTAGAGAAAAGAATTTCCACAAAATTGGTCATATTCAGAACGATAATAAGCTCTGTTTTTAAATAAAGCTGCTCATTACCATTGCAGCTATTTAGCATTCTTACAAGTAATGAGGTCTTTAGTTTTGTTTATTACAAGGGTATCGAGAATACAATATGTCAAATTTCAAGCAAATCGAATAAGTGCAAGTGGGTCAAAATTGTATTACAAGATTTTATTCTAACTAAATAATTAATAACTAACAAGTACTCATTTAAGTATTATTGTCTGTAAATAATAGAACAGAATTAGTCAACAGGCTCTTAGTATGATAGGAATTGGCGAAAACAATAATAATATCAATTTCATAAAAAATTAAAGAATGATTTTACTATTATGGTCGTTCCCTAATCTGGTATCCACTACAATCTACATCAATACGATCACATACTGTTTAATATTGTAGGCTATTATTTGATTCCCTGCTCAAATTCGTTTACTGAAATGCGTTAATAAAGTGAACTTTCAGTATTAGATCAGTTGATTTCCAGGTTTAGCAGCTTATAAAGTTTATTATTTTCCACGTTAATGTTTACCTTTAGAAGTGCCTTTTTCGAAAGAAGTCACTTTCTGCTGATGTGCCGGACCGAGACGTACAAATCTGGGGCAGCATTCAACAAAGATTTAAAAAAGAACTGAATATTTTGTCAAGATCAAGATTTTGATTTTCTTAAAGATAATAAATTGGACAATATAAATACATGAAGAGTAATCATATTATTTATTTGTTTTTATTATAAAAATCAATTTCAGTTTTAGAAATTGCACCAAAAGGACATGGCAGACGTGACGTTTTGACTGTTTGAACGAGTGTAAAACGAAAAATGTAATATTACGAATAACAGTGAATAATGGTGGTTATTCCTAAGCATGATAATTACCATTTTAGAGAAAATTCATATTAAAAAGTAAAACCCATTTTTTTAAAACGCCAGGGACATTGAATTGTGCGCTTTGCGTAAAATCACCCATATGTGTTTAAAATACAACATTTACTAGTAGGTTTTCCTACCAAGGCAGGGAATTTTTATAAGAGGCAAATGAAAAATTGGGGAATTTTGAAAATGAAGTTTCATCCTGATATAATATTCTTGTGAGTAATTTATTTGTCTTATACATGCTTCAATTTATATTTCTAATTTTTTGCAGTTGCTTCTTCCTGACGACTATATTTTTAGTTAAAATTTTATTATTTGGTTGAAAATTCATCTTTTTGGTTTGAAAATGTATCTGTTTTAGTAGAAATTTCGTCTTTTTTTTTATAAAAATACAACTGTTTGTTTGAAAAGGAAACTTCTTCGCTTGAGGATTCAACTATTTTGTTGAAATTTTATCTTATTTGGTTGAATTATACTTTTTTTTATTTGAAATAAATATATTTTTTAGATGAAATATCTATTATTACATTATTTGTGCAAAATTCATCTTTCTTGGTTGAAAATTAAATTATTTTGTTGAAAATTGAACTCTGGTTGAATATTTACATAATTTGTTGAAAATTCGTTATTTTCAAATTGGTTGAAAATTTCGTTTTTTGGCCTAAAAATTGAACTATTCATTTGAAAATGCAACTTTTTGGCTAAAAATTATTTTTTGTTTGTTGAAAATTCAAATATTTGGTTTGATAATTCATCTTTCTGGATTCAAAATTAAATTTTTGGTTGAAAATTTTTATTTTCGGAACAAAAAGTCCACTCTTTTTCTAAAACATTCGACTTTTTAGCTTCAAATTGAACTATTTGGTTGAGAATGCACCTGTTTTTGGTTGAAGTTTAATCTTTTTTGTTTGGAAATTCGACCATTTGGTTGAAAATTCGTCTTTTGAAGAAAAGTCCGATTCTAGGACGCAAACACATTTTAATTCCATCTGATTATATTTCGAGAAAATCTCGACTTTGTCTGGAAATTATAAACATGCATCATTAATTTGAAAGGATTTTTAAAAATTTTGAAATATTTCAAAAGAAGTTACGGGTTTTGGAAGGATTACCAATAATTATTCAATGAGATTTCGAAGATTCAAATTTATTTGAATTGACTTTTATAAGATTTCAAAGATTTTCTAAGGCTTTAAAGGAATTTAAGAGATTTGCAGAAGGTTCGGTGATTTCACGGAATTTTGAAGGATTTATATATCAAAACAAAATTATATCCACGGATTTTAGAGGATTTCGTAAGATTTCAAAGTATTTAATGGAATTTTAAAGAATTTACGAAAATTATACAGGATTTGAAGGGATTTCCAGGAAGGTTACTGGCTTTTAATGAATTTAAATATATTTTAAGGGATTTGAAGAGATTCAAAAAATTTCAACGGATTTAAAATATTTTCATGAAATTTAAAGGGATTTCAAAGATTTTCAGGTATCTCGAAATATTTCACGGAATTTCAAGAATTTTAAGAAAATTCAAGCGATTTTTATAGGATACAAAATTTTTTCCTAGATTTTACGGAATCTTAAAGAATTTTAAGGGACTTTCTCAGTTTTTCAAGGATATCAAGAAATTTCCAGGAAGCTCAATCGTTTTAAAGGGATTTTAAGAGATTATGTACGATATCCATTATGGAATCCATAGGATTTCAAGGAATTCATATAATTAAAAAAATGTTAAGGGATTTACAGAATTTTCTAATGAATTCACGGGATTTCAAAGGATTGCAATGATTTCAAAGGATTCCGGGTTTGCATCATGCCAATCCCCGGCAAGTCGCATTGCGGCGAGTCACATTTGTAGCAAGTCCCTTTTGCGGCCAGTCACATTTGCAGCAAGTCACATTGCGGTAAGTCACATTGCGGCATCTCTCAAAATTGCAAGAAGTTTTTTTAATTTTTAGTAGAGTAATTTTTTCTGCATTCCAAATTTTTCCGAATGAGAGATGCCACAATGTGACTTGCCACAAATGTGAGTTTCCGCAATGTGACTTGTTGGGGGTTGGCATGACTTAACCCCGGGATTCTAAGAGATTTCATGAACGTTGTACACCAGATTTCAAGAATGGTTAACTCCTCAACTATATATTTATTGGACCCCGTAAGGGTTTGTAAGATTTTATCGACTCCCCACCCCCTCCCTAAAAAGCCTCACGTAATTAATGGGCACTCAAACTCGATCTAAATGTTCGGTGTTTCAAGTAACGCAAACGATAGTTTATAATAAAAATGTTCTTTTTCGTTCCATTTACCTTTATTTTGAGGGAATCGGATAAAAGAGTGAAATGAGTATTTGATTAAATAATGATGTGAAAAGCAGTCCAACCCTTTTAGCATGAAGTTTAAAAACGCATCAGGATAAACGAGAGGGAGGGGTCGAATGCGCATACGCGTGACGCGTGCACGCAGACGCGCACGTGAAGAGCCGAAAAGATAGGCAGAGGCAACCCCACGCGTCCCTGTGGTATTTAGCGTGTATTGAGTTTCACACAATAAAGCGCTTTGTGGAGTATCCGCTTACCCAGGGCACTACGTGCGCGTGCCAAAATGAAAAAACCGCAAAACGACATGGCCTTTTGTACAGCCTTGCGCCCCAAGACCATTTTTGCAGCCAGCAGTACCTTCGCTTTCATCCAACCAACAACTTTCTTCTCTCGTCCATTCCATCAGGTTTCACTTCTGGGATCTGGCCGTTCAGATCAGCCTGATAAATATTGACACACAATTAATCTCATCAGTAAAGGACCTTTTTAAAACATTTCTTATTTGTTTTTATTCTTCTTAGAAAGCTATTCTTCTTAAAACAGAGGGTCGTCGCAATACCGGGACACAGTGTAGACTGTAGAACAATGACCAAGAATTTTCTTTTCATCCGGATTTTAACATACTTTGGTTTAATCCTGGAACGTACGAGAAATGAAAAATAAAACGTGTAGTTTTCTAATTTTTAATGATATTTTTACATTCTCATTCTATGGCGAGTCGCAACCAACTTTAGCCTAAAAAATAAATTACGAAAACATTTTTCGCGGAATATTATTCTGTCATAATACGCATGTATTTTGCGCAAAAATATAAAATAATCGTGGGAGCGCTTTAAAAAAATATTGTTCAAATAAAACGTCCCAATTACTTTGGGGTTATTGAAAGTGAAAAATGGAGAAAAAATGCTATAAAATTATTCTCCATTCCTTTAGTACAAAATGTTTCAAAAAAATAACATTGCTGAACTTTTTTTGCAGAATTTTCTCCTCGGATCATGATAGGTCTTTTATCATTATTAAAATTTCTGTAAAGATTACTGAACTTTCTGCACAGTTTACAGAATTTTCTGTAATTTTATAAATTTGCGAGTTTCACTCGCCGGTTTATCACAGGTTGTAAGTAAATAATGCTTGCATAACTAAACAAAATAATTTTTAACAAATTCCCATAATAAAATATGAAAAAAATGTTTGTATTGGGATTTTTTTTTGTTATAAAAAATAATTGTATGGCATCATAAAGCAATATCAAAAAAATATCATTTGACTTCAAGGACCTTTTTTTTAAAGTTGTTTGAGGGAAAAAAGTATATAAGCTGTCTATCGATACCAGCAGATTACTGCTCTCATTGACAAAACATAACTAAAATAAAGAATTGAATTTTAATTTGGGACAGCTTCAGACCTTTTGACCTGGATATTCCATCCTTTTAAATTTATGTAAATTTTGATTACATAAATTAGATATTTTTACTTCAACTACCAGCTAACTTCACTTCGTTGAGTGCTGAGGGGGAAAACAATGGACCAAATGCATGGGATTCGGTCAATTTTTGCCCTATTTTGCTAATATCTTCGTAAAAACTAATTATTTCTATATAAGTGTATTTGAAAAATAGTTTTTATTTTTTAAGAACTATTTAACGAAATAATAAAATGATAATAATTATTACTGATTATGAAGATATTACAAAAATAAAGTTTTATCCCATGCAGTTGGTCCATTGTTTTCCCCTCAGCACTCAACGATGTGAAGTTAGCTGGTGGTTGAAGTGAAAATACCTAATTAAGAAACACCATTGGCGTCAAACTTCAGAATGTCCATTTGCCATATTCGTTGTCAAGAAGATTTTTTTGTTCCACGATGCCTTCGCATCGAATCATTGTTCATAATTTAAACAGAAAATTCTGTAACTTGTCGCCACTGACCGGGAAAACGGGGAATTAGCCTGGAATTTTGAGGATCGGGAGAAAGCCGAGAAATAGTCCGGAATTTGTTTGAAAACCGGGAATTTTTCAGATTTGCTTTTACTTTTGCAATGAATATCGTCTCGATCTTTGAAAAAAATGTATTTGGATTTGTGCTCAGTGTAACTAACCTAAATTTATATAATTAATTACTAATAATTGGCATAATGAAGATAAAATTTAGGGATACATAATATACTCTAAATTTGATTTTGAGGACATAAAACTATTTTATTTTGGGTCCAGAATTCCTCTCTTTTTTTTTTAAATTCTACTATTTGGTGGAAAATTTCACTATTTTGATGAAAATTCAATTATTTTGTTAAAAAGTCATATTTTTTGGTCGAAAATTCAACTATATTGTTGAACATTCGTCTTTTTGGATAGAAAATCCGTCCTTTTGTATTCAAAATTCACCTTTTCTTAGAAAAGAATCTTTTTGGTAGAAAATTCATCTTTTATGGTTGAAAGTTAATTCTTTTGAATTGAAAAGTCTACTACCGTATTTTTAATCGAGAATTCATCTCTTTTGGTTAAAAATTCTACTATTGTGTTGAAAATTTAATTATTTCGTTGAAAATTTAACTATTTTCTTAAAAAGTTCTCTTTCTTGGGTCAGAATCAACTTTTTTGTTGAAAATTCTTCGAGAAAACTCAACTCTTCTGTAGAATTTTGTTGAAAATGCAATATATTTTGACTTGAAACTTTAAGAATATGGTACCTACATTAATGTTATTTAAAATAATTTATTCTCCAATTCTATTGCAAATTCACCCAATTTTCCCTGTTTTGAGAGCATATTGGAATGTGAAGTCTGAAATCACTTTCAAACTAATTTACGTTATGTATTTTAGCTTAGAGTTCTAAAATGTTTAACTCATTTCAAAATGTATATGATAAAGCAATTATTATTGAATAATAATTATTAGTATAAACGCTTAAAAGTCAATTGGGAAAAATGTCATTTTTGGCCGGGAAAACAGGGGAATAGTCTGGAAATTTGTTTGAAGTTATAATGGCCACCCTGGTAAGAAAGTCAGCTTTTTCCCCGTGAAGATATTAGTTTTACGTAAAATTTAAAAATATCAGTTTTCATCAAATCTCGACGTTTTGAGACACCCTGATTGAGAAAAAAGGTTTTTAAAGAGGATGTCTGTCTGTCTGTATTAATCCGTAGTAGTCTCTAGTAGTCTGTATAAAAAAAATGATTAGAAGAACAAGTTGTCATGTCAAAAAGATCTGCAAATTTGGTGAACACGATTTTATGATCAAACATATTTTTTTTTGTCTTAAAGAATGTCATTAAAATAAAAAATTCCATTTTGCAGTCAAAATATATAAAAAAGGTAAAAATAAATTCTTTAATTATCTAAAAGAAATTGTTCGTATAAATTTCTTACGGGTAACTGAAATAAAATAGTGATAAAAATAAAATTTTTATTATTAATCCCCCACCGATTATTATTTTTCAATATATGAATAAGAAATCCTGGTACGAGGAACAAAACTTAATAACACATTCTCTTAATACAATAGAATTAAACATACAAGGAAATTGTTGCTTTGAAGAAGACCTATATACAAAGTCGCCGTTAAATTTTTTTTGATAGGACGTACTCTCTGTGAGTTCTTCTCTTCAATATCGAAAATTCGATTAAAAATTAGAACATTCAAGTTTTTAGCCAAACATTGTAAGATACTGAAAAAAGTCCAGAAAATAAATTATTGCTTTTAAAATACAAAATCTCCTATCACCGTTTTTTGATAGAAGTCACGGTTTTTCCTTTAAACATATATTGAAAATGCTGTTGACAACAAAAGATAACAATTTTTGTCATTATATAATTTTTATTATTAATTGATTATTAATTCTTATTGTTTATTATTATTAGTTTATCAGAGAATTAGAATATGTTTCTATAGGCCGATAGATTTTTATACATGCAGTGCATTGTGAACTAAGCCTAGCACGAATTGCGAGGACTGAAAATAGCCGAGTGCGAAGTGCGAGTTCCGAAATTCGCGCGCCCTAACTTGCGAGCGAAGTTCGCGATTAGAATGTGCCCACGCCCGCGCAGCGGACAGATTTCTAATGATTGATTTTGACGTCTCAAAAGTGCACCCGTCAATTTTTCATGTATACGGCAAAAGTACTTTTATAGATGTACAATTTTATATTTTAGGCTGACAAATTCAAATGAAGAACTAAAAAAAAATTTAACTTACACTACCGGTCAAAATTGTGGGACCACCTACAAAATTTGTATTAA
>CAKNYM010052826.1:842059-859709 GCA_932195095.1 Andricus curvator
TTAATACAAATTTTGTAGGTGGTCCCACAATTTTGACCGGTAGTGTACACTGAAAAAATGGTTGGTTGGGGCAATTAAAGTAGTAGGGCAAATTCATTAGTTTGTAATATTATGCTGCTTCCAGTTAAGTGGTTGTGTTTACTATTTTTATTTCTAAGAATGGTATTAGTTGTCCTTACTACTTTATTCGTTGTCCCAACAACTTCCGATGGTGTAGATAACCATTTTTAGGCAGTGGTACTTGCTATTTCAAGATAGTAAGTCTTACATGGGGAAAATGGAAGTGAAAAATTGGACGAATGTTGGCAGCACTGCTCTGGTTTCAGTTTTGCCAATGTCACCAAGGAACAACACTTGAATCCTTTGATACTTTTATTCGTTGGAAAATACATTGGTGGTAAATGTGAAAACTTTTATTTGTTGGGCTTACGATTACTATCGTCACTAATATTATGAATAACGTAAGAGTTCTAGTGGCGGCTGGTTGCCGCACAAAACTGGTTAGCTAATTTTACCATCGAAGTAGTTGCTGTAGCTAATACCATCTCTACTAATAAAAAGTTTGTTTTCCCAACCAACAATTTTTTCAGTGTACTTCAACGTTAAGAACTTCAAGTTACATTTTTCATAAGCGTCTGACTTAAATTTTTTTCTTTCAACCAAAATATACCCATTTTCGGTTCGTTTCAGAATATGAGCATATTGTAAAAGGATAAAGAAGAAGGGCAATGTACCAACCCCACGTTAAACCTAAAATCATAAATCTTGGCTTTGACTTACAAAAACGCTTATAGCACCTTAAGTAAAATCGAAAAAATGCGCCAATTTTAATGAATATGAATGCTAATACTGCTAAATTATGGATATTTAGTCTTTTTAGAGAACTTTTGTTAATTCAATAATGTTAACAATTATTCAATGAATGTATTCTGACATCTAAAGGTAAAAAAGTATATTTTTTAAGATAAAAATTGACCTTGAAATGTTCTCCAACATCTGTCTAGGTCTAAGAGGAAGATGATGAACGTGAAAGGTGTTACGTGGAGGGTCGTGACTCTGCTTCAGGGTTGGTAACCCGAAACTCAGATTTCAATCCGATAACAATTTTCCCATGAAAGTTGTGGGGGACCGTTTTGCGTCGCGTGCGCTAGACTTAATCTAGAGAGAAACAAACTTTGTCATCTTCTTTCAAAAATATAGTAATAAGAAGCCTATCATGATATAATAAAAAATGTTAGGCAAGCAGTAATTTCTAAGCAATAAGTAGCAATAGTACACATGTCTCATTATTTACGTATTACTATACCCAGTTAGAATTAATAAATTTCTTTTTCTGGAACCGGTAACTTCAGCGGAAGATAGATCAGACTCCTAGATTAAAATTCAACTCTATACGTATTTTGAGCACGTGCAACGTAAGCTGTTCTTCTGTTATAGCTCTTATGTTATGTTATACCTTGCACATAAATATGACACTGCTTGATACACCTGGACTTTTGGTAAACCGCGGATCGTTATTTGGATATTGCTGTCCCTGCGGCTATGCAGAAAAGCTGTGCGACACGTTGTCATCATTTAAAACAATTGTTCAACTGAAACCTGTAATGGGCAGGGCTGCCACAATGTCACTTTTTTTTATTCAAGTCACTTTTAGTCACGTTTTTTAGGAAAAAATCACTATAGTCACTTTTTTTAAAGGAAATGGCCGCTTTAGTGTCTCTAATCCATCTTATTTTAGATTTTATCTAACAAAAATTTAATTAATCTATATGTATCAAATCTATAGTTATTTATGTTACGTATAAACATGTTATTTGATATCAGACTTCACACGCCTATTCTCCTATTTTTCCCTTTCTTTAAAAAATAATTCCTCTTTTTTTCCCTATTTTCAAGTAACTTCTCCTTTTTCTTGTTTCTTTTTTTTTTTTTGCTTAAATGTGAATTGAATTAATATAACCCAATAAGAAAATCTAACTGTTTTTCGTTGAAAGTTAATTCTTTTTTGTTGAAGAGTCTGATATTATATGTTTGGTTCAGAATTAATCTCTGTTTGTAAAAAAATTTATTATTTGGTTGAAAATGTAATTAGCTAATTGAAAATCCAACCATTTTCTTAAAAAGTGATATTTTATGGTCGAAAATTCAACTGTTTTTTCAAAGATTCTTCTTTTTGGACAGAAAATTCATCTTTTTTATTATAAAAAACTGTATTGAAAAATAACTTTTTTGTTAAAAATTCAACTGTGTTACTAAAACGTCGTCTCCTTTGCTTGAAAGTGAAATTATTTGGATCTAAATGCAAATAATTGGTTGAAAATTAATTTTGTTCTTGTTGAAAATTCAGCTATTTAGTTGATAGGGGAGCGGCGGCGAATGCGGCGCATATAAAGGAAAATGCACGATCAAAATTAAAATATAAAGTAAAATATTGTAATAAAATATATTTTGTTTGGGCCAATATCTTACCAATGCTCTATGCATGGAAATAATGTAATTAAAGTTCATTAAAACAGTTAATTAATCTGTTTTCCAAAAAGTGCATCTGCGCCAAGTTGTCCTACCTTGTTTGGTAATGTGGCGCGTTTCGATTTCAATTCATAATTATTGAACAAAAAACAAATTATGAAGAAAAATTAGTAAAATTTAATAAAAATAAGATAAATATATTTACGTTTAATATTATCAACATATTTGGGGGATTATGTCTGCCGAAATTTCAAGAAAAAATGTTGTTTTTTTTAACAGTGCAGAATATCTCACAATAATTTGAGGGTTATGCCTGCTGAAACGTCAAGAAAATTTTTTTTTGTTAACAGTGGAGAATGACTCACCAATATGAAAAATAACATAATGAAGGATATATTGACATAATTATCAATGGGGAATCTTTTTAAACAATTCTTTATAGTAATCTATAATATTAAGACAAGGTACAACCCGAATGCGCCATATTAGTCGCATGTGTATAGTATTTAATCAAGATTTTTTACATAAAAGTTGAATAATTTTACTCAAAATGTTAACTTTAAAGCATTCAAGAAACTCGGAACAGTATATTTCCAAAAAATGTTATTGTTAACACGAAACTTCTGTAATTGTTTACTTGTTTTTAGCTACTCTGACAATACAAGCGAAAGAACCAAAACTAACTTTTCGTCATAAAAATCAGGCAATTAATTTAATTATCCCAATTTTTTAATAATGTAGCGTTGAAAACATATATACATGTAATGAAACTACCTACACAGGCAGAAAATGCGTAAATATTCGAAAACTTGAACGCGCCACATTAGCCGCCGCGCCGCATTCGCCGCCTCTCCCCTAATTCATCTTTTTTGTTTGAAACTGTATCTTTTTGGGATTAAGAGTCAAATTGTTTCTAAAACATTCAACTTTTGAGCTTGAAAACTCACCCTTTTTGTTAAAAATTAATTTATTCCGTAGAAAATTAATATTTTTTTGGTTAAAAATGACATTATTTAATTACAAATTCAGCTGTCTTGCTTGAAAATTATCCTTTTTTATTGAAAATTCATCTTTTCGGGACTAAAAGTACTTTGCAGCTTAAAAACTTAACTCTTTTCATATAAATTTGTCTCTTTTTGTAGGATGTTACTCTTTTTTGGTTAAAAATGCAACTGTTTGGTTGACAATTAATAATCTTTTTCGGTTGTTGATTCAACCATTTTGTTAAAAAATAATTTTTTTCATTGGAGATTAATAATTTTAGTTGGGTATTCATCTCTTTGGTTAAAGAATGAAAACATTTGTTGGAAATTGTTTTTTTTTTCTTTGAAAATTAATTTTTAGAACTGAAAATTTATCTTTTATAGTGAAACCTTCAACTGTTTGGTTGAAAATGTATGTATTTTGTTGGAAATTCGTCTTTTTCGGTACAAATTAATCTGTTTGGTTGAAAGTTTATCTTTTTGTTTAAAAATTTATCTATTTTGTTGAAATTGCAATATTTTTGCTTGAAAGGTTAGGAATTTAAAGCGTTTCATATTGAGTTTATTCAATATGGCACCTACATTAATGTCATAAGAAAGAAAAATTTATTTGTTTTTAGAAGATTAATTAATTAGTTAAATTAATTTTATTGAAAAGAATTTATTCCCCTATTATTCCTCTTTTTTCAGGAAAAATCACCATATTTACCGTAATTCAAGAGCATTTTAGGCTGTGAATTCTGCGATATTAAAATTTAAATTATTCTAATTTATAATTGTCTGATTTCTTCAGTTCCTATTGTAAAACATCGAAATAGAAATACAGAAGTTGAGTGTGAAAGGCTTATTTAGAAATAGAATTTCATCTAATCTTGTAAATGCAAGATGAAAAAGTCAGTGTGTAATGGAATCGAAATTTTTTAGTGGATAAGTGTTTCTATTGACACTTCATGTCTCTTTTTGTGTGAACAGTAGTCAGTTTTTTAGCTTCAATTATTCACTTTTTACACTTTTTTCATGTTCTTTAGTCCTTGGCTGCGCTGATAATGAAACATTTTCTAACACAATTCATTCTAGACAAAATAGCCTCAGATAATCTATACAATTTCTCTAGATTTATTATGGCATAATGAACTACATCTTCTTTAAACTGAGGACAATAGACCACAACCATAAGTTTGAAACTCCTAACTTTAAGTAACTTAATACAACCTGAATTCCAAGAAGCTTCATCTTCTGCAAAGCATCTTTATCCTACATCTTGTTTTTGAAAATCATTTAATGATGTGCCATATTTCTTGAAGAAAGGGACACCTGTAGGATCGGAGAAAAGAAAAAGAGAAAGAGGAATTAAGCGGCGGAGGGTCTCGCTGAAACCACAAGGAGGACACCCTATAGTCGGGTGGAAAAGCACGGTGGTTTCAGAGGCGACGTTCAGGGTTGTCGGTGTGTTTTACGGTTGGCCATATTTCCATCGGGTGGCAACACCGATACCGGTGACACCAAGGCAGGTGCTAGGCCTAGTGTGGTAGTCTATTTATTTGCCTTGTCTGCTTGAGCGCTGATGATGTTCAGTGTTCATACCGTACTACTCCATGCCATTTGTACGCGTGTAAGATTGTATTTGTGCATTTGAAACACGTCACACGTCGAGTCGCGCCATGCGGGCTCATTACTGGCACGAGCCAAGACGCGCGCGAGCAACTACCGATACGGAATTACATGTATTATGTGCGTGCACCTAGCTTACGCTACGCTTCAAACCGCATAGATAGCACGGGTGCTCTGTCGACTAAATTCTACATCCTGAGTGCGTTACCTCAGCCTGTCAGGAACATCTGACCCTCAGAGGGTGTTTGTTTCACTGATACTTGAAATCTGAAAAAATCGCGAAATTTCTATTCAAATCGCAAAAAAACCTTGAAAACCTGAAATTGAATTTTAAAACCTGAATTTTTTAGTTAGAACTTTTTTAAAGGAATTTATCGTGTTATCTCTAAACTATAATTGAAAATTATACTATATCATTTGTGCTAGTTCTAATTGATACACTTTTCTTTAACAGTAAGATCAGCTGTGATTTAAAACTCTGAATAAAAGTTAATATAATTATATTGCAAGGCATCTGTGATTTAAAGTTAGTGGAAGTCATTTTGATTATTTATCGAATAGGGCATGGTGAATTGAATAAAGAATCCACTAGAGAATCTTCCAAAGTCAGAGGTCACTGTTAGAAATTTTTAGAAAATGCAACCACTTTTCATTTACTGCGGTTAAAAATTCAACTATTTCGTTCAAAATTCAATTACTTTTGGTTCAAAATTTATTCAATTACGGCAGTTGAATAAAACTTCAACTAATGTGGTTGAAGTTTTTTCTAACAGTAGGCGTGACACCTCGTCCCTAAGTTTGAACTCATAAGTATGAGTCGCTGGAAAACAATAAAAAATTATTATAAATAAATTTGTTCATTATTGAGAAATTCGATTTAGTTTCACATTTGACCTATGACCTATCTGACGATACGAGTAGCATAAGGAACCATATTCGCATATATGCGAATTAGAAACTAAAACAATATAAAAACCTTCAATAAATTATATTAAATTGAAGTGGAAAATTAATCTAATAAGGGGGTTGCCTGCAAAAAGCGGTGGCCACAAATCGAGGGGATCCAAACGTAAACACTCAGGGCCGTCCGAAACGTTTCCAATTGGAATACATAATATTGCGCAATATACGAGAGTGAGTACCCGCGCACTGCGCCTTTCCGCTACGCTGCTGGTGTTTTTCATGCACGAGCGGCAATCGTCTCTCGCCCCACGAGCTGAGAAACTGCGTGGGCCAGCAGTTCTAGGAAGGCCGAGACCGTGGTGACGGAATCCGAGAGTTTGGTGTAAATACAAATAAATAATTTTTCCTTTTAGGAAAGTAAAAAAATATCAATAAAGTACAAATTGATACAGTTTGGAAATTTTTATAATTTTTTATCAATATTTTCTTTTGCTTTATTGTAAAAACCTACGAAGATTTTGACGTGATAGAAACACTTTTAATTTTACGTATGCAACATTTTTGCTTCCTCCTTAGTTATGGGCACACATATCGAGGTCAAAGGGGTATTTTAAGAGCGGATGCACATTCAATTTTTTCTTTTTGTTGTGCAGTCTCATATAAATTATAATTTACTATATTGATTTTTTATATGTAAATATTTTATGATCAATAATTCTGAATCTGGTTTGATGGTAATGGAAGCTATAATGAGTAGTTTAGCACCGCAACAAATATTTGAAATGTTTTTTGAATGACGTACATTGGAACTTAGAAAGGCGATTTAGTGAAGGGATTCAATCATTCTTTTACAACCACGTGTTTATTTATTATTCATTTGAAGAATGTCAATGTCAAGCCACAGCTACCTAAATTCCATCGATTTTTCAAAAGTTGAAAATAAAATATTGACACTTATATATTTTTAGGGATGCTTCTTTTGATATTCTTAAATATAGCAATCTTAAAATATTATTTCACTTTTCCAGATTCAGAAAAAAAGAACCTGCACTGTAAAAAATCTTGTTGAAAATTACCACGGCGATCATGGGACAGAAAAATACCACTGATTGTCGTGGCAATTTTACCGAAACGTTGTAAAAATAATGCGACATAGTAAAATCACACACAGAGAGCAAAATTATCATATTAATGTATAGAATTCCTTAAAAAACAAGAATTCAACGATCAAATTTGGACAAACACAACAAAACGCTCCTATTGCAATTCCTAAAAACAAAAAAATTTGTTTCTTTGCACAAAAATAAAAAAGAGGAAAGAAAAATGAGAAGGCAACCAACCACATCCCCTTCCTTCTCTTTTTTATTTCTTTCGTCTTTTTTTATTTTTATTATTATTAAATCACAATATGAAAGCATGCAAAATATTTACCAACGTTTCGGTGCTCACACAGCACCCTTATCAAGGCAAGAAAAATTAGAGCAGGTAGGAACAGCGACGAAATAACGACGCTATTACTTCGATACCTGACAACTGAATGTGGGTCAATAGACAAATCCATTATAAACAAACAAGAAATGAGAGAAAGTCAAGACCCATGAAAACGTATTGCTAAATGTAATTAATCATACTAGAATAACTTTTGTTTAATTTATCCAAATCAGTTTTTAAATTAATAGACAACTTATTTTGTTTTTTAATATAAAGCATTTCCATGAATTCTCTCTTTCTCTCATTACTTTCACTGTGTAAAATTTCAACATTATCCCAGTCAAACTCATGGTCAACATCAACAAACCCTCTCGTATGTCTAGCAAGAACGCTCTTATAACAACGTCCTAAACGAACATCACTTTTGTGTTCCTCCACCCTAGTATTAAGAAGTCTGCCAGTCTGTCCCACATAAGTCATCTTACAGATCTTGCAAGTGATCTTGTAAACAACACCTCCCTTTTCAAATTTATCTAAAGGATCTTTACCAAAAGTTATTATTGAATCCATTTTAAATGTTATACGGAAAATAGTATGAATATTAAATTTTTTTAACATAAATTCAATAGTTTTCGAAATTTGACCAAAAAAAGGAAGAACAAAATTATTGAAAGAACTATATTCTCTCAATTCTTTCTGATTATCTGCAGATAAAATGTTACTTTGTTTGTTTTTGATTGGTTGAATTCTAATTGTGATATGTTGCTCAATCAATTTTTGTGGGTAATGATTAAGAAAAAGGATATTCCTAACTATATTTAAATTCTCTTTGTGAAATGAAATGTGGGACAAACCTAGAGCTCTGTTAACTAAGTTTTTGATTACTGCAATTTTGTTTTGAAAAGGATGAGCCGAAAAGAAATTTAAAATTCTACCTGAATATGTACTTTTCCTATACCAATTAGTAATAATACTACCATCCCGACCCTTAATTACTTCTACGTCCAAAAAACTGATTCTATTATTGTTGTCTATTTCATGGGCGAACTGAAGTTTTGAATGAAAACTATTGAAAGCATAAAAAACTGCCTGTAACTTTGCTAGAGGAACACATAATAAGGTATCATCAACATACCGAAAGTAAAAGGGCAAAACAAAATCCAGCTTCTTGAAAGCAAAGACCTCCAAATCTTCCATAACTATTTCTGCTAAAATCGGAGAAATGACTGAACCTATCGGAGTACCGAATTTTTGCTTATAAAAAGATCCATTGAATTTAAAATAAGTTGAGTTCATAATGAAAACTATCCCTTCAATAAAATCTTTTTGAATTAATCGAGCACGTGTTTTTATATTATCCCATCTATTTAAAATTGCCTGTTTAACCAATTCAAGGGGTATACTTGGAAACATTGCAACAACATCCAAAGAAATCATTACATGGTCATCAGGAACAGTTTTTTTAATAATAATTTTTTGGAATTCCCAGCTATTTTTAATATTGTATTTGGAAGTTGTAATTGAGTCTTTAAGTATCAAATTAAAATTTTGATCTAAAAATGTTGTGGGAGTGTTAATAGTTGAAATAATCAATCTCAAAGGATAGCCATCTTTATGAATCTTTCTCAGACCATAACATCTTGCAAGAACTGTGTCTTCGGTATTTATATCAGTCCATCTTATATCTTTTCCCAAAAGTCCTTTCTTTCACCAATTGTCTAGAATCTTGAAAGTGTCTCTTCTTAATTGCAATAGGAGCGTTTTGTTGTGTTTGTCCAAATTTGATCGTTGAATTCTTGTTTTTTAAGGAATTCTATACAGTAACTTGATTATTGGACGTTAAATGGGATTTTGAATTTGATTTTAATCTAATTTAAAATTCTTAAATTTCAAAATTATCATAACCCAAATTTCAGCAACACCTATACATTTCTTGATATTACGTATATGAATTTCGTTTCCATGATTCTCGTGGCAATATTACACTTCTATTGTGAAATTGCTAGAATTTGATAATATTCATACGGGAATCGATGCAACTTCACAGTTACTTTGTAGAATTACCACGGCAATCACAGTGAACCGTCTACATTGTCAAATTTAATTTTCAACCAGATTTTTCACAGTGTGGCGTCAACTAATGTTACTTCAGATGCTCGGTAATTCAATCGAACTATCTTCCAATTACAGAAACGCTACATTATTTGAGTTTCATAAAAAAAGTAGCAGCTTCTTTTTTACATTCAAACATGCAAAAAATAAAATATTTTTTGAATCTGCGCATTTCGTAATTCAGTGAAATTATTCCGTGTAACTTATAACAACTCGATTTGGTTTCAGGCGTCTGCAAGTCCATACTTATGGTAATTTCCGTATTTTTCATGAATAGCGTGCTAAACATTTCTGAAGGAAAGATAAGTTGAAACTTGTCTAATTGTCTATATTTCTTTATATTAGTTGTGCCTTTAGCCTTCATGAAATAAGATTCAACTCGCAGGACTATATATCATGCACGGATCTTTATCGCGTGATCTTAGTGTCGCGAAAGCTTGTTGTGACAAATGGGAATGATCGAAAGAGGATAATTGATTCATTTTAGTCAGTGAGATATTTATTTGGGTTTTTGCGGGAACTGCCCTAGTAACGAGAAGGAACCAAATAGAAATAATCGGCCGCCTCAGGAAAAACTATAATTCTTCAAGAGGAATATATATTTTATTTGTATTGTTTTTTTGAAAAATCGTGACCCCAGAATGAAACGTATTTAATGAAAGTCAAGAATCATGTTTTTTATCATCGCGATGAAAAAATGAATGTCATTTATTTTCTTAAACGAATATTTTATCTTCAATCTCGTCTTCAATTGAAATATCAGAGTGGCCGTAGACCAGGGAAAATCTGGAAATCAGGGAAAATTCAGGGAATTTTATTGGTCAGTGAAATTCAGGGATTTTGAAATAAATCTTGCAAAAGGAAGGGAATTTCTATGAGAGGCACTTAAAAATAACTGGCAAGGATAATAAACTTGTGTCAATTTTAATTTGAAATTATTTTATTCCGTTTATAAAAGATTCTAATGTTAAAAATTTTACAAGAATAAAATTCTGGTCTTTGAATATTAATGGTCAGGGAGAATGAAAAATTGGCCAGGGCAAAAATTCAACTGTTTGGATGATAATTAATCTTCTTTGGTTGAAGATTCAACTATTGAATTATTAATTAATTTGATTATCTTGTTGGAAATTCAACTGTTTGGTTGACAGTTAAACTATTTTGTTGAAAATTCGTTTTTTGTTGTTGTTGAAATATCAATTATTACAGTTTTCGTTGAGAATTCATCTTTTTGTTGAAAGTTCATATTTTCGGGATAAAAATTCAACTTTATAAAAAAATTCGTCTTTTAGACTTCAAAATTCAACTATTTCGTTGAAAATAAACCTGTTTTTTTTATCAAGTTTAAAAATCTGTTTTGATTAAAAATTCATCTTTGTATACAAAATTCAAGCCTTGGTTAAAAATTCAACATTTTTTTGCGTGTTGAAAATTATTATTTTTCAACACTATTTTACACAGATTTTTTAACTACACGATATTAGTATCCTAACCCTGTATATGTCTGTATATTGGGTGGCCAATCAATGACCTCATGAATTATGCGGAAACATAGTGATTGGCCACAACATCTAACAAGCAAATAACTATTATCTTTTTGCAAAAATTCATTCAAAATTTTTAAAACTTTTTGTAGTCTATATAGCCATTTTCCTTTCGGGGTAGGCGTGACTTGCTCGGTGAGGAAAGGAGTAATGTGAGGTAGAGGGTATAGATTTTGTAGATTGCTCTAGAATTCTCGTGTTATTTATTTAAATGACACGTTCGTTGCAACACTGCTCCGACCCAGGTTGCTGATCAATCTCTCCAGCGATCACCCCAAGTGAAGGGCCTCACCAAATTATTATGTGTGGTTCCCCACTTAAGCCCATTAGTATCGAAGGTCTTTCTTTCATGCGTCATTCACTCTACTGTCACTCTGTTTCTAAACTATTTGTCGCCACACTGTTCTGTCCAGGCATACTTCTCTAGCTTCCTTCACGTTCATGCATTTTTTCATGCAACCATCTTAACTGATTTCTTTCCCATATGTCAACTAGTGTCTCTCCTGTATCTCATTCTTTGAGGATTATCTCGTTTCGGACTTTGTCCATGAGTTTTTTCCCGCATATTGTGCGCAGAGGTTTCATGCCAATCGCGTTAATTTTACTCTTGTCCTTTTCTTGACAGGTCCATGTCACGCTACCGTATAGTACAGTCGGTATAAATATAGAATTATGTATGGCCATTTTAGCTTATATATATATGTACTATATGTAATTGTTTGTCACTTTTGGCTTACGAATAATGAGTGGAAATCATGTCAAAAAGCGTGTTTTGCTCTGGCCAATGATTATATGATTTACTTAGTGGCTAATCACTCTACTTTCAAAATCAGTGGCCAATGACTGTATTTCACCACATCTCAGTGGTCAATAATACAATCATTGGCCTGTGTTAATCACTATGTATTCACGGCCAGTGATTGTGTTTTTTGACATCATTGTTAATTTGTTTGAATATAAATTATCTATACTATTTTTAACGCTGAACTTACTATGCTAATTTAAATCTTTATAACATTAATTATCGATCTGTGTATTTGAGAATTTTGTTCGATGCTTATAGTGTTTCTTACAAATCGTTAAACTGGAACAATTCTTTAAGTTGCCAATGATTGTACCCATTACCCTATGTTCTCTACCTAAACACTTCCAGGCGCAAAAGGTATACATATTGACGTTTTGTTTATAACTTTGCCGCCTGAGATCAATCAGAAGATTTCTGTTGACAGTGTTTAAAGTATGAAAAGAAGGTCAATTTGTAAGTATTCTATTTTCTAAATTTAATAAATAAAGTTAGAGTGCTCGATTGCATTCACATTAGGCATGGGGGTAGACAATACGCCTAAAATTCCGATGATCATTGCCACTCGAACCATTCATCATCCCCCCAAGTTAAAGTCACCTAAATCGACATTCTGTCTTGCACGGTATAACTGACCATTTGCCATTCATTTGGGGGGCATTCACACCTAGCCCTTTTGACATCGAGCCACGTGACACTTCAGGCTGATGCTCTGTTACTGACCATAAATATCTGTTTACGAGGATTTTTAGGATAAGTCACCCATGTTCTTCATTACAATGGTTAAAATTCCACATCAATTTTTAATCAGTTGTCTCTTTGTCATATAGTTGCGGGGGTATAAACTCGTGACAAGTAACAAAGTTACAGCTGGACTAACTAATGGTAAATTAGTTCAGGGTGGCCGTGGACCAGGGGAAATCAGGGAAAGTCAGGAATTTAGAAAAAAACATCTGACATAAGTCAGGCAATTACTATAAGAGGCACTTTAAATAACTGTCAAGAATAATTAAATTTTAAATTTGGAAATTTTCATTTGAAATGGTTTTATTCCGTTTTTATTATATTTTTAGTTAAAAATTTTGTTATTCTGTTGAAAATAGTGAAAATACCCTCGAATTTGATTTTCATGTTGAAAACCATGGAAAACCATTTTGGTAGAAATATCATCTATTACACTTTTTGTTAAGAATTGTTTTTATGTTCCGTCTCTTTGTTTGAAAATTTAACTATTTTGTTGAAAATTCCTTCTTTTTAGGATGAAAATTAATTGTTAGAACTGAAAATGTAATTATTCTATTTTTGGTTGAAAATGTATCTTTTTGAGTTAAAAACTCAACTATTTGGTACAAAGCTCATGTAGTTTGTTAAAAATTCGTTTTTCTTCATAGAAAATTAATTTTCTTTGTTAAAAACTTATCTTTTTAATTGAGAAATGAACTATTTGGTTAAAAGTTCATCTTTGGCTTTGGCACTATTTTCTAACAGAATTGATTAAGTCCTTAAAATTCAGGGATATTAGATATAGATCTTTTTTACCTACACGGAGAAAAAAATATGCCTATAATAGTAAGAGCACTAGTCATGCTTTTGTCGTAGGTTTCATTCTTGCTATCTTGGTACAAAATTCATTCATTTTAAGCAGGAATCCCTTTATCCTAAAAAAGTACAAAGATTCATGCTTTTAAAGCCGTTATCCCTTGCGAAAATAGCTCGAACTTCGCCTTGCTACGGTTGTAAGAAAACTCATCCTATTAGAGTATGAGTACTCTTACAAAAGAGATATTAGGCCACGCCTACCGACGCTTGCGCGTGACCTAATATCTCGTTTGTAAGAGTACTCATACTCTAATAGGATGAGTTTTCTTACAACCGTAGCAAGGCGAAGTTCGAGCTATTTTCGCAAGGCACAACTGCTCTAAGGGCATGTGACTCCAGCAATAACGGCATGCGCTTGATTCTTTTATGGTATAGGACATTTAATGCTAAAAATGTCTAACCTGATGCCAATATTGGTAGAAATTCATACCAATTTCGCACATGAAGTTCCATGCTGTAATATTAAGAGCTCAGCCTACTATAACAGTGTGGTTTTTTTCTCCGTGTAGTAAATAAAATACCAAAGCTTGTACGCGTTTCCTCTCGTTAAAGAATATTGTTAATAAACAACTACTCGAAAACAACTTCGGATAGGTAATATGTCGCGTCTATTTGGATGATTTAAAATGATTAATTATTGATAAATTCTTGGTCTTCCGGAATCTATAAAGAGAACTCGTCCTTGCTTTTTCCCCCATGAAGAAAATAGAGAAATCGACGCCCTGATCAGGCACACTAGATGTGGGTTAGGGATCCAAGGTCGCCTAGGTCTCTTCCTACCACATTCCCTTATTACTTATTTTCATCTCTTTGCATTGCAGCCTCGCCTTTCAGCTTCTTTCATCGATTCAGTCTTCTCTTTTATTTCGCATTGCTATCCAAGCTTGCGTATGCGTGTACCATGCCACCAGCAGTCGCGTGCCAGAATCCCCTTCCCATTTACATTTTCGCGGCCCGCGGCATCAAGAACAATCTCGTCGTTCATAAAAATGATTTTCAAGTTAAAATCAGGATGCTCATTTTTTTCACGTGAGGCTCCTTGATGATTGTTGGTTGTTTTCGCCAGTCTCTCATGAGGTATGAAGGCTGAAAACGTTCCATTACAGTCCCTTGATTTATGTCTGATAAAGAGAGTTTGGACCTTGGTATTTAATAAGCATTTATACATAAATATATTTAATCTACTGAGGTACCAAGATAACATTTTTGTCACGAATTCCTCCAGGCATTTTTGACTTTATATAAATAAAAAGTGGTTTTCAATTTAAAGTTTTAAAGTAAACTCGATGCTGAATTTCTGTCACGTGCCTATGCAGCATGTTCAGTAACATTTTGCAGAAAATTTGATGCTCAGGTATGCTTGATTTAATTTGCTTTAATAAGATAATCATTGATGATCTCCCACGTAATGATACGTTATTGATATTTGATGAGAAGCTCCGAATAATTTTGTCTGGGTTGTACATGCAACTTATTCATAAATAAATAATTTAGCATTTTTATTCAAATACAGCATGGGTTTCTAATGTTTGTGTCTGGTATTTCATAAATTAATACATGATCTTCACTTTAAGTTAACTCTTAATAAATAGAAATATGTACTTCATGTTATTATGTTCGTAATTTTGAAATTCTTTTCTATTCTAATTAAAAAAATTCGACTTAGGCTTTATATATTTTATAATTTGAAATAGAAATAGTCATCGACACCAGCTTTTCATGAGTTTGAAATAGGATTATAAATTATTACCATGACGAAGGGATTCTCTGGCTCGTGCCCAGTAACGTGGCTAATGAGCGTGCAATTCGAATCGATACAGCCTCTATGCGACCAAATGTTACCCATCCCTCATTCATATTTAATTTACACCCTCGAAAATATTATCAAAAGTAATTTTCTTGATCAAAATTTTGATTTGCTGTAATTTCTTAGAAAAATTGAATATTAAAATCAGAGTGTCCGCAGGTCAGGGTAAACCTGAAAATTAGCAACAAGTCAGGGAAGTTAAGAAGCACTTTAAGTAACTGTAAAGAATGATAAATTAAAAGTTTATTAATTAAATTTTTGATTGTTTTATTCTATTTATAAAAGATTATTTATTATGATAATCGCATAAAAATGCAAACTTCACCTTTTTTTAAAAAGTATTCCTCTCTTTTCCCCTGTTTTCAAGAAACTTCCCCATTTTCTAATTTTTCTCGTTTTTTTTTTGCTCAAATGCGAACTGAATGAATATCGACTATCATATTTTTGGTTCGGAATTCTTCTCGTTTGGTTAAAAATTCTTTTATTTGGTTAAAAATATCATGTTTTTGTTGAATATTCAACTATCTTGTTAAAAAGTCATCTTTTTTTAACGAAAATTGAACTGTTTTCTTGAATTGAAGCTTCGCCTTTTTGGATTGAAAATTCAACTATTTTTGTAGAAATTTCATCTTTTTTGGTTACAATTGCAACTGTTTGGTTGAAAGTGAATCCGTTTTGGTTGAGGATTCCACTATTTTCCCATGTAGAATTTGCGATCGGGATTTCGAAGGGCCCCGGATAGTTTTTCCTATTTCTGATCGGGCGCTGATCGGGAAAAATAGGGAGGACCAGACTAGTTCTGTAACGCTGTTTTAGTCAGGCTCTATCTAGAACTTCTAACAAGGTCCTAACAAGAATACCCTTCAACCGCCCGTCTAGACCCTCTCTGTTTTCCGGTACGTTCATCATTCAGCTATGATATAAATATATGTGACAAACCGATTGTCAACAACAAAATGAATAAGAATATTTAAATACACATCAATTTTAGACCAATAATTTCAGAGATTTATATTTCGTTAATTAAAAACCATTTTTGGATATATATTTATATCACACAACATCTGAATATTGAACATTTGCATTCTAATGTGCCAAATAATTATTTTAATTATTTTTCACTGGGTTTCACATACACAGCACAAATTTGACTCTTTTCTTTATATTCAACTTATTAAAAACAATTTTATCTTTATTTTAAACAAAGTAAAGTTATTGTGTAAGGTGAAAAAATAAAATACCTTAATTTTTTGGTTATATTCACACACCCCATTCAGTATTATAATAAATAGAATTAAACAAAACTACTACTTGAACTTTATTTAATAAAAATTTATATGGTGTTATTTACAAAAAAACGGGGTTTATAATTGTTAAACAATCGGATGCTTCAGATGAAAATAAATTTCAGTTTGCTGTGGTTTTTCTCGAAAACCGCTAGACCGATTTTTATGATAAAAATATATGCTACGAAGACTGATAAGAAAATTTACCAAAAAATTAAATAGAATTTTATGGCCAAAATAACAAGTAAAAAATGTTTGATTTTTTTTTCAGGTGACGTTTTTGACCTGCGAGCACCAACTTTTCACGAAAAAATCTATACATCCCCTAGATTAACATATTTTTTCCCCGAACTAATGAAAGTGCTGCGCCATACACTGTTAGAAAAATCTGTATTAAATTTAATACAAATGTATATGAAGTCATTTGCATACACGGGAGTTGAAATTTAATATACATTAAAATATGAATAGCTGTACACTTTATATTAAATTTAATATACAGGTCGGTATAACAGCGTGCTTGAAAACTCAAAGTGCTTTTATTTCTTTAAATCTTATCAAATATTCGCAATTGAAGTAATAATCTAGAATTCGTCGATTGAATTGCTTTTTATGATTAAAGTGCAACGTACAAGTGGAACTCTTTCCAAAAATTGCCCTGAATGGTAGAAATGTAATGTGAGTATAGTTGATTGTAGGTTAGGTCTGTCATTTCTTTACGTAATTAAACTTTTTGACTTTAAATCCAATTTTATTTTTGATTATTTGCAAGTAGGTATCATGTTTTATCATTAAGAATCGAAAATTACTGCTAATCTTATTTTGATTTTGTGTAAAATGGAATTATCTGAGCGATTATCATGATTGTATATGAAATTTAATAAACACGTACCTAAATAGCGATTTCATATGCTTGAGATATTAATTTTAATATACATTGGTATTTTAAATTTAATACTATTTTTAACAGTGTAGTTAAAAAAAAAACATAATTTTCGTATTTCCACATGAAACCTCACATGACTATATATGTGTATATGTATATGTATATGTATCTGTATATGTATATGTATATGTATATGTATATGTATATGTATATGTAT
>CAKNYM010052826.1:859719-876613 GCA_932195095.1 Andricus curvator
TATGTATATGTATATGTATATGTATATGTATATGTATATGTATATGTGTATATATATATATATATATATATATATATATATATATATACACATACATATACCTCTTCTTGAAATGGTCAGGAAACATGAAGAAGTGGGGAAAGGGGCGTTTCTGTACAAAGCAGCGGAGGAGACTGCTGAAACACTCGGCCTTGACTTCAATATCAGGGATGAGCAAAATGTATCAAATCTTATCCATCTCGAGTACTCACTCCTGAAGGTCCGGATTAAGAAAGCACAGGAGAAAAACTTCCGCGAACAGCTCCTCGACAAGAGGATGCACGGCATCTTCGACAGAAATGTGGAGGATCAGTGGATGTCGTATGAGCTAACGTTTGCTTTCCTTAAATCACCCGGATTGAGGTCGGGCACGGAGGGTTTCATTTTGGCATGTCAAGACGGTGTCATTTCCACTCTAGCATACCGTCGCCACATTTTAAGCCAATACATTCCCGATGATAGCTGCAGAGCGTGTCATGCACACCCCGAGCATCTAGGACACATACTATCTAGTTGTCCAACTCATGCGGGAACGACCTACATCCAAAGGCACAATGCGGCACTAAGAGTGCTTTATTACCATCTCTGTCACTCTTACGGCATTAGCCCAAATACCGCTCCGCTAAGCGCTCCTAGGGAAATAGAGTCAATTGTTGAAAATGAGAGGTGCCGCATATACTGGAACTTTATATTCTCGACAATTGTTTCTGTTGCGCACTCGAGGCCTGACATAGTTCTCTTTGACTTCGAGAAACGAACCATGTTCGTTATCGAATTTTCGGCACCAGCTGACAAAAACGTCATAGCCAAGGAGAAAGAAAAAAAAGAGAAGTATAAAGACCTTATAAGGGAGTTGCGACGATTATACCCGGAATATTCTGTTAAGCTAATCATCTTGATCATCGGCGCTCTTGGAGGTTCCAAGGTTTCACTGGTTAATAGTCTGAAAAGCATCCCTGCGTGTCAACAAAATGTTGAGACACTTGCGGGGAAAATGCAGAAGGTAGTCGTGCTTGGGTCGCTCCGTGCCCTCAGGGTGCACGAGACTTTTGCCGGATCGTCGTATTGAATTCGTCGCCGACTGTAACCACCTATCTCACGGTCGTGAGACGTGGTTACAGCTGAAATTTTACCGCGATTTCGCTGGGAGCGGGTGCAATTTCTCAGATTATCACCCGCTTCCGGTGAAATCCTGCGGTTGTCCTTATGACAAACTTTTAACTATATATATAATTATATACACTCACTATAAGAAACCACAAGCAAGAAGGAGAAGAATAACTGTTCGGAGCACCCCGATTTACCGTGAAGGCCATTGAAGCCATGACCGAAACCTCCGGTAAACCGGAGTCTCAGTGTAGATAGTAAAAAGTCAGAAAACAATTAACAGACAGAAAAAGAGAATATATTTTGAAAATGGCTGTCTACCTGTTTCGGCAATTGGTTTAACTGTTGCCGAGAGACCGTTTAAAAATGTACGTGTTTACTAGTTTCCACACCACCCGAGAGGTACAGTATGCGGCGCGTTTTTTTTTAGTGACTACTGGCTTTTATTTTCTACAAGCAAAGAAAATATGACTTTTATTTAAATATTACAAAACACTACAAAACATTCCAATCTTATTTTAATGCGTGTGATACCAAAGACCAATCATATCAATAAGAGGAGGAGAATTAAGCCTTCTGCTCTATTTAAATAAAACTCAAATACAACTAACGCTTTCAGCGCGTTAGTTGCATCAGGTGGCTTCATCTACGGTAAAGGCCACTGCAAACAATGCCCGAAACCGTGCGCAATTCCAAATCCCAGTGTATTCATTTTCTGTGGCAAATACATGCGAACTTTTCTTTGCACTTGCACCGGGAAGCGGGCTCATTGGTCGCAGTTGGCAAGCATTATTGTACGATTTATAATAATTTTTGATTGCACGCGAACTGCAACCAATGAGCCTGCTGGCCCGATGCAAGCGAAAAGAAAAGAGTGCATATATTTGCCGCAAACTCTCAATACACTGGAATTTGGAATTACGCACGGTTTCAGGCATTGCTTGCAGTGGCCTTCACCGTAGATGACGCAACCTGATGCAATTAACGCGCTGAAAGCGTTAGTTGTATTTGAGTTTTATTCAAATAGAGGAGAAGGCTTCCAGAAAAAAACCGCAATTTTGTAACATTATTCAAAGATAATATTATTAAAAATAATAATGAAAATTTTTAATTATTCTGAAATAATATTATTATGAATGATAATAAATTGTTTAGACCATTATTTCTGTTAAATTATTTTGGTATCTTATGTAGGGGAGAGTGGTCCTAAGTCGGCACTGTCGGTTAAGTTGGCACCCTCGCGTTCCTCAGAGATGGCGAACGTGTCGGCTTAACCATTTTGTCGTATGACAGGTTGGTAGCACGAAGTACTACAAGGAGACCGCACGCCTGTGGCGGAGATTGTGGTAAACAGCCCACAAGCGCGATCGCCTGTCCTCGGATTTTTATTTCTTCCCAGATGAGAGCGCCACATGTGGCAAATTGAAGAATTACGATTCCTATAGTAGCAGACGACAATTTAGTTACAAATTTTCTCTGAAGAGGCGCTCTCATCTGGGAAGAAATCTCGCTATGGAGAAAATCGGAGGAAAGGCGATCGCCAAATGGCGCCAGGTGAAATACATGGTGTGCGGTCTCCTTGTAGTACTTCGTGGTTGGTAGACATGAAAATACTTTACGCTGACAATTGTCACTTTAGTTTTCGCCTGCCAACGTGAGCGGGCTATGAATTTTTCGTGCAAACGGAATTCCATTTTCTTCCGTTCTTGTGAAGAAGCTACAGGTGTGTAAATATTTTGTAAAGTTCAATCGATTAAGTGCGTTGGTTTCTGTGTTCTATGTGCTTTCGCCTGATAAAGTCGATTTTACATTCGGATTTGTTTCGTGTGCGTAATAGGATGAAATGTGTAAACATTCGTAGTGGTCCTGAGTCGGCACCAAACAGGTTAAATGGTTAACAGGTGTAAATGGTTAAAATTGGTTAATTTCCTCCTAAAACTTACATAATCTGCCCTTTTTCTTGCATTCGAGCGAACAAAATTATGTGCTGACTCACGACTAGGGAACATAGAATTGTAGATAAAGGATCGTGGTACCTGAACAAAGACATTAAAGCGCCATTAAACCCTGTTTACCCTCTGTTTTCGAGAAAAACTCTTGCTGTGCCGACTTAGGACCACTATCCCCTATAAATATATATAATTTAAAAAAAAAGTTAAACAACCACCGCAGGGTCCCACTAAGAGCAACTGCCATCCAAAAAATGTCAATAGCCCTCAGTAGCACCGCGGTAAATCACACTTATGGCCACGTCTCACAACTGTGAGATGGGTGGTCATAGGCAACGACGAAATCACAACGACAGGCCGGCGAAACCCTCGCAAGTACCTTGGCATATTTTTGGCACGCGGGTATGGCTTTAAGGTTACGAACCAGTGATAGTTTCGCACCTCCGAGAGCACCTATCACAAGGGCAATTACTTGTACCGAATATTTTGGGTACAGTCGTTGTAGCTCTCTTTTAAGGTCTTGATACCTCTCCTCTTTTTCTTTCTCCTTTGCAGTGATGTTGTATTCGGACGGAGTCATGTGAGGTTTTCATGTGGCGCAGCACTCCGATCAGTATATGTATAGATTTTTTTGTAAAAAGGTGGTGCTCGCAGGTCAAAAACGTCACCTTAAAAAAAATTCTCAAAAAATTCAGACATTTCTTACTTGTTATTTTGGTCATAAAATTCTCTTGAATTTTTTAGTAAATTTTCTTATCAGCCTCCATAACCTATATTTTGTTCATAAAAATCGGTCAAGCGGTTTTCGAGAAAAACCACTTTTTTTTATTTCTTTCGCCCTCCCTAACTTCCAAAAAAATGCAATTGAAAGGTTGAAATTCTTCGTAGTTTTTTGCTAGCTTAGGATGAACATTTGACATGAATTTCCGCCTGACACGAGCGGGGGCCGATTTGCCATGCTTACCCGGCTAGACCCTTTATGTATTTTGTTGAACATTTGTTTTGTTTTTTACAGAAAATTAATCTTCTGGTTTGAAAATTAGCTATTTGGTTCAAATTTCAACTATTTTGTTACAAATTTAACTATTTCGTTGAAAATGTAAATATTTTATTGAAAATTCATTTCTTTTTTAGAAAAATCATCTTTTTTGGTCGAAAATTCAACTGTTTTGTTTAACATTCGTCTTTTTGAATAGAAAGTGAATCTTTTTTGGTAGAGAAGTCATCTTTTTTCGTTGAAAATTCAACTGTCTTCTAAAAATGCCTCTTTTTGGCTTCAAAATTTAACTATTTAGTCTAAAATGCAACTGTTTTTCGTTGAAGTTTAGTCCTTTTTGTTTGAAATTCGAACATTTGATTGAAAAATATTTTGTTAAAAATTGAAGTATTTTGTTAAAGTTAGCCTGTAAATATTCGTCTTTTTGACTTAAAAATTCAACTGTTTCATTAAAAATTAATATTTTTTCGGTATCTACATTATTTTACTTAAGAGAATTTATTACCTTATTATTCCCCTATTATTCCCCTATTTTTGTAAAAAAAAATTCCCCCTGTTTTGAGTTCATTTTGGGCTGTGAAGTCCGAAAATGTTACAAGAAATAAATAATAATTCAAATAATAATGGTGAGGGAAAATTGAATATTCGTCAGGGAAAATGAAATATTAGTCAGCGAAAAATCAGGGAAAAGTCAAGGAATTTTGAAAATAAAGTTTGTTGGCGACTCTGATTGATATTTGGATCAATTAAAATTACATTATTCATTTAAACTGTACCTTTCACAATTTTTTCTCGGCTATTATATGAATTTTTTATATATATATATATATATATATATATATATATATATATATATATATATATATATATTCTGCTAAGGCTTTTCATTAGCATAAAAGTTAATATGAAACGACATCAGTGACACTTCTCAATTTGAGGCTTTTCTCATTCTAATTTATCTGCGGTTAGCACGTGGTTACCAGATGCATTCATATGGAAAGAAGAAAGGAAGTTAGAAAGACCTTTCCCATTATCTGATCAAAAACTACAGGAGGCGCAGCATCGTCTTTGGGGGTGGCGAGGTCGAATCGCAACCCCTTGGAAATAAATAATATATATCGTTCTTGTCATCTCTTCCAGGACTAAGATTTTCGGAAATCTCGAGACATCTGCTTTTATGTGAATAATGTTGCTAAAATATAGAGATTTTAAAGCACGAGTCGTTTGTTACAATTTGAGCTCATAATTTTGTGTTGAAATGGGATAATAATGTATTTTTTCTTGCATATCTTGCATCTAAGCTTGAATCCTATTTTCTCAATCTAGTATATCTTTCTGGTCAAGCAAACTACAGTTTTCGTTCTATACTCAGAAGAAAAATCTATTTACAATTCATGCATTTCTCAAAGTTCGATATTTATTAACTCAAGTAGAGGAAGGGTGTCCACAGTTGTTCCAAGGGTACAGAGTCAAAACGAATATTTGGAAATTTATCCAATAAAATGCGCCATAATCACTGAACATAATTGCATTGGCATGTTTTATAGTATTTATATTCACCTGACTTTTTAATTTTTGCTTCAATTTGTTTTTACACAGCAAAAGTCATTTAATATTTAATGGGTTTTAAAGTTGTGTTTCGCAAACAAAAATTCCAAAAATTAACGAATTTCAAAATCTATGTATCTCAAAGAGTGTTCAAAATAAGTTTGAAAATCTAGCTAAAAAAAGTGGTGCAACGAAATGTCTAATAAATCTCGCACTCATTGTTGTTGAAAACCTGATTTGCTTTTTAATGACTTGAAAAATTAATTTCAATTAATAAAAAAAATTATTCACAACTGGTCATTCTTGAATACCGATTGGATGCTCGTCTGAAATTGCAGTGTACAACTGCTATTAAGATTTCAAAGATTTCACAAAATTTCAAAAGATTTCAGAAGATAACTAAGTATATAAATATGAAATACAATTATGTTCAAAAATAAATTACTTCTGTAGAAAAAGGTCTAAATGCCGATTAGTCTCATAAAAAGTTAAAACCTGGCGTATCATCAAAAAGAGGATGTTAAAAAACAAGTTTTGAGCATTAGAAATAGTTTAAAGAATTGTTTACTAATTAATTTTTGTTGGTGATCCTGTATGGGGCATGGGCCCAGATGTGGATCACTGCGTATTTCGCACTGAAAAATCACGAGAAATATAAGCTAATGCAATTTGAATGAATATATTACTTAATATTAACAAATAATAAACTATTTATTAACTAAATTTAAATAAAAAATAATTTTATGCAAAATATTTGTGATGAAATTAAAATCTAAAAAATTTAATGTTTTTCATATTTTTGAATCTTTATTACTATATTATGTAATTTTACACCGATTAGCAAACAATTAAAAATAATCGTTTTTTATACTGCCTATTAAATCAGTTATTTGTAAAAAGTGTCTGTAATTAAATCTTCAGTTTTTTCTTATCGTCTTGAATCGTCTTTTTTTAGCTCGCCTCAAATAGGTATAGGTAATTAGGTATAATACAAAAATTGTAGCCGTGAATTTATATTTCCTTCAATTTCATATGCTTTTATTGAAGATTTCACAAGAAAAAATTTTATTGATAACAAATTATTTGATGCTAGAGAGTTCTATACATTGTATTATGACAGACATTCCAGCATAGCTGGATCATGCAAACTCTGATACGAAAGATTCAGCCACACAAGACTATAACATAGGAATACCTAAAAAAGCCATTCCGTATGGTTGTAGCTGAGCGAGCAATAGAATATGGTTGGAATAGCACAAATTATGCATATACCGTTCAATTATTTCTTTAAGTGTAACACCTAACTTAGCCATGATGAGAACTGTCTGCGTTGACATACTTTATGAAAATAATTTTTTGTGTGTACAATAGTGCTGCGACTTTCTAGAATTTAGATTAAAATTCTCACTTCTTACTTTAACTAAACATTCCACAAAATTCGGTTTTATAATGAAATCAATTTCCGGTAAAAACAATAGTGATCCGCATTTAGACCCCTGATACGGATTAAGTTCTCTTGTCATACATGCTTTAAAATAAATTTTAATTGCAAAATAAAATCGGGAATACAATAAAATATGAGAAAGACATTGACACCTCGTGGGACACGTGTGCCTACAAGAAAATATTGAGATTTAAGTGTTCAGTGGATTGGAAAGACACCACGCTGGGAGATCCGCTATTCAAAGATGAATCAATCTGCAGCTTTGAGAAATGGTCTTACTCGAAGATCATGACTAAAGACGTGACTTTATGCGAGACGATCTTCCCACCATAAACATATCACTCGAATGAAGTGAAAAAATGATACTAGTATCAACCATTTACAGTAGCCTTTTATAACTGCCCACTAGAGAGATACTTCTTTGTGTACTCAAGTAGGACTCTAATAATTGATTGATGAATAAAAAGTGAAGGAGATCTTTTCAGAAAAGTCTAGTATCAAACTCTCATTTTTCTTAAATTCTTAAACTTGACTTTTGAGACTTCCCTTTCCCTATTGCAAATAGAATTATCGTGAATTTTAAACCATTGACCAAGAGGAATTCGAGAACATTTATATTTCTTCAAAGTATTCTTAATCAAGTTTGTAAATCTCCTTATTGAATAGATATTGGAATTTAAATTTAATAAACAGCTTTATGAATCCAGTAAAAAGATATTGCCATGAATCGATTGGATCTTAAAATATATGTTCAACGAAATATTCCCTTCGTGTTTCTGTAATTGCTGTTATTATTTAAGACTGTGATTAAGAAATACGTGTGTCATAAAACGCGAAATATTGTCAACAGAAGGTGAATAAATAATAATCGATATTGCATCGATTGCGCTATTTTTTTTGTCGCGACTCCAGAATCTATAGATCTTGGTCGTTTGGTTTGCAAGTCACTTTTGTAATCATCGCTCTCATACGTATACGAAAAACCAGTTGCGGTGGCTCAGTAGATCGGTTTAAATTTGCGTGCTCACTCGAAAAATAATAAGAGTGGATAAAAAATCACGGATATCGCGCGAGAGGCTCGCGTGCGATTACGGGCGATTTGCTTCGAGAAAGATCGATAGGTAGGCCGTGCGATCTGCTTGTCCAGCGGGTGCATTACCATATGCGGCATCTGCAGACGTATATATATAAAGCGCCGTGTAGAAAATTAATAATTACAATATGCCATATAAGATCCACGAAAAGAAGCTTGATCCACTGATGGCAAGTGTCTTGGGTAAACAGGTAAATCGTTTATCCGAACGTGTGAAAACGAGGAAGAAAAAAAGGTAAGGGTCCCACTAAGGGGAAATGGATCCATGGAGGGAGTAAGATAAATGGGCATATTGACGTAAAGACGTCGGATATTTCGATCCATCCATGTTCCGAAAGACTACTGACCACCAAGGAATTTCTTTTTCCGTGCACGTGGGGGTCCCTTCCATTTAAACTTCAGACTGCAGGGCACACCTCGAACATCCAATAAATCAGGTGCAAGGTGGACCCATCGGACCAAAAAAAGGCACGCTCTGTTGTTGTCACGCCAGATGATAATTTGCCCGCCCATTCTTTCAGTTTGCGAGAATTTTGACCCTAGTTCTTTTTACCATTGCTAAGAGTACAAGCTTTTTTGGTTCAAAAAATTATTCAGAGTAAAATTAATAATTTTTTGTTATTCAAGCAATATTGCCAAAGAAACTAATGAAACATTGAATTAAAGTTGTCGCATTAAAATAATAATTGATTAAATTCCATCAAAATTAGTTTTTTTTAAGTAAGCAGTAATGCTACAGATGATCAGACTTTCGGTTTATATTCCGATTGCCATCCGTAGCCAAAATCAAATCTACTCTGTCGTGGCGTGGGTTCGAATCCCACGCTGAAGCAACATTGAACCAGATGAAAGAAATGTTGCTTGTCTTCTATGGATATATTTGCATGTTTTTTATACTTCTTCGTGAAAAATATTAGATGTCTTCGTTGTTATCGGAAAAGTATTGAGCCTATTTACACCGTGCTAGTTTTTGCATCTCATTTTGAACAATGAGGATTTTCATTGTGCCTTTAGTTGTTTACATGTCTCATTCCAATAGAATAACTTCATGCTGTTATTTTCAATGTAAAATAAATTAATCTGGGCTCCCACCAGTGGTTTTAGTACCACTCGAGACGGTTTTTTCTGAGTCTTATTTCAATACCTGAAATTAGCCCTGAAATAATACTTTCTTCTTACAGTGAAAAACAACACCGAACTCTGTGTTCTTTTGAGGATCGATCCATTAATTACGTAAGGATGATTTTGGAATTATTAGACCCCCTGTTGTAAGGATTTATAAGATTTTTGTGTAAGGGAGATTTGCAAGAATTATAAAATTTTTACGGAATTGAACGAGATTTCTAAAGCTTTTCAGAGAATTAATGACATTTCAAGGAATTTCAAAAGATTTTAAGCGATTACGAAAGGTTTCACAGATTTAAATTATTTCGAAAGTTTTCGAGAGTTTGAAAAAATGACCTAGATTTGAAGGGATGTATGCCGGGATTTCATAAGATTTTTAAAAATTTCACGGGATTTTAAATATTTGCAAATATATCAAAGAATTTTAAGGGATTTTACGAGACCTAAGAAATGAAATTTCTAAGTACTTCCGAATATTATAAAGGATTTTAAGAGTTTTCGAAGAATTTTAATGGCTTTTCAAAGATTTTAAAATAATTTAAGGGGTATTCAAGAGATTTGAAAAGATTTCAACGGATTTTAAAGATTTCAATGAATTTTAAAGAGATTCCAAAGATTTCGAGGGATCCCGTAATATTTCGAAAAATTTCACAGGATTTAAGGTTTTTAACTAATTTTTAAAGTTTTAAAATGATTTCCACGGATTTTAAAGGCGTATAAGGGATTTTCAAGATTTTAAGCGATTTTGAAGATTTTAAAATATTTTATCGATCATTTACAAAGCTATCAAAAAAATTTAGTAGATTTGACAGGATTGAAAAGATTTCCAGGTATTACACGAGATTTGATGAAATATGTACGGGGAATCTATGCGAGAGTATGCAATTTTTAAGAGTATTTAATTTGAATTTATTGAAATGTGCAAAAGAAATTCTTTTTAAAACTTTAAACACAATATTCGGCACAATATTTTACACAACTGGAAGAAATTTCATCTATATATCACAAGAAATAAATGTGAGACATAACAAAAACCTTACGTAATTAATGGACTATATAGTGTAGGGCAAAGAAATACGTTGTATGGAACAAAGTTAGGATTATTCAAAGTTGTATAAAAATCGATTGTGAAGTTGGACAAAGATGAAATGCATTCATCTGTATTCTAAAAAATGTTTACAGCTTTTATTCAAAGTTTTTTGTTAGCGTTGTGGAATTTATGAAATTTATACTGAAAGGTAAATGTTCAAAATTATTAGAAGTAAGCCATACAGTTTTTAGTTTTAACCACCATTTTTTATGGCTCATTTAGCGCTATACATCTATTAAGAGAGAAGTTTGAGATTTTCTTGATTTTTTAAATATTAGGATGGGTGACCCACTATTGGCGTCATTATCCTACATTAAAGAACGAAATTACCTAATTGGATTTATTAAGAAATTGCATGCTTTAAGGTTGCTGGACTCAAGCTCTACCCTCAGAATTCAGTCAACTCATTTCACTAAGTAAATACATACTAGAATTAAATATTTTTTTGATAATATGCGGTAAACTTCTTCAAAAAGAATTGTGTATGCAGCGATATGTGCAGAGGGAAAAACTGTGTAATTTATTGATTTTTGCGTAAAATAAAATTTTTGAATGGGAACCTCAACTAACCTATACATTCGAAAATTTCATTTTAGGCAAAAATAATTAAAGTAAACAATTTTTCCCTCTGTATACAGTATACACACTGCTATTTAAAAAAACTGTATCGCTTGGTATTTCAAAAATATTAAATGCTAGTATTTATTGAGTAAAATCAGCGAATTGATTTTTCAAGATAGTCCTGGAGTCCAACAGCCTTAAAATAAATGCAAGTTTATGTAAATAAAAGATCAAATCATAACATACCTAATAGCATCCAACTTAAAGCATCAAAATCTAAATAAGTGCGTTTATCTACGGTAAACGTTGATAATTGCGGGGAGGGGGTAATAGCTGTGTTTTCCCTATGAATTAACGTAACTTCAAAAAATATTATTGTTGTTATTTTATTTTTCATATTCACCAGTTGGTTTTTTAATTTTTATATAAAATATCAAAATTTAGAGAAAAATTGTATTTTAAACTAAAATGTTAAAAATTTCTCTTTAATTTTACAATAATTGTATTGGAAGTTTATTAAAAAAACATAATCAAATTTTACAATACATGTTTTGTACACCGGGTTATGATAAAAATGAAAGTTTCCTGCATATACACTACCGTCGCAAATGGTCGGTTCGATCAGCGAAAGTACTATTAAAAATTACTGCTGACTTTGAAACGTGATTACTCGTTTCGAAAAAGAGCGATACACTTTTTTAAACGACCTAGGAAAGTTTGTAGCAAAAATCTAGAATTCATACCACACAGTCTTTGAGGTCCTATCTTTAATTTAAGCCAATAAAACTTAAAAATCTTTACCAGTTATCGAGATAGGTCTAAAAATGACGTCTCAAATGTCAAGTTTCAGTCGGCGATTACTGCTATTGTTACGTCATGGAAAACGTAAAATACTTTCCTTTTTAATTAGGTTCCTCGTTTTAGTTGAGATCGAAGATCTCGCACAGGGAAGAGGAAAGAGAAGCCAATAAATAAATTATAGATAAGTTCAACAATTTATTATGAATAATTACAATTAAAATTTATTGAATAAAAGAGTTTAGCACAAGAAGCTGAAGGAAGACTTGTAGACTTGTTTCTAATCCTTGGGCAGGACCTTTAAAATAAAGGATACTCATATATTATGGCCCAAAGGAGTTAGATAAATGAAATTAGAATTATTGATATGAGGACTTACCGGTTATTGATTCGATTGAAGAATCAAATGTTATCTAGATGGTCTGTGTAATGGTGTGGAAGAAGGGGTTGTGCACTTATTATGAATTGGATATCCAAGATTTTGGTAGTTCCTTGAATGGTATTCAAAGTGTTCCAATGATTGATAATAGTGGGTCCAATTCAGGTTGCAATTGGTTCGAAGTATTCCAAAGATGGGAATTCCCAGATGCGGGTTTTCCAGTGCACAACACTGTCACAAGGGTACACACACTAACACGCGAGAGATACCGGTTTGACACACTAGACACTGGACAGTCGAATCGGAGAAAACCGTAGAAAAATAGAGAAGAGGTGAACTATAACTTCTAACTTATCACGTTGCTAATGACTGAAGACTTAAGACTAAAGACTAGACTGACCCATGCTGGTCGATTGAGTTTTTATAGGGCCTAAGGCGACGTCCCTGCATGCTTGGACGTCGGTGTATACGCGGACGTCACGAGTATATATAGATATACTATACGGCTTACAATGTTTTCAGTATATCTATAGCTATGTCCTCCAGCCTCCACGTGCTTTCATGCTCTATAGTCTATGTCTAGCTATGGCTAGCTGGACAGTGTACGCTACGGATTACAATGTTCTTACTATAGTCTATACTCTATACCTTTACTCTCGTGCTCAATATATATAGTTATATTCTACAGCGTATAACGTGCTGATATATATGGTATAGCTACACTCTACAGCGCGCAATATTCGCTCTATATTTATTGAGTATTTATTAGTGTAAGCATGCAAATATATAAATATATAAATAAATATATTAATAAATATATTAACATATATATATATATATATATATATATATATATATATATATATATATACGTCACGGGACGTGACACTATCGACCGCGAGAGCGGTGGTCGCCGAGAATTTCTCAGATTTTGATCTTAACTTCAACTCGTGCTGTGACTTAGGATACTTATGGAAAAAACTGAAATTAACAGGGCGTAATCTATGAAATCTCATCTTAAATCTAAACCAATAACACTTCACAAATATTAGCGGGTTCCCAAGATATGACAATAAATGTTCAGGCATGTCTGCGTCGAGTCTCAGTTGGCGATTACCGCAGATGGCCAGACTTGCTGTTAAAGCGACTGAAATTCGGCGCAGACACGCTTGAATATTTTCAGCCGTAACTCGAAAACCCGCAAAGATTTTTAAATTTGTATTGGCTTAAATTAAAGATAAGACCTTAAAGACTGTGTGTTTTTGAATTTGAGATTTTTGCTACAACTTTCTTAGGTTATGCCATCAGCTGAATTAAAGGTACAAAATTCGAGAATTCTTGCATTTTTTAAAACTTCTCACGTGTTATATTCTCTTCAAATAATCAAAAATATATGTGTTAGGGCTCATTCGACGCGTAATTTAATAAGCTTTCATATCGGGGTTTAAAAAAAGTTTATCGCTCCTTTTGGGAACGATTAATCACGTTTGCATTATATTTTTATTAAAATTAAAAATTTCTAGTTTTAGTATTTGAACATATACATAAATCAAGAATTGAGTATGACGCATATGTGAACAATACCCAGAAACGCATTCTAAAGGGAAACATTTCGTACAAGAGAAATTATTTTTAGGTTAGGTATATCATTTATTTAGGCACCTAATATTTTTTCCACTAATGAAGATTCTTCTTACAGTCAGTATATTAAGTACATGGTATTTTACGATTTTTTATTCAAGTTACTTCCGTAATAATTCGAAAAATGTTTAAACTATACACTTAAAGAATAATGCATTTGAAAATTACAATCCTTGTACACTCAGACAAACAAAAAAATGGTTGGTTCAATCAAATATTTTATTCAATCAAATAGAAGTTTGATTCAACAAAATTTTCATGTATATCCAAGAAGTTTCTTTGGTTTAAAAATTGTGTTTCTGAGTGTATTGTACTCGTACTATACAGTGAAACTCCGATAATACGAACTTCTACAATCAAAAAAATATTTGCTTGAATCAAACAAACAGTTGTTTGACCCTATGTCAAAGATAGAATTTGTTTGATTCAAATAAAATTTGTTTTAGTTAAACAATTGTGTGTTTAAAACAAATAAACTTTATTTGAATCAACGTAATATTTTTTTAATTCAATAAAATATTTTTTTGACCCTATATCAATGAAAGAATTTGTTATATTCAAACCAAAATTTTTCCGAGTTTATAATACGAATTTTCGATAATTCGAACTTTTTTCCGACCCCGTTTGAAACTCGACGCGTTTATCATATTAATAGAGTTCTCGATAATTTGAAGTTCGATCATTCGAATTTCTCGATAATTTGAAGAATACTATACTCTTCGTCGTGATGATAACCTCTATAACTCAAAGTACAGCAGTGAGTAACTAACATACTTCGAAAAAGTTATATTTATAACCTAGGCGATTACATGTGACACTGTAAAGAAACAAGAACCTTCGAATTCTGATCAGGAGAATAATGCCGAGGATCAGGATATAACCACACCATTAACAAAATTCAGAGATGCTGAATTGGGTTAGAAATTTCTCCTAGGTTTGTTTCTGAACAAAGTGATATACCAGACACTATCTTCGCACTTCAGTGAGGGAACAAATTTCATTAAACCCAAGAAAATTCTTGACTTTATTCATTAATCTACTAGTTGCAGCATACCAAACGGAAAGAAATTGAAAACGGAAAGAAAAAAATGTAGGGCCAAGAAATTTATTTAACGAATGATTACTACTCATTCTTTCTATACTTCTTCATACCAGGCATTAATTTAATCACAGTTAATCATATTTTTCCCTTTTCCTGATTCTTTTACCCTATCAAAATTTTTACGTTCAGTTAAGCTTTTTTGGGCATTAAATATACGCTGGAAAAAAGTTTCATACGGCCCTCATCGGACAAAGTCTTACCTTCCAGGGGAATTCATAATATGCCGTGGCTACGTGTACCGAAATTTCGGTACAAGTAGCCAGATTTTTTCGGTACAAATAATTGGAGCTGGAAAAGGAGCTATTTGTACCGAAATTTGGGTACGTATAATACGTCCTGTAGAATGTATTTTAAACTTATTTAAACGTATTATGTGCATTCATATTCTTAATTTCGATAATACGAATTCTCGATGAATCGAAGTTTTTTTCGGTCCCGAAGCACTTTGTATTATCGAAGTTTCATTATAATTTTACAATAAAGTTATAGTAATATTACTTTAAACTACGGTGTTTACAAATTTCACATTACAGTTTGAATTGTTAAGTATTGTAAAATTCCAAACATTTATGACAGTGTGTGATTGATATAATTAAATTTTAATTTTAAAATATACAATCTTTTAGCTCTGCTTTTGACTCTAAAATAAAAAATTGTCGTTCTGCGTCTTCTAACTTTTGTTTCCAATACAGAAATAATGAGATGCTAATGATTGTGATCTGGTTGCCAATACAAAACTGGTTCAACTTATGTCATTTTTTATTTGCCTTTATGGATCTTCGATGTCGAAATAATCGTTGACAAGGTCGCTAATTAGGGTAGAAATATCTTCATTAAAAGGGGGGCATATGGAACGGGCCTTTCGTTTTAAAGATTATTAATTTCAATACGGTTTTACCACGTGGGTTGGCTGAGAGTACGTGATGATGCATCGATTTTTAGGACGTCGCTTATGACTCATTTAAATAATTGTCCAAGTTTATAACACTATCGACCTCATTTATTTCATTTAAATTTCGATATATCTGAAAGGTCTCCTGGTTCCCAGATACATTCACGGTAGTAACTACCGATCTGTTCAAAGCAACATGTTTGCATCATCCTGCTACTCTTATTCAGTATATATCAAGATTCAATGTTTGTCTTGTTTATGCAAATTTTAAGGATAATTAGTTAATTAAACGTTTGCACCTAATTATATCATTGCTTTATCAATCTGGAACATTGAACATTAATTAAAAGCTTTGTTGAAGTTTAGAAAAACGTAGAAAACTTTCTACGTAATGTTGCATTTTCTATTTTTACCTCTGTTCAGGCGATTTTTCTTTTAATAGTCCAATTCCCGTGTGAAAAACGCTATGTTTTTTCCCGGTATCATGCTTGCGGGCCAGGCTGAGGATCCCTAACCTGGCTCTAGCTAGCTTGTATTTCTCAATGGCTCGACCTTGAGCCCGGCTAGATAGGTATAGTGACAAAGTTCCTAAAATTGTTGGTGAATGGCGTTGAATTATTCTGTGCATTATCCACTATGAAACTTTGTGTTCATTTACAAGAGTGTAACTTTACAAATTCACAAAATGCTTACAATAATGAAAGCACACGAAGAGTCCAGAGACATCGAGCAAGGGCCACTATTTCATATTTACGTATGGAATTCGAGAGTAAGTAAATTAATTATAAATAATTTGTAGACTTTGTGTAGAAGAAAACAAATTATTTATGGAATTGAAAATTATAAAATAATGTTTAAAACTTTGACTACAAAAAAAGGATGTATAAAGTATAAGATTAAACTTACATAATGTTCATATATATATATATATATATATATATATATATAAAAATATATATAGAGGAAAATTTGTCATAAGGACAACCGCAGGATTTCGCCAGGAGCGGGTGCTAATCTGAAAAATTGCACCCGCTCCCAGCGAAATCGCGGTAAAATTTCAGCTGTAACCACGTCTCACGACAGTGAGATAGGTGGTTACAGTCTGCGACGAACTCAATACGATGGTCCG